>OX246738.1:29816739-29839239 GCA_945910005.1 Isoperla grammatica
TGCACCCCCCTCCCCTCCAAGCCCAGCGCCCTAAAATACAATATACTTTCGAACTGGAAATCACGTATGAATAGGTAGCGGTGGTGCATCTATATGACGACTATATGACGAACTGAGAGGACCTAGAATATAACGTAAGTATACGTCTTGACCCTTTATAACTAGTAACCACTCTTCTGAACTCTCTTTGTATCCGACATGGTTACTTATCGTCATTTAGCATCAACGTGTATTTTGTAGTTAGATATGTTACTTTAGATGTGTTAGATGTGTTAGATGTGTTATTTTGTAAATTAAATTGATCCAGAAGATAATCGTGAGAGTGCATGTAGCCGAGCTGTTAGAGAAAATAAATCCCCCCCCCCCCCCTTATCATTATCGATATCATTATCAGTGGTGTCCCGTCATGCATGCTGTCTGTATCGAGGCCTCTTAGGGCAAGGATCTTCCTGCCTTGATATCCTGCACTGCAATGCAACCAGGGCACGTCATTGAGCTCATGAGATAACACACGTGGCCCTCAGCCTCACTTTCAAGCAAGTAGTGCAGGAGCAACAAACAATCTTATTTACAAAAATAATTGCAACCTATTTTACTTGGCGCACAAAGTTTTTATTGATTTACTGTTATATTTTTAAAACTGGCAGCGTGCCGCACAATGTTGCTAGAGGAATATATTAAGACGATCGTAGCATATGCATGCAGTTAGAGGAGGGGTGGGAAGGCGAGGAGGAGAAAATTATAGCTATTGCTAATTTTGTAAAAATGTGTACATACCATCGGGGTGAAACTGTAGGCGAGCTAGAATGAGACAAGAGAAATATTTAGATCTTCGACGATAATATTAAAATAATTGGTATCTGTTGTTTATTGTATTTTTGTTAAATAAATAATAGTACATGAATAACTATTTGTTCATATTATTCTGCTCCGTATCTGTGTGTTAAAATTACACAGTCAAACATAATTTATTATCTAATTTCGGTAGAACTTGACAAGTAATTACTTTGTTTGTTTACATACGGATAAGATATACAGTACTCGAGATCACAATCTGCATTATTAATTATTAATTAATACAAAGCCGCCTTCACAGAGTTATCGGCAGCCGCGTTCCACTTCATTAAACAAAGGTCATTGAAATGTAAAAATAAATCTGGCAAATGATAATATAATCATAAATACAACGTTACCAAAGATAGCAAATGACGTAAGTAGTATTGAAATGATGATACAGATGCATGGCTCAGCGGTAAAACGCGAGACTCTAATACGGGAGGACACCGGTTCGATTCCGGCCACGGGCAATCTTGACTGAAGGTTAAATAAATAAAAAATAAATTCACATTTAGAGTCTACCCATTTATTAACTAAACTGATTTGCAGTGGAAGACTTTAATTTAAAGTGAATAAACCAACCCTGTAGGCTCCGAACACCATCGACGAGTGAGCGATAACCAATCAAAGATCGATAATTCAAATACGAAACATATGTACCAGTGATTGGACAGTGCGAACACCTGCGGGCAAATGTCAGAATCAACAAGGCAGATTCCGAACAACTTTGAATTTATTGAGTGCTTCGTTGCTAGGACGGCTCCAAAGTCACCGTTTACTTATTCCTAAGCCAAGAAGTAATGGAATTGAATCCACATTAGAAGTTAAAAAACTTCTGCCTGAATCTGGATTTGAATCCGGGACCTTCTGCATTGGAAGCAGGGATGCTTACCACTGGACCAACGAGCCCGAGGAGAACGAATGAATTGATCTGTCAAAACTAATTCTGGTTCAAAACCGCATTATATGTATTTGAAATAATATAATTATTTATTTATTTATTTATTTATTTGCCTGTCGATTAATACATGGTACAAATATAGGCATCGTCAATCTTATAATATACATACTTAATATACATAAACTTAATATACATATTATGATCAGATTAAATAGAGACATTGGAGATACATATTATAAATCGATGAATGTGATTAACCATCTAAATCACATTGTGTTGGGCCGAAAGGAATTCGTGGAGAGAATAGAAGGACTTTAAAAAAATACGACCTCTTACAACCAGTAACATATCGGCACTTAATGAAAGTGCGATGCATACACCTTGGTATTCTGTTAGGGACATTATTGACATTAACAAGAAAGTGGAGACAGTTAACTCCATTATAACAACACTACTGGACACACATGTCCCAACCAAAAACATTCGAGTTACTAGGGACCCTGCTCCATGGCTTACGGACGAATTACGTGGAGAAATGAAAGCACGAGAAAAGGCTAGATTAAAGTTCAAACTCACTAGTGATTCCAGAGACTGGGATAATTATGTACACTTACGAAATAAAATCAACACGAGGGTGCGATCGTTAAAAATAAATTATTTTAATGAAACCATAAATAGTAACATTAATAATTCAAAATTACTTTGGAAAAGTCTTAAAAAGCACTCGGTTACAAAACACAAACACACAAATCCTATCCCCAGGAACATGTTAGTTCCTGATGAGATTAACGCCTTCTTCAATCACGTTACAAAAAATCAAATCAAAACTCCTGAATTAATTGAAGAAATAAATCGTTTAAGGACAGTAGACACCCTAACACATATTCCATTCTCTTTTAGAAACGTGGTTTGCGATGACGTGTTAAAGCACCTTTCGACGATAACAACAACGGCCACAGGTGCCGACAATATTAATATAAACATACTACAATTACTATCGCCTTATTTAATAAATATAATCACCGATATTATTAATACAGCTTTGACGACTTCAACCTTCCCAAACAGCTGGAAAGAGGCTATAATTACACCTATACCGAAAACGAACACAGTAAAATCACTTAATGACCTTAGGCCAATAAGTATTCTTCCTACTACATCAAAACTTTTAGAGAAGATAATGGCAGAGCAAATTAATGAGCATATATCCAACAATCTATGTGACTTCTTTAAAAATCAATCGGGATTTAGAAGAGATCACAGTACTACCACCGCGCTTATTTCTGTAGTAGATGAACTGAGGAACAACATTGACAATGGTAATACTAGTTTACTCTTACTCCTAGATTATAGTAAGGCCTTCGACACAATTGACCATGACATGCTTCTGGCAAAACTCTACAACATGGGATTTTCTAAATCAGCCGAAAAGTTAGTTAAAAGTTATTTATCTGAAAGAACTCAAAAAGTTAAAGTTGTTAAGGATAATGAAGTATTGATATCACAACCGCTAACAGTGCATTGCGGAGTGCCACAAGGATCAATCCTTGGACCATTATTCTTTAATATATTTGCCCAAAGTCTGCCAGCAGTGACTAGACGTATTAATATATATCAGTATGCAGATGATGTGCAAGGTATTTTGGAAGTAAATCTAGAAACAATAGAAACAATAGAAGAAAGTTTTCATAACTTTAACACTGATCTTCAACTACTCGCGGAATGGTCGATGAAAAAATGGTCTGAACTTTAATCCTAGTAAGTCGACAGTTATCCTTATAGGTAGCAAACACAATGAACAAGTAGTCCGAAATTTACTAAATGGGAATAAGATTTCTGCTATAAAAATGTGCGGTACAACTCTGCCTTTGTCAGACGAAGGGAAAAACCTTGGAGTATTGTTTGACAGTAACTTATCCTTCGATAAACACATCCAGAAACAGTGTTCAAAAGCCTATGGTGTACTTAGATCCCTCTATAAATGGAAACTAGAGCTTAGTGAAAATGTTAAATTAAATCTCATAAATTCCTTAATAAACCCACTGTTTGATTATGCGGATACAGTGTACATGGGTATAAATGAAAATGTATTAAAACAAATTCAAAAGGTACAGAATGCATCAATTCGCTTTGCGTGTAATATTAGAAAGTTTGACCACATTAGCCACATATATGATACACACAAAATTCTAAAAATGCACCAACGTAGAACCTTACATTATTAAGCGAGCGAAGCGAGCGTTTCCACTTGACTCTTATGGCACTTCGTTCTGTTCTTTTTTTTGTTTGTTTGTTTGTTTTTTTTTTTGTTTTTTTTTTTGTTTTTATGTCCGTCGATAGCGGTCGAACGGAAAGTCCGATCAACTTGAAATTTGAACCATCCACAAGCCTCGATGTGGATTGAAGGTGTATAGTTTTGAGGCAAAATCGTTCGAAAAGTTACAAAGTTACACCATAGTCACTGCAAAATATTTTTCTGAAACAAAATGGCGGCAAAATGTGAGATAGCCAGATTTTTCTACAGATTTTTCCAGTCACGAATATGTTACTGTAATGGCGATCTGATAAGTATTGGCAAAGTTACACGAAAGTTACTCGAAAATATTTTCCTAAAACGCAGTAACGGCAAAATGTGAGGTGGCTATTTTATAGTAAAGTTTTGTCCGGTCACGAATATACTAATGTAAACGCGATCCGATACGTATTAGAGGCAGAAATTACATTTCTATTGCTGTCAATAAGTGTTAGTAACGGTGGCGGACCGTGTTGAAAACATGACCACGAAAATTCTTAGCAACGCACATTGCACTGCATACAACAATGTCGGAAAGTATAATAGCCATGGAAATAAGAACAATTTTTGCAATGCGCATTCTTGAATTGTTGTTAATTGTTGTTCGTATTAGCATTGAAAACTTTTCGCCAGAAAGTTCGTAGATATTGACGCGCTCGCTTATCAACGCGTCAAACAGAGCGTTTTCCTAGTTATTGCAATATCGCGAGAATCATAAGAAATAAAAGACCGGGTTATTAAGCGAGCGAAGCGAGCGTTTCCACTTGACTCTTATGGCACTTCATTCTGTTTTTTTTGTTGTTTTTTTTGTTTGTTTGTTTTTTTTTTTTTTTTTTTTTTTGTTTTTATGTCTGTCGATAGCGGTCGAACGGAAAGTCCGATCAACTTGAAATTTAGACCATCCACAAGCTTCGATGTGGATTGAAGGTGTATAGTTTTGAGGCAAAATCGTTCGAAAAGTTACAAAGTTACACCATAGTTACTGCAAAATATTTTTCTGAAACAAAATGGCGGCAAAATGTGAGATAGCCAGATTTTTCTACAGATTTTTCCGGTCACGAATATGTTAATGTTATGGCGATTTGATAAATATTGGCAAAGTTACACGAAAGTTACTCGAAAATATTTTTCTAAAACGCAGTAACGGCAAAATGTGAGGTGGCTATCTTATAGTAAATTTTTGTCCGGTCACGAATATACTAATGTAAACGCGATCCAATACGTATTAGAGGCAGAAATTACATTTCTATTGCTGTCAATAGGTGTTAGTAACGGTGGCGGACCGCGGCGAAAACATGACAGCAAAAATTCTTAGCAACGCACATTGCACTGCATCCAACAATGTCGGGAAGTATAATAGCTATGGAAATTAGAAAAAATTTTGCAATGCGCATTCTTGAATTGTTGTTAATTGTTGTTTGTATTAGCATTGAAGTCTTTTCGCCAGAAAGTTCGTAGATATTGACGCGCTCGCTTATCAACGCGTCAAACAGAGCGTTTTCCTAGTTTATATAATAAACTAAAACATACGGGCTCGTACCACAGTTATAATACAAGGAATAGTACGTATGAAATCCCCTTACATCACTCTGTGGCAGGCAGTGCTTCTTTCTCAGTTCTCGCCCCTAAGCTATGGAACATGTTGCCCCATTCAATTAAGCAAGCAACCAATAGTTCGTACGTATTCAAACAAAAGTGTTATAAGTGGATTCTCAATACCTAGTTTAGTTACATTTTATGCATATTTCTATTTTAGAGTTACTTTAATAAGCAGTAGTTTTTATAGTTAATTAGGCGTATCAATGCATATATTGCATTTTTTTTTTGTATTGTGTATATATTTAATGTGTAAAGTTGTTAACGTCTGTAAGCCATATAACATGTCTAGGTATATGCGTTGCAGCTAATATCTTCATACAATGGAACATCTCTTACTGCATTAATATGATTATAGACTAAGACTGTAAACATAGGTTAGGTGGAAGAGCGAACTCTGTTCGAACCTCGCCTTTTTGTATTGCTTATTGCAAATAAAGACCTTTGTATTGTATTGTATTGTATTGTATAGATGAGAAAAGATTTCAGATTGGCTTTGAATTCTGAAATCAATTTTAACAAATTAGTTGATGTAGATTTTAGTAGATGTATAGTTTTTGTAGTGGGCACGAGCATGGCGATTTTCGTGCCCATGAGAAGACCTTACTTTGAGGTTTACCGAACCTCCGCCAGGGGATCGACGGACCTCGAGTGTCCAGTATTGTTGTAGTAAGGTGTTTGTTTTTATATTTACATTTCTATATCAATAATTTTTATGACATCTTTTATTTTGATTTTTACCAACATGTTTCCACTTTACAACCGGCTATCCATCACAACAGCAGCCGGTGAGCAAACGCATAACGATTTGAATAAGTGAGCATATACAACAGAAAAACGATTTTTGGGGAATGTGTTTCTTTATTCTCTACTAAAATGATAAACATTGAATTGTGTTTGCTCACATGTCATTTACCATCCAAGTAGAAGTTACTATACTCGTTAGTCGTGTGGGTTTATTCAGAAGGTCCCGGGCTCCCGGCTGTTTCAATAATGTATCGTAGGAAACCTGTGCAGGAACAATTCATGTCCCTCTTCAGGGCGCTTACTCCAGTACGTTTAGTTGCAACCGGTTGCATTTGCGCCCGGGACGGAATAGGGGACAACACCTTTACAATCTCTTTTTATTAATTTTTATTTTTTATTATTTTATTATTTTTTATTTTTTATTATTTTATTATTTTATTTTATGAATTGATATGAATAATATAGATGCCCACTTAGTAAATCTTGGAGGTAGGGTTGCCTCTGCCACCGGGCTATAAGGCCCAGCCGCAGAAGAGAGCGAAGATTAAGATTAAGATTACCACCTAAACTCTTCTGGAATGCGAGCCCTGTATGTATTGTGGTATTTGGAATAGTAAGGGAGGAATGTCGAAGGGCTGTTAGTATGACTCAATCCCATCATTCGTCTTGTGACTGAGGAAAAACTCGGGAAAACTTTCGGTCAGGATTGCCGGTAGCGGGTATTGAACCGGTGACCTCCCGAATTAGAGCCTTGTTTGCTACCACTGAGCCATCTATATCCGTAGGTCCCAGATTAGATTGTCAACACAGTCTGGGTTTTTAACCTTCTTGAATTGATTCAAATCTATCGATAACATCAAGTTGAATGTCGAAAGTACTTAATTTGATATAGACAAATCATCTTTAGGCTTGTATTGTGATTGTTTTTTTATTTCCTCGCAGTAACGAGCTAACGACAAATCATTTACATTCCCACTATCGTAAATAGCCTAATGTACACTTGTTTTCAAGTCGTGTGTGTGTGTTTTTTTTCTTCTCCTAATTACTGTGTAAAGGTCATAACAGCTGAACAGATAGCAAATTTCCCTAAACTAGTCATGTGAATTCAGAATAATTAGTCCAACCAACGGCTCTATTTGGTAAACAAAATGTGATTATGTAAATCAACTATGTTAGACTGCTTAGCTGTAAACTCATCCCTCCAGAAATCCAATCGTTTCGTATGTGCTCAGGCAATACAATGTTGTGATTGGACTGTTTCGCATCCTAACGCAAGCACAGTGTAGGCCTACATATTTTGACTTGTTATAAATGCTTTATCCTTCAACTTTTAATACAATTGCAAAACACATTTATCGAAAGGTTTCCTACAATAAGTGTACAGTCCAGAATATCTCAAAAGTCGTTCAGTGATACCAATCCAGGTCTAGGGTAAAGAGGGCCGGATAACTTTGAAAAATAAAATAGCTATAGTCTGCCTGCTCATTTACAAGAACTCATCTTCACTTCAGAGAGGTCATCTTACTATTACGTTTATCTCTACTAGTACTAGAACTGCCCCAATATCACAATTTATAATGTCTACTCTTATCAATCTTAGACCTGATCATGAAATGTTTAAACTACTTTCTTGTTTATCCATGTCATGCAGGCT
Source organism: Isoperla grammatica (assembly GCA_945910005.1). Classification (NCBI taxonomy): domain Eukaryota; kingdom Metazoa; phylum Arthropoda; class Insecta; order Plecoptera; family Perlodidae; genus Isoperla; species Isoperla grammatica. The sequence continues at coordinate 29,824,768 of OX246738.1, forward strand.
TTTCATTTGTTGTTGCCATGGTTAAAGCAAGATAGTAGCCTACTTAATATTTCATAATATCGGGCCTGAGTAAAACAACTCTAGTCTCAACCCGAACTGGGAATCGAAACCAGGGCCTGGATTCACAAGAGGTCCTAACTCCTAAGTCTTGTTCTGGTCCTAACCGCAAGACCAGCCTAACTTTGGACCTCTTGGGAATTTAGGTCTCGGACACGTGAAGAAGTCCTGGTGGGAACAATACATAGAAACAACGAATCTTCCAATAATTTGTTCTCAGATATAGGCACGTACGTCATGGTCCAAGTTAGGCTGGACTTACAGTTGACAACGAACAGACTTAGGCTATGACAATATGTTCTGAATACAGATAGTGTCCTCCAAGGACAAACGAGCCACATAAACCACACAGAGAAATTATATAACACGTTTCCAAGTAAACAGCAAATATATATCACAAGTCACAACGTCAATACTTCATGATAAGGGTAGCCTAGTTCAATAGACCTCGAGTGTATGATTTCATCAAGCTTTTGTGGCAATAGCTGCTTTTGACAGCCCCATTAAGAACTGAGATAACGAGTAGATTATGCTCTTGTTCGCTGGGTGGAACCAGCGATGAAAGTGGTCACAAAGAATTGCGGAGCTCAGTGATAATTTGGCACCTCTTCCCCTCACCCCCACCCGACCAATCCAAGTACAAGAGTTTTAAAGAGACAATAATGTGCAATTTTTAGTGCTCAACAAACATTTTTAAGACTTCGAAGTTTTAACAAACTCTTAGTTAAACAAATTTTCCGTGGAACTTCCGTGGACTGCTTATTGCTGATTTAACGGACATACTGGTATATTGGTTGGAATTCATAGTCGGCCCCTACGCCTAGGGGCACCCATTGTTGATATGGATTTGTTTTCTACGGGAAATAACATGCTAACAACTGTTATCTTAGTAACAATGGGCGCCCCTAGGTGTAGGGGCCGACTATGATTGCCATATCATCAACGCTATGCTTAGATTTGTGTTGTTATAACATTGAGTTGTTCACGGAAATAATCACGGAACTCAAAACCTGGTTTGAAAACAAAATTCATTTATATTTTAGCTTTCACAGTTTAAAGGTGTTTTTTAATTGCGCCAGAAACCATTCATGCAAGAAAATGCTCGGTATAATATTTTATTACGCATTACTAGATTACAATAAGCACCACGTTAAATCCGATAGTACAAACAAACATAACAATTACTCGATTAACGAGGCGTAGGAATTGTGCAGTGCGCGCTCAGGACGGGATTCGCTACTCTATACGCTTCTTAGGGCCGGTCTTACAATCTCCTAATAGGAAAGTTATTTGTAGCAATTAAGCTATTTGGAGGATTTCAAGGTTTTTGATTAGTGGTTGTCATGGAGACAGCTATTTGACGAATAAAATAGTTATTGGGACATTGTAAGACTGGACCTTAGAGCCGGTCATACAATCTCCTAATAAGAAAGTTATTTGTAGCAATTAAGCTATTTGAAGGATTTCAAGGGTTTTGATTGGTGGTTGCCATGGAGAAAACAAGCTATTCGACGAGACGAATATGTAGTTATTGGGACATTGTAAGACTGAACCTTATACCGCTTCTTATACAGTGCCTAACAAATACAACAATGAAACAAATTCTTTATCCTTGTTGTTTATCCATCAGTCCAATACAACGATAGTGGTGGCTCAGCTTTTGATAAATAGAATTATCCTGGAAGAACAAAAAAGAGTAAGACTAATCTGATAGTACCGCCTGGATAGACTACAAGAAGGCGTTCGATAGTGCAACACGGATGGATCTTAAAGGTAACAGAATTGTATAAAATCAATCCGCTTATCATACAGTTTTTATTGGAAGCTATGAAACAATGAAACACACAGATGGTAAAAAATATCTCAAATTTGTTGACAGAAAAAATTCCTATACGTCGAGGCATTTTCCAAGGTGGCTCATTATCGCCGTTGTTGTTTTGTATGTGTGTCATGCCCTTGCCTAACGAGTTAAATAGTACGGGCATGGGCATGGGATATAGAGTAGGAAATATATAACCAAGCATGAGATTTATTATTTGTTCTATATGTATTATTAAAAGATATTTGGAAGAAATAATGATGGTTTACGAAACCTTCTTCAAATTGTTGTAAGCTATCTATTGTGAAGACATTTGTATGGCATTTCGTTTAGAAAAATGTGCAACAGCAACGTTCCAAAGAGGGCAACAAATTGAACCATCAAATATAGAATTAAGGTAGCACATTTCAATTTTGGATCTTGAAATCACGAAATCTTACAAGTACTTAGGAATAGAAGAAGCGGATGGTATCCAACAGGACGTTATGAAAACCAAGTTGCAACATGAATTCATTCGACGATCCCGGATGGTTCTTGAAAGTGAACTAAATGGGCATAATATAGTATAAGCTACAAATTATTTTGCTGTTTCAGTCACAAAGTATAGTTTTGGAAAAATTAATTGGAAATTAGAAGAAATATGAAAAAGACACTGGCCCAAAACAGACGTTGACCGACTATATGTTGAAAGCAAAAATGGGAAGTAGTGGTTTAATTTAAACTGAAGCTGCATCCACCAGAGCAATTATTGGATTGGGATTTTATCTTACACAAACCAATGATAGATTACTACAACTTGTAAAGCAACATGAATGCAGTAAACCAGCCACACAACGTCGATAATAAAATTAGCCTCAAAGCTATTGGCAGGCTCTGATGCTGAAAATTTGCAATATAATGTTAAAAATAACCTTCATGACACTCTGCTGGAAAAAGATAAAACAAACCTATGCACGGATAACACTCACGTCTCATTGCTAACGACACATGATTCTACTAACTCGGGGAAACTGAAGCATTAGTTATACTAATAGCAGCTCAAGATCAAGCATTACGAAATAAAGTCTTCGAAAATAAAATTATAAAGTCATCTGCAGTTAGTAAGTTACTTTTGTGCAAGAAATGGGATAAGACGGTCAAGCAGCAGGTATTCCTACGAAATATCATTATTATACTCTAAATGTGAATTTATTTATTTATTTATTTACTTTGTTGTAGTTCAGCTGTGACGTCACTTTAAACCATGCTGATTTTAGAGCTGCTACTTGAAACCACGTGTACGACAGGTTCAGTGGTTCACGTAACACACCCGTCACCCACTCACTGGCTTTAAGTACGCAATAACAATGAGATAGTGATAATGACAATAATTTGCAGCCTGTTGATTGATAACAAATCTCGAAGGAATCTCTGTGGAAACTAAAGATAACGCTTTTGAAAAGTGACCTCCACTTTACACCACGTACAAAAAACATCATCTGCTCAGTTTCAACGAGTGATAGTTTGTTGAATCGACTACAATATTTTGTATTCGTTTTGCTTATATGAACACGAAAGACATATTTCGAATAGTGGTAAGTTTAGTTGAATTGATCCATTTTTTTAAAATACAAAATATAAAAAAAGTAAAATAATGTTTTTCAACTAACATTTCATTAACGTTTTTAAATATATTTATATTCGTGCCCCCCCCCCCCCCCCCCACATTGAAAACAAAGTTTGTTACGCGCCTGGTTCAACTGGATATAATATACATTACAATATTATAGTCGTTCAGAAACAACCAAATCTGATGATTTTGTCATAGACGAGTCATTCGTGGCCAATCAACGATTGGAATTTGAAATTGGAGATCGCTGATTGGCCCGAACTACTCGTCTAAGACTAAAGCAACTATGGTTGTTTTGGGACGACCGACATAATAATTTTTATAATCATCGTTGGAACTAGTAACTTAATTAAAATCTATATCCACAACATGCAGTGGTGTAAAATGCACGGTATTATATACTTTAATATCAACAATAACTTAAAATGTCTGTGAATATTTTGTGTCGTTGATTATGAAACATTCACAGCCTCCCGTAATTCGGTGTCATTCTCCCTCGCATGCTTGTTAACATGCCTTGTATCTTGGCTATATACTTCATGTTCCTGTCACCTCGGAAACCACCGTCATCTCCCCCCCCCTAACCCCTCCCACACCACACCGCCGTGCTGTATTAAAGGAATGGACTACTACTTGGCAGAAAAACATACTTATGATAAAAATGCCGTATTTTAAAATAAGCAGTGATCACATACATTAGAACTTCCGCTCATTTTTCTATTACCAAATGTTTTATGTATTTCAATGTGAACGCTGGAAGAAATCTACTTGTATAAATAACCTGAATACGTCCTCGAAACGTCATAAACGCGACACAAGCGACCATCTACAGCCAATCAGTAATCAGGAGACTGTGTATGTTCGTTACTAGGCGATACAAGCTATACGCGACGTAAGCGATATCTCTACAGCCAATCAGGAGTCTGTATGTGCTCGTTGCTTGGCGATACAAGCTAAACGCGACGTGAGTGATATCTCTACAGCCAATCAGGAGTCTGTATGTGCTCGTTGCTAGGCGATACAAGCTATACGCGACATGAGTCATATCTCTACAGCCAATCAAGAGTCTGTATGTGCTCGTTGCTAGGCGATACAAGCTATACGCGACGTGAGTGATATCTCTACAGCCAATCAGGAGTCTGTATGTGCTCGTTGCTTGGCGATACAAGCGATACGCGACGTGAGTGATATCTCTACAGCCAATCAGGAGTCTGTATGTGCTCGTTGCTTGGCGATACAAGCTATACGCGACATGAGTGATATCTCTACAGCCAATCAGGGGTCTGTATGTGCTCGTTGCTAGGCGATACAAGCTATACGCGACTGAGTGATATCTCTACAGCCAATCAGGAGTCTGTATGTGCTCGTTGCTAGGCGATACAAGCTATACGCGACGTGAGTGATATCTCTACAGCCAATCAGGAGTCTGTATGTGCTCGTTGCTTGGCGATACAAGCTATACGTGACGTGAGTGATATCTCTACAGCCAATCAGGAGTCTGTATGTGCTCGTTGCTTGGCGATACAAGCTATACGTGACGTGAGTGATATCTCTACAGCCAATCAGGAGTCTGTATGTGCTCGTTGCTAGGCGATACAAGCTATACGCGACGTGAGTGATACCTCTACAGCCAATCAGGAGTCTGTATGTGCTCGTTGCTAGGCGATACAAGCTATACGCGACGTGAGTGATATCTCTACAGCCAATCAGAAGTATGTATGTGCTCGTTGCTAGGCGATACAAGCAGGCTATACGCAACGTGAGTGATATCTCTACAGCCAATCAGGAGTCTGTATGTGCTCGTTGCTAGGCGATACAAGCTATACGCGACGTGAGTGATATCTCTACAGCCAATCAGAAGTCTGTATGTGCTCGTTGCTTGGCGATACAAGCTATACGCGACGTGAGTGATATTTCTACAGCCAATCAGGAGTCTGTATGTGCTCGTTGCTAGGCGATACAAGCTATACGCGACGTGAGTGATATCTCTACAGCCGATCAGGAGTCTGTATGTGCTCGTTGCTTAGCGATACAAGCTAAACGCGACGTGAGTGATATCTCTACAGCCACTCGGGAGTCTGTATGTGCTCGTTGCTTGGCGATACAGGCAGGCTATACGCGACGTGAGTGATATCTCTACAGCCAATCAGGAGTATGTATGTGCTCGTTGCTTGGCGATACAAGCGATACGCGGCGTGAGTGATATCTCTACAGCCAATCAGAAGTATGTATGTGCTCGTTGCTTGGCGATACAAGCTATACGCGACGTGAGTGATATCTCTACAGCCAATCAGAAGTATGTATGTGCTCGTTGCTTGGCGATACAAGCTATACACGACGGGAGTGATATCTCTACAGCCAATCAGAAGTATGTATGTGCTCGTTGCTTGGCGATACAAGCTATACGCGACGTGAGTGATATCTCTACAGCCAATCAGGAGTCTGTATGTGCTCGTTGCTTGGCGATACAAGCTATACGCGACATGAGTGATATCTCTACAGCCAATCAGGAGTCTGTATGTGCTCGTTGCTTGGCGATACAAGCTATACGCGACATGAGTGATATCTCTACAGCCAATCAGAAGTATGTATGTGCTCGTTGCTTGGCGATACAAGCTATACGCGACGTGAGTGATATCTCTACAGCCAATCAGGAGTCTGTATGTGCTCGTTGCTTGGCGATACAAGCTATACGCGACATGAGTGATATCTCTACAGCCAATCAGGAGTCTGTATGTGCTCGTTGCTTGGCGATACAAGCTATACGCGACATGAGTGATATCTCTACAGCCAATCAGGAGTCTGTATGTGCTCGTTGCTTGGCGATACAAGCTATACGCGACGTGAGTGATATCTCTACAGCCAATCAGGAGTCTGTATGTGCTCGTTGCTAGGCGATACAAGCTATACGCGACGTGAGTGATACCTCTACAGCCAATCAGGAGTCTGTATGTGCTCGTTGCTAGGCGATACAAGCTATACGCGACGTGAGTGATATCTCTACAGCCAATCAGAAGTATGTATGTGCTCGTTGCTAGGCGATACAAGCTATACACGACGGGAGTGATATCTCTACAGCCAATCAGGAGTCTGTATGTGCTCGTTGCTTGGCGATACAAGCGATACGCGACGTGAGTGATATCTCTACAGCCAATCACCAAATAGATATGAAACCTAATTTTCTGTAAATGATTGATTACACTTACAGTATGATTAAAAATGCACATATATTAAAGGACGCTAACAAAATGTAAAGAAAGGAAAATTACCTAATTCCAATGCCTCCCAATCTCCCAATTAGTGTCGTTTTACTCACAAACACATGTGTTAGTTTTGTTAATCGTTAACGAACTATGCTTGTTATTCACCTTGTTCGTGTTTAAATTAGGCATAGTTACTTGTATGCTCGTACAGGAGAATGGCTAAGTATTTATAAAGCGCCGCCGGCTACTTTGGTTGTAGTGTAGGTTCTGGTGAAGCAATAGTTCGGGTGCACTGTATGGAAATGTGTTAGCCACAGATTACGCGTACTCCATACGGTCAGTTCGCTAGGTTACGCTATGTCGCCCGCGCTTCAAAGCTGTACGCTCCTCATAGCAGGTAGAGTTACACACACTCATACACATTCTAATACGGACTTGTCTTATTTACTAAAGCACTCTAACAAATAATACTTGAATAAAACAAGTTATAAGAAATTCAAATTTTAAAATAACATTTTTTTTTCGAAATATATTATGGAAGAAATATATGGATTAACATTTGTTTCAATTATCAGAAAATAACTTTTAACATCGATGAATTTTGTTAAAAACATTTACTGTTAGAACGCTGAAATTAAAAACGTTTATGTTTTTAAAGCTCTCTAAATAACTTATAAATTAAAAAGAAAATATTTTGAAAGATGTCAAGAAAGTATTTAAATACACATTTATTAAAATTTCCCTCAATATTTTGCTGTCTGCAAAGAGAGTCAAAAATTTATTCAAATTCAAAATTAATGTACTCTAATAAAATATTTATTGACGTATTTTGTTTTTTTATTTCAAGAAGTTGTTTCTATTTTTTTTATTCTACTAGATTGTGAGCAAGTGTCTGAACACAAAAATATTTCATTTCGATTACTTACAACGGATTTTCATTCATAAAAACGAGAAACCGGCATGATGTTAGCAATCAACCAAATGTAACGAAATAGATCTTCTTTGCAGATTATCTGACCCTTCTTCTTCTTTTTACCCAATCAAATGTTTTTCTAGTTTGACGTTACTTTTTGACAGTAAAATAATATTTGTAAAAAGCAAGTATAATTTCAGAGTATCAGAATATCAAGGTCCACTAGATCGCTTGTAGCGCGCACGCAGCGCGCGCGAACGCTTCGCAATTACTCCGCTAGGAGTAAATCCAGTAGACCTTGTCAGAATATGTGTTAGTTTTTTGTTCATTTTCTGAACACATTGGCAACAACCAACTATTGTTGTATAAAGAAGTGACCACGGCGTTCTCGTCTGTTTTGGGCTGTTTTAGCTAAATACGAGCTACCCGTTCATGTGCCGGTTTTGACCTGCAAGGTCAATATTCACGGCTATGTTTCGAGTCAGTTTTAATTAGGTTCGTTCGTTTTACAAACACTAGTGTAGCTAAGTGTAGTGAACGTGTAGGCCAATTGTAGGCTTTTATACCTGATGTTGCTACACCTAACCCAGAATAAGAAAACGCATTTTGTCTACACGTTACACCACGCTCTACACTGACCTACTAAAGTTTTGAGGTTATGGTGTGCATGCTCACATTATTTCCGTATAAAGTCTAGAAGAAGCCTAATTTACATTTACTATCAGATTTAAATGCGTTTATTTATTATGAAAGTGCTATGGTTATATACTATTCTACTTTTTGCTACTATTTTATGATAAGTGGTCTTCTTATTTTGAACTGACACAACTGTTTGGCGCCTTTTTTGTAAAAAGTGCTACACAAAGTGTAACACTGACGAAAACAAAATGCCTTACGCTTAACTACACTAGTGTAAGGTGTATATAAGTGTATGTAAAACAAACGTGCCTATTGCTTCGTCCATTAAAGACAGTGTTTTACGGGATATTTACATTACATACTCTTTAAAACAGAAAAGTGCGGGAAAAGAAAATCACAAACTTTGAACCAAAAACATAGAAAAAAAGAACAACGTATATGTACTTTTAAATTACGTTCCTGTTCTTTTTAGATGAAGATCCGTTTCACAAATATTGGAAATATCATTTTTCCCAATTTGTACCTTCAAGTGTAGCCTATACTAATTGAAGTTGTTGTAAGAAGAATTAATAGATTTCCCAAATTTCAGATTCATCGTTTTTTAACTCCTTCATTTCGGAGGTTGACCTTTGACATGTCAATTTTTTAACCGTGAGACCGGCCGATATAACGACCATTATGGTTACGGATAATACTCTGCAATTCATTAGGTCTAATTGTGTGTGTAAACCCCCTCCCCCCCATTCATCAATTACGCTAGAGCATTGCTTTGCTTGTCACCAATTGGCTGACAGTCCAGAACATTATCAAAGGAACGATTTACCACTTGATCTCGTTAAGGGCTTGCGGGTGAATCTGACGTGGCAGTCCTCAGGTTTCCAAGCGTTTCACAACACCGCAACGGAAATTTGGCGAACATGTCACAAAAAAATTGTGTCTTTGAACTTAGAAGTTGGAAGATAGTCAGATGGTTTTCAATGTTTTACGGGAAGATTTGCGAGACAGTATAATTACTGGGTTGTGGCGGTGACTGACTGCGACAGTCTGGAGAGCTTCCAAGCGGTTTAACTCTCTCACTTTGAATGATCATGACAACACGTTATTTGTTACAGTGGTCGTGTGCCTGGTGGGAGGCTCGGAGTGGACTTACTCAGGTGAGCAGTGAGTACAGTGAGTACACAGTGAGTACATAGTGAGTACACAGTGAGTACTACATAGTGAGTACACAGTGAGTATAGTGAGTACATAGTGAGGGTACATAGTGAGTAGATTATTTATTTATTTTATTGTAATTAAGGCCAGTGTAGGGCACAATGCCCTCTTTAGCCTGATGAGTGATGATTGATGAATGATAATGAGGAAGGGAGGAGGGGAAACCTGGTACCGGCACGTAGCCTACTCCTGTCGAAAAGTACCAAGGGGACCATCGGCTTTACGTCCCATCCGAAAGGACGGTGTAACTTTGACCAGTCATATAGGTTCCTCCACTAACCTGGACTGCCGAGCAGTTGACGAGAAGAACGAAGCTGTTACACAAGCTTTCGAACCCTCCAATATGCTCTAACCGACGGTAACTAGTGTTTCAGAGGTGAGTGGTCACCCATCCACCTCCTGACCTAGCCCGAAGTTGCTTAACTTCAGTGTTCGTATGGGAACCGGCTAAGCGACCGTGGCTAAACCGTTGGCTTGGTGAGTAGATAGTTAGTACACAGAGAGTACATTTTAATCTACGTAGAAGCTTGTATTTAGAAGAAATGAGAGGACCCGTTCACAATACCATGTATTTTAGTTCATTTACTTAGGTTAAACAATTACAAATCACTATTCGTAAGACTGTTCCATTGTTAAATTATAGCCTATGATATTTTCAAATCAAAATTAATTCCACTATAGGATGTGAATCGCTCCAGAATTCAGCCTAGCAACAATCCGCATCAATGTGAAGTTTTCCAATAGATCTACAATGTAATCAATTAATCATCTTCTTAAGGAATTCGTCACCATAATATCTGGAAGTGCCTTGATTTACCCAGTTTTTATATCAACGTAAACAGAGATAATATTGATTTACATTTAAAATACCAACCGTGTCTTCATAAAGTATTTTAACAGAACGGACAGTCCAAAGCAAAACACTATCTCCTTCGCACATACTTGCTCTCTCTCTCTCTCTCTCTCTCTCTCTCTCTCTCTCTCTCTCTCTCTCTCTCTCTCTCTCTCTCTCTCTCTCTCTCTCTCTTTCTCTCTCTCCTTTCTTTCATTCATTCATTCATTCATTCATTCATTCATTCATTTATTCACTCATTCATTCATTCATTCATTCATTCATTCATTCATTCATTCATTCATTCATTCATTCATTCATTCATTCATTCATTCATTCATTCATTCATTCATTCATTCATCCATTCATTCATTTATTAGTTCATTCTTTCTTTCTTTCTTTCTTTCTTTTTTCTTTTTTTCTTTCTTTCTTTCTTTCTTTCTTTCTTTCTTTCTTTCTTTCTTTCTTTCTTTCTTTCTTTCTTTCTTTCTTTCTTTCTTTCTTTCTTTCTTTCTTTCTATGTCTCTTTTCTCTCTTTCTTTCTTTCTTTCTTTCTTTCTTTCTTTTTTTCTTTCTCTCTCTCTATTTTTTCTCTCGGTCATGTATATTTTAATTTAATATTAATTTTAATGAAGATCGTAAAAGAATGAATAACACGGTGTTTATTTCTACAGCGCGATTCAAATTCAATGTAAGTGAGTGATTTGCATGCAGTATTGCTTTTAACTTTTAGGTTTCCATTTTAGATCACTTGGAATAATGCCCTTATATGGTACGATCCACCACTGTGTCTCTAACACACACACACACCATCCAGTTGCATGAATGCGAAGGACTACTTTCATCATTAGCAATATCAAGGAATATAGTAGACCTTTGATAAACCAGAATTTTAAAATGTACTATCGCTATTGAGTAGCTAACATTCTTTACATCTCTGGGTTGTTAAGTGATTAAACTGACAAGCGTCACAAGCATGTATGCAACAGCTGTTGTGATAAGACGAATGACTGTGTATGTTGAAAAATTACTCATACTAAGTCCGTTCTATAACAATGCAATGTTGGCAGTGGTGGTTCTAAAATAACACACCGAAAGTTAAAACAATGTCATTGAATCAGAAGTAATTGGACATTGTCTAGTTTTTAATCTCTGAGTATTCTTATCTGCTCTCTAACAATAGTTTTTATTCACAAGATATGTCCCTCCTGTTCAGTTGTGTCATGCGATCATGTCACATACAATGTTGCCAGATTGAGCAATTTATCGCCAATTGGGCTACTTTAATTCACTTTCCGCGACTAATAAATGTAGAAAATCGCCTGTCACCCAGTTGGGTGACTTCAATTTCATCAAAATATACTTACTTATAGTTAATCGATTTCAATAACTACAATTCATAAAACAAAATGATGAAATGTGAAGACTGTATGAACTTTTTCTTTTTAAATGTACCGCCCATTTCAAATCCACAGTCTCGCCCCCTCTTCATGATCAACGTGCAAACTTTGCGGCTTGGAATTCATAGTCGGCCCCTGGCACTCTCTAGCGATCCCGTATATCTCTCAGAAAAAACTGAGGAAGACCTCGCCAAGAAAAGCTTCAGCCGGTAGCGGGTATCGAACTGTCTATCTCACGAATTAGAGCCTCTTATGCTAGAACTTAACCATAATATATCAATCGGTAATTAGTCTACATCTGACGTTTTCCTTTTTTGGTTAATTATTCATGACCAATAATATACTAAGTTAGTATTCTACAAATGCGAACATTTGTTTTAAGGTGCATGTCAACATGTCAACTTGACTGTAATAAATCCATAACGCATCACCGATATTGGTGGCTCAACGTTAACACTCGAGGCTCTAATTCTGGAGGTTACCGGTTCGATTCCGGCCACCAGCATCTTGATTGAAGGTTTACTCCGAGGTTTTCCTTAGTCGTAAATACGACTGCTGGGATTTAGTGCTACTAACAGCCCTCGGGCATTCCTTCCTAACTATCCAACCACCCTAACATACCGAATAACATACCGAATAAGTCACCTGACGAGGGGCAGATCAGGTTAAGCTGGTGTGCACCGTACAGCAGGTATTCCTACGCTAAATGATTATTATAACGTCTTCGTGGTATCATGATGATTACGGTAGACTCGGCAAGACCTACGTGCTTCGTTTGATACAATTTATCCTGGTTTCCCAACACCGACCAAGTGAAACATGATGTGTTGTTAGTTGTTACGTACACAGACAAGGTTATTATAGCACGGTGATACCAGAGCCATTCCTTATGACATTGCCAACAAAAACAATCATAATCGTACGAACAAGATAACATTACGAAATTCCCTGCGTTTATGATTCAATTCGTACTGGCTTAACAATTCTCCATCTATAATAATAATAATAATAATAATAATAATAATAATAATAATAATAATAATAATAATAATAATAATAATAATAATAATAATAATAATAATAATAATAATAATAATAAAAATAATAATAATAATAATAATAATAATAATAATAATAATAATAATAATAATAGTAATAATAATAATAATAAAAATAATAATAATAATAATAATAATAATAATAATAATAATAAAAATAATAATAATAATAATAATAATAATAATAATAATAATAATAATAATAATAATAATAATAATAATAATAATAATAATAATAATAAATAATAACTATATAACTTTAAAAATACTTTTTACTTTTTGCTGTCATGTAAGAAGAAAAAATAGCCAACAACAACAAGTAGCAATCTGTAACGTGTGGGAAGGAAGACAGTACTTGATCTTGGCCCAGTCGTGCAGGTCGCCAAAACCGAGTAGGAGAGAGAGAGAGAGAGAGAGAGAGAGAGAGAGAGAGAGAGAGACAATATCGTATTGTGGGGGGGAAAGGGATAGACGGAGGGGGGGGGGGGGGAGAGAGCGACTAAAGAGTTGAGGCACTTCAAAAACGAAAATTGTGTTATGATAAACTTGCTGCATACATTTCCAGTTTTGTTTGAATAAATGTTATAGGTAAAACGTAATATTTATTTGCGTGGAGTTAAAGAGGGGGGGGGGGGAGCATATTGATAACAATAGAGACAAATACAATGTATTTATACCTCCCAGTTTTTGTGTGGTCTGTCCCTTCAGGTCACACGCCCTCGGTATTCTTTCACGTCTATCTTTACATATCGCTAATGCCCCAAAGAGGGGCGCACGGCAGAAATCAGCTGTGCTCCCTAATTTAGCGATCCCTCTTTTAAATTCATTTCGGGAGCCAAAGGTTCCAGTCAGCCCGGATCTAATTAGCTTGGATTCAATACACGTTTCTCTGGCAAGACAATACGTTTGCCAGGATTTATTGTCCACGTAAAACGGGCAACGTTGTTTATGAAGTAGAATCATGGTCGGCTTATTTTTATACCATAAGACAAGATAATAATTGACACGATTAGCGGGAAGGGTTTAGTCTCAATGTAAAACCGTCTAGTGAGTAATATAGGGTAGAGGCCCCACGCCATCGGTAGTTTGTCTACCGCCTTTTACTGCCAAAAATACTTTAGTCGGGTAGTAGAAGTTCACCAAGCGACGCGATGACGGAGCCTGATTGGTCGGCTACTTCACCGAAGATATACGAAGATAGCCGATAACTCCGTCATCGCGTCGCTTGGCGAACTTCTAATACCCGACTAAAGTATGTTGGGCAGCATAAGGCGGTAGACAAACTGCCGATTGCGTTGCGACGACTCTACCCTATATTACTCACTCAACGGTAAAACAGCGCGAAATAAATGTGTTTTAGTAATATTGAAACATTTATTAATAGCCACGATGTGGTTTCATATAACAACTAAACACGGGATTAAAAAAGTTTTAATATTTCTATTTGTACGGTAGTTGATGATTGAAGAAATAATCACGTTCATTTGTTTCAATTTTGCGCAACGATTTAAATATGATTTGACACTTTGAAATGCAGTTTTTAGCTCTTACGAAACCACACTCAATATTTCGTAAATTGAGCCACGTTTACGCTTTTTCGATGTGGTAACATTATTGAGATATGATTACAAAACGGTAATTCTATGTGGTTTTAAAATTGGCGGTGGGGTTTCCTCTTAAGTTATGGGGCTATTTTCATCCATTCATGCATAAGCAAACAGCAAGGCACA
>OX246738.1:29844239-30237543 GCA_945910005.1 Isoperla grammatica
TGTATAAGAGGTTAAAATCAAAATCAAAATACAGCTCAAATCGTTTAAATCAAAGTCGCACACAATTGTGCCTGTACTTACTTTTGTGGGCAAAGACCATCGTAACACCTAACTTGTTTCTAGGGGACAATAGAATAGAAGCCAAACGGAATATAAGCCATATTTTTGCCAAACGAACTTTACTGAAGTGTTCGACGCAACCAAACCAAAAACATTAGTCCAGTTATAAATATGAGCCTACCGCGCTTTACGCGAAATAACCCTATATAGGATATCAGGCAGCTGCGCAAAAGTCACTTTCGATGTTTTTTGTTTGGCTACGTTGCAAGCTTCGGCAATGTTCGGATTTCGTAACTTTGGCTCCTATTCCGTTTGGCTTCTTATCCGCGCTCCCGTTTCCAGCATCATACCGATAGTGGTGGCTCAGAAAGAAATGCACCCTGCGATGTTGCAGGTTTGGTTCCCGCCATCGGCAATCGTGGCTGAACGTGGCTCCAATTTAATCGAAATTTTTAACACAATATTAAAAATAACTTTTTCGCTTCGACATAATATTTCAATAATGTTTGGCCAGTCGTCGCTCATCTATTTTGTCGTGTTGTGACGTGAGTTGACGTGAGTTCACATCACACAATGAGTTCACAACATCACAAAATAAAGGTTGAGATAATATACTCACGTATACAATATATTGTTTTACAAGTGGTAAATTGTGTTTCTTTGTCTTACTTTCAATGCGAAGGTCACTAGAGTCACAATGACACAATAATGAAGAAACTGTTGCAAATACCTGCATCAAGAGTGTCCCTGAAGCTCTTTAAGGAGCGGTATTATGAACTTAAGGGATAAATATTAATTAGTAAGCTATACTTTCTTGTTTCATTCAAGGCATCCAGGCTTCCATTGGTTGTTGCCATGGTGAAACCAAGCTAGAAGCCTTCTAGATATTGATCCGAAGTTCATAATACCTGGTCTTATTTTCATACTTTATGTGAACCATTAACCTAAAGTCCAATTCACAATGAAAATTAGCAATAACATAACATTAAGATTTTAAGCAATCCTATTGGGTGATGAGCATCAATGGGCTCCCAACACCCAATATGATTGATTGGTTATCATAAATTTACTGTTACTGTTACTGTCACTGTTACTGTTAATTTTCATTGTGGATGGGCCTTAAATCACAAATTCTAAGTACTAATAATCTATGTAGCATATACAATCCAGTTTCTGTACCTGATTCCAAATCCGCCTAAACTACTTTAAAAAATTATCTAGGACCCTTTGTATGCTTCTCATTGATCCGACTTCATGTTCTCACCACGGTCCATGTCCAAGAAGAACAATAACTACAATTAAAAATGGGTCTTCATGGTTCATCGATGCGTAAAAGATTTAAACTTTGGTTTTACATTCTTAATAGGTTATGTGCAAGTCATTTTTGTATTACTTCATTAGGATTAACTTCCTGACTACAAAAATATTTCATTTTGATGACTTAAAATAAATTTTCATTTATACAAACGAGTTGAAAGTGTCACACATATTTCTGGTGGGAAAAACGGAACATGTCTCACGCCATGTTTCACCAATCAACCAATCACTTAATGATAAATTAAATAACTTGTTTTTCCAGATTATTTGACCCAGAAGCATAATATATAAAATCATATTTTACGCCAAGTTTGGAGAAGTAACGTGTTATAAGTTTGATTGTTTTATCCAGGAGGCCGTGGCAGTCATTCATAAACACTTATTATCATGGCATGTGCCGTCACGTATGGTCACGTCCGGGAGCAGGAAATCAAAAACGTTGAGCCTTTATAAAAAAATATAATTATTAATGTTCAATTTTTAACTTACGTTTCTGGTGTCTTAAAATGATGTTTATGTACATTCCACACACTTTTAGAGCTGTAGAAAATTCATGCACATACCCCATTGTCGTGTATTGATATAAACTTACATATTTAGAGAATCGGAATGAGTGAGAGTCATAAAACGGTTGATGGTATTTAAAATGGTATATCTATAGAGTCTATTAGTGATGACTTCAGAAACAATGGATGCCGAGTTGTCTGATTAAACAACTTTCTGGCATGACCTGAAACGTCATTATTATTTAATGTAGTAATTATATCATTAACATAGTCTACTTATAAAATAAATCCACTTCTCTTTCACTGTTTCGTCTTTAGAAAAACGAGTACCTGCACGGACGGTGTAGAACACACTGGTGCAAAAAAAGTAACAATCTTGAAGACAACTGCCATGATTGTTTGGAATCAGAAAGTGGTTCATTTATTGGTTGACACGGGAAACGTGACGTATAACTCTAGTTTGTTTGTGGTGGCCTATTGGCTATATAACGAGTAATGACTTGACCGATAGAGGTGGCTCAGCGGTGAGACGCGAGACTCTCATTTCAGGTCGCCGGTTCGATTCCGGCCACCGGCAGTCCTGACTGAAGTTTTTTCCGAGGTTTTCCTCAGTCGTAAAGGCGAATGCTGGGACTGAGTCCTACTAATGGCCCTTGGACATTCCTTTCCAGCTATCCAAACACTCTAATAACCAGGTAAAGCATGGTGTGTAACTCTATTATAACGGGTATTCCTACGAAAAATAATTTATTATTAATATCTTGTGTATACAGATCAGTCGCACTGGGGGGGCGTGTGCAAGAAGGGCAAGTATCAGTCCCCTATCGACCTTGCGCCCAAGATTGCTTCATCAACGAAGTTCGATAAGCTCGGCCTCACCAATTACGAGACCTCGTCCAACTTCAATATCATTAACAATGGCCACACGGGTAAGTGACACCAAACACTTCAATATTAATTTTAATTATTATTTATTTTATTAATTGGGAAAATATAATACTGCTAGGTTATGGTTCATTGTAGTTTTCAGTTTTATCAAACTGAAGCTGTAATTTGAACTATTCAAGGTCTACTTGATCTCCGCCTAGCGGAGGCTTGCTGAACTCCTAACTTGCGAGTTCGATGAGTCTCCGCTAGACGGAGATCAAGTAGACCTTGGAAATATTCAAAAGTTCACAGTTTTTTCACATAACCTAGGTTCTAGAAGATAAGCGGGTATCATTTTTAAGCTGCTTAAAAGCAGTGTTTAGAATTAAATAATATACATAATATTATGAAGTGAAGATAAAAATCACAATTGTACAAACAATTAATAAGATTTATTTAAAAGATATACGCCTCATCTTAACACAGTGAGATATGTTTTTGTTACTACATAAGAAGCTTCTACTGTTTCTCCATAGCAACATAATCACCAAGATGGCCAAAATCCGGGTAGTTTTGACGTTCATAAAAACTATGAATTGACAGCTATACATATTCATTAGGCCATATCACATTAGTTTCCGAACTGACAATTGCAATTCTAGATTCGAGCTTACGATTAGCGACGCATGCGCAGTGGCTCAGTTAGGCCAGTCTACGATTGCAATCTTTTTATAGACCGAGCTCTAAGATTGTGAATCGTAGATCCGAGTCATGTGAACCAATCAGGAACGAGAACGGTTAAAGGGGTTCTCACCCGCTAGATTTATTTTTACCATATGATCTACTGCACCACACCAATCGATAATGAACCATTAAACATCGTAAGTTGAAACCTGTGAATTGTTATAAATTAATGAAATTTCTGGTTAACTGCCGCGGCGACTGTTGGTGTCAGCCGGCTTTTGGTGCGAGTGTACTCGAAGCGATATATCTAAAAAAAATAGACGGCCTTGGTGTACTCCATTCGACACCGCATAGCAGACCGCGTTCATTGTGCATGCGTTGACTATTTCCCCTCCCAATACTACTCACTCTCTTTCTCTCTCTCTCTCGCTTGGCTTACTTGACACCAACTCGACAGTCGACACCCGCCGACTCGCCGTGCACAGCAACGCACAACAACGCTCAAAACGAAATGGAGCACCCGATTACACATCTTTATTTTGTACCTGAACGGAAGCTCCGATTACAAAACCAAAATAAACGAAATACGCAGAAAAGAAAGACGCAGCGAAAAGTATTACACCATTTTTTTTTGGAGCAGAATCCTCCAAGGTCCCAAGGCATACAGGTCGTCCCAATGCTATTTCTTATGGGAGATTTTCGCCGATGGGACCTAGCTCGAAAAACACTAACTTTGATATTTTTTTCCCGGGTTATGGTGAACCCGATTTCTTTTCATTTAGTCGCTTATTTCATAGCTAATCAGCCTTAGTTAAACATATTTTTTTGGGGTAGCGGGTGAGAACCCCTTTAAATACGTATTGAGCACTGTCACAACATAACCTCAACCAACAACTACTTTAATAGAAATTGGAAACAAAGAGCCAATATTTGTAATTATATATTTGTTTGTGATTAAGGCTTGTCTTATTAGCTGTTATTATCATACAATTTATTTCTCAGTTGCACGATTTTAGGATGGTCAAACTCAACTGGTCAAGTGTGATTGGAGAATTGTAGATTGCGATTGCAATCGGCGGCTCCAGTCTACGATTCCAATTGTAGTGTGATATGGGCTATTGCTTATGCTCTATTTCATTGTTTGCCATCAGCATGAATTAATTTGTTTTTTGTGTCCATTAGCCTACATACATACAATCTAAGTAAAGGTTTGAAACCAATACTAAGTTTGCCAAATAATAATTCAACAAGGGTTAATAGACCATTTTCAAAATTAGCAAGGACCCTTAAATAGATTCAGGTTCCTATAAATCTACAATGATAGCAACCCACAACAATAATTAAAAATTAAAAATGAAGTTTAGTAAATGACAATGGACCTTGACGGAACATTTAAAACACATCTTTTCGTTTTCATTGCGCATTTACAGGGCCATGATAGCTCTGTCTAACGGTTCTAAATCATTTTTTAAATGGTCCAATTAATTCACAGAAGCACAGAAGCGAGACCTACATGTCCTTAAAAGAATCCGAAACGTACTGAAGAGGTGTTTCTCAGGCAACAAGATAGCCTTGGTGGAGGCGCCGGGTTTGGGTAGAAACAATTTAAAATGCAAAATATGATTTCAGTTCATCGTTGTGTTAACATAACGGTCCAAACTTTATATGTAAACCTATTATTATTGTGGGGATTATACGTGGATCTGATTTTCAAAACGATAGTACCCTTAAGGTGCGAATTCAACAACTTCATTGAGGTTTTGGTAATCTCGGTTTGTTAAAATGCATATTAATCGCCATGTTTGTTCCTAACAAATTTCCGATTACTGGCTGATCGGAAATTAAAAATTTGGTTTAGGTCATTCAAGTCCATATTGTTTGTTTCGTGAGAAAATAGTATGGCAGTTCAAACAATAGGGTATTATATTTTCGCCATCTTTGAACTTCCAGCCGCCATTGCATGCATACTTTAATACACAGCCTTCTCGAATATAATTCATTATTTCAATAATTTTGCCGGGTAATGCTTGTTGCACTACATGGACGTCGACGAGCGCCGAGCGCCGGAAGTAGATGATCCGAAGAGTTGGAACCAACCAACTTCGGCGCTTGCAAGCGCCGCTTCGCCCTGATTGGTCGGATCATCCACTTCCGGCGCTCGGCGCTCGTCGACGTCCATGTAGTGCAACAAGGCTCAGCCATCTTGAATGTCGGTTCAATCTGAGGTTTTATGACCCGTCAAGAAGGCTGTGCATTGAGGAAGTACGCCCAAGATGTCAGCGCCCACTAAACGGCGCGTACCATGACATGCTCGTAAATGTTTACATAAAATGTATGGCGTTACAGCGCAACTGGAGCTGGAGAAGGGAGGGAGTGTCGCTGCCTCGGGGGGAGGTTTGCCAGGGACTTACTACTTGGCACAGATGCACTTCCACTGGGACGCCGAGCACACGATGTCAGGGAGGAGGTAAAGGCCGATCCACAATTGAAATAAGGGTTGAAATAAGAATCCGTGAAATAGTGAAATAACAACGAACTGGTTCACAACAGTCCCGTAGTACCTTATTTCAACATAGGAGAGCGTTTCAATCGAGCACTTTTCGACCGGATCTGACGCCATGAGTCACGGCCTACTCCAAACCTTTAGCAGGCCGTGGCCAAATGGGGCTTTGCACTGCGACTTTTTTCCACTCACAGCGCCAGCACCGACAAACAACGAGCTGTCAAAATAGTAAAATTGCAACATTATGAAGAAAACGAGGTATGGCAATAGTAACTGCTCACCAGTTAAAACGACTAATGATGGGCAACCAAGTTGTGAACGTTTTGTATGTTTCTTGTTTGTTTTGAAGATTTGTTTTCAAAATCAGGATATTTTATTGTTTGACAGCTTGATGTTAGCCGATCGATTGTTTCATTGTTGTAAAACAAGCTTGCAAGAAGCTTAACCTAACGTGGACGACGACGACGACAATAACAACATCAACAACGACGATAATATCCGGTTCGACTGGAGTAGGCCTTCTCTTCTCGAGCTTTGATTGGTTCGTCATAAGAAGTTGAAATAAGAAATGGAATTGAATAATTTCTTATGACTATTTCAATCCACTGTGACAGTTGTGAACCATAGCATTGTTATTGCATGTTCCATTTCGCTTAAACCTTATTGCTATTTCACTATTTCAACTCTTATTTCAATTGTGAATCCGCCTTAAGACATGACATGGGCTTGGGGCCACTTTCACCAAACATAAAACCGGCGATATTCTGTTAATCGGAGATTCAAAATGGCGCCCGCCCTAGAAGCCATCATGCATTTTGTATGTAATGTTTGTTCAAACCATGGTAACCAATCCGGGATTAGTAAATCAGCTGATTAAAAAATTTTGTGAAGTCGGACCTTGGTCTAGTAGATCAACATTTCGGGATTATTCGGTGCTAGAAAATATAATTAATATCTGTAAATAATATTTAAAAAATGACCCAAAACGTATTCCACTTGGATTAAATTTGATAATTTATAATCTTCTTTTAGAACGTATGTAAATCTTGATAATATGTACTATGAAGCGCCATTTAATTTTAAAGTTTTAGAGTGAATTTCATTTAAAAGATACAAACATACACACTGTAATTGTGTGTTGAACTGGGAGCTCTATGTTTCCAGGCATCCGCTGGAGTTACATCTGGTCCATTATGCAAAGCAGTACGCCGATGTGACAGAAGGATCGAAGCACCCGGAAGGATTGGCTGTTATCGGTATACTCTTCAAAGTGAGTTTTCCTCGAACACTCTAGAATAGAGCACTAGAGGTTGGTAACAGGTCCTGCCGGGCGATTCTATATGGGCGAAGATAAATTTATCAGCGGTTTTGGTCGTTACTGAAGGCGAATGCAAGGCGGTGATTGGCTCATCGCCTTCTTCTAACAACTGCAACCGGTGATAAACGTATCGTCACCCAATCAGAATCACGGCGCAGTTCCCTTTATGCATTCCCTACACCAGTTCCGTATATCTGTGGGGTACACTTTAATTTAATTTAATAAAAATGATTTATTTATTTATTTATTTATTTATTTATTTATTTATTTATTTATTTATTTATTTATTTATTTATTTATTTATTTATTTATTTATTTATTTATTTATTTATTTATTTATTTATTTATTTATTTATTTATTTATTTATTTATTTATTTATTTATTTATTTATTTATTTATTTATTTATTTATTTATTTATTTATTTATTTATTTATTTATTTATTTATTTATTTATTTATTTATTTATTTATTTATTTATTTATTTATTTATTTATTTATTTATTTATTTATTTATTTATTTATTTATTTATTTATTTATTTATTTATTTATTTATTTATTTATTTATTTATTTATTTATTTATTTATTTATTTATTTATTTATTTATTTATTTATT
The DNA here is from genome assembly GCA_945910005.1 of Isoperla grammatica. Taxonomy (NCBI): domain Eukaryota; kingdom Metazoa; phylum Arthropoda; class Insecta; order Plecoptera; family Perlodidae; genus Isoperla; species Isoperla grammatica. Next base: position 29,852,112 of record OX246738.1, read on the forward strand.
TATTTATTTATTTATTTATTTATTTATTTATTTATTTATTTATTTATTTATTTATTTATTTATTTATTTATTTATTTATTTATTTATTTATTTATTTATTTATTTATTTATTTATTTATTTATTTATTTATTTATTTATTTATTTATTTATTTATTTATTTATTTATTTATTTATTTATTTATTTATTTATTTATTTATTTATTTATTTATTTATTTATTTATTTATTTATTTATTTATTTATTTATTTATTTATTTATTTATTTATTTATTTATTTATTTATTTATTTATTTATTTATTTATTTATTTATTTATTTATTTATTTATTTATTTATTTATTTATTTATTTATTTATTTATTTATTTATTTATTTATTTATTTATTTATTTATTTATTTATTTATTTATTTATTTATTTATTTATTTATTTATTTATTTATTTATTTATTTATTATATTCTGTAATAAAACTGAGGCAGTAGAGCCACCATTATTGGTATATTCACATAGAATCCTCAATATTTCCATATCTACTTTGATGAAACTAACGCTGTCATTTTGGCCCTAATGAAATGGCAAGGATTGTGCGCCTCACATCAATTTCTGTTGCTATTATCTTGTACAGTGCGTTTCTGTCGTAATAGGAGTCATCGGAGCAGAATCACAAGCTGGACCCGCTGATTGCAGCGCTGAAGGATTGCGATGATGACCTCGGTAATAAACACCCGATGAAGTTCACTCCCAGCGTCTTGCTACCCGAGGACGTGCAGAGGTTCTACCGGTACAACGGGTCCCTCACCACCCCGGGGTGTGATGAGACCGTCGTGTGGACTGTCATGGTGGAGACGGTCCCCATCTCTAAGACACAGGTGGGTTACCCTACACTCACACATACACACACACACAGACTTGAAGACATTCTACCGGTACAACGGGTCCCTCACCACCCCGGGGTGTGATGAGACCGTCGTGTGGACTGTCATGACGGAGACGGTCCCCATCTCTAAGACACAGGTGGGTTACTCTACACTCACACATACACACACACACAGACTTGAAGACATTCTACCGGTACAACGGGTCCCTCACCACCCCGGGGTGTGATGAGACCGTCGTGTGGACTGTCATGGTGGAGACGGTCCCCATCTCTAAGACACAGGTGGGTTACCCTACACTCACACATACACACACACACAGACTTGAAGACATTCTACCGGTACAACGGGTCCCTCACCACCCCGGGGTGTGATGAGACCGTCGTGTGGACTGTCATGACGGAGACGGTCCCCATCTCTAAGACACAGGTGGGTTACTCTACACTCACACATACACACACACACAGACTTGAAGACATTCTACCGGTACAACGGGTCCCTCACCACCCCGGGGTGTGATGAGACCGTCGTGTGGACTGTCATGACGGAGACGGTCCCCATCTCTAAGACACAGGTGGGTTACTCTACACTCACACATACACACACACACAGACTTGAAGACATTCTACCGGTACAACGGGTCCCTCACCACCCCGGGGTGTGATGAGACCGTCGTGTGGACTGTCATGACGGAGACGGTCCCCATCTCTAAGACACAGGTGGGTTACCCTACACTCACACATACACACACACACAGACTTGAAGACATTCTACCGGTACAACGGGTCCCTCACCACCCCGGGGTGTGATGAGACCGTCGTGTGGACTGTCATGGTGGAGACGGTCCCCATCTCTAAGACACAGGTGGGTTACCCTACACTCACACATACACACACACACAGACTTGAAGACATTCTACCGGTACAACGGGTCCCTCACCACCCCGGGGTGTGATGAGACCGTCGTGTGGACTGTCATGGTGGAGACGGTCCCCATCTCTAAGACACAGGTGGGTTACTCTACACTCACACATACACACACACACAGACTTGAAGACATTCTACCGGTACAACGGGTCCCTCACCACCCCGGGGTGTGATGAGACCGTCGTGTGGACTGTCATGACGGAGACGGTCCCCATCTCTAAGACACAGGTGGGTTACTCTACACTCACACATACACACACACACAGACTTGAAGACATTCTACCGGTACAACGGGTCCCTCACCACCCCGGGGTGTGATGAGACCGTCGTGTGGACTGTCATGGTGGAGACGGTCCCCATCTCTAAGACACAGGTGGGTTACCCTACACTCACACATACACACACACACAGACTTGAAGACATTCTACCGGTACAACGGGTCCCTCACCACCCCGGGGTGTGATGAGACCGTCGTGTGGACTGTCATGGTGGAGACGGTGCCCATCTCTAAGACACAGGTGGGTTACCCTACACTCACACATACACACACACACACAGACTTGAAGACATTCTACCGGTACAACGGGTCCCTCACCACCCCGGGGTGTGATGAGACCGTCGTGTGGACTGTCATGACGGAGACGGTCCTCATCTCTAAGACACAGGTGGGTTACCCTACACTCACACATACACACACACACAGACTTGAAGACATTCTACCGGTACAACGGGTCCCTCACCACCCCGGGGTGTGATGAGACCGTCGTGTGGACTGTCATGACGGAGACGGTCCCCATCTCTAAGACACAGGTGGGTTACCCTACACTCACACATACACACACACACAGACTTGAAGACATTCTACCGGTACAACGGGTCCCTCACCACCCCGGGGTGTGATGAGACCGTCGTGTGGACTGTCATGACGGAGACGGTCCCCATCTCTAAGGCACAGGTGGGTTACCCTACACTCACACATACACACACACACAGACTTGAAGACATTCTACCGGTACAACGGGTCCCTCACCACCCCGGGGTGTGATGAGACCGTCGTGTGGACTGTCATGACGGAGACGGTCCCCATCTCTAAGACACAGGTGGGTTACCCTACACTCACACATACACACACACAGACTTGAAGACATTCTACCGGTACAACGGGTCCCTCACCACCCCGGGGTGTGATGAGACCGTCGTGTGGACTGTCATGGTGGAGACGGTCCCCATCTCTAAGGCACAGGTGGGTTACCCTACACTCACACATACACACACACACAGACTTGAAGACATTCTACCGGTACAACGGGTCCCTCACCACCCCGGGGTGTGATGAGACCGTCGTGTGGACTGTCATGACGGAGACGGTCCCCATCTCTAAGACACAGGTGGGTTACCCTACACTCACACATACACACACACACAGACTTGAAGACATTCTACCGGTACAACGGGTCCCTCACCACCCCGGGGTGTGATGAGACCGTCGTGTGGACTGTCATGACGGAGACGGTCCCCATCTCTAAGACACAGGTGGGTTACCCTACACTCACACACACACACACACACAGACTTGAAGACATTCTACCGGTACAACGGGTCCCTCACCACCCCGGGGTGTGATGAGACCGTCGTGTGGACTGTCATGGTGGAGACGGTCCCCATCTCTAAGACACAGGTGGGTTACCCTACACTCACACATACACACACACACAGACTTGAAGACATTCTACCGGTACAACGGGTCCCTCACCACCCCGGGGTGTGATGAGACCGTCGTGTGGACTGTCATGGTGGAGACGGTCCCCATCTCTAAGGCACAGGTGGGTTACCCTACACTCACACATACACACACACACAGACTTGAAGACATTCTACCGGTACAACGGGTCCCTCACCACCCCGGGGTGTGATGAGACCGTCGTGTGGACTGTCATGGTGGAGACGGTCCCCATCTCTAAGACACAGGTGGGTTACCCTACACTCACACATACACACACACACAGACTTGAAGACATTCTACCGGTACAACGGGTCCCTCACCACCCCGGGGTGTGATGAGACCGTCGTGTGGACTGTCATGGTGGAGACGGTCCCCATCTCTAAGACACAGGTGGGTTACCCTACACTCACACACACACACACACACAGACTTGAAGACATTCTACCGGTACAACGGGTCCCTCACCACCCCGGGGTGTGATGAGACCGTCGTGTGGACTGTCATGACGGAGACGGTCCCCATCTCTAAGACACAGGTGGGTTACCCTACACTCACACATACACACACACACAGACTTGAAGACATTCTACCGGTACAACGGGTCCCTCACCACCCCGGGGTGTGATGAGACCGTCGTGTGGACTGTCATGACGGAGACGGTCCCCATCTCTAAGACACAGGTGGGTTACCCTACACTCACACATACACACACACACAGACTTGAAGACATTCTACCGGTACAACGGGTCCCTCACCACCCCGGGGTGTGATGAGACCGTCGTGTGGACTGTCATGGTGGAGACGGTCCCCATCTCTAAGACACAGGTGGGTTACTCTACACTCACACATACACACACACACAGACTTGAAGACATTCTACCGGTACAACGGGTCCCTCACCACCCCGGGGTGTGATGAGACCGTCGTGTGGACTGTCATGACGGAGACGGTCCCCATCTCTAAGACACAGGTGGGTTACCCTACACTCACACATACACACACACACAGACTTGAAGACATTCTACCGGTACAACGGGTCCCTCACCACCCCGGGGTGTGATGAGACCGTCGTGTGGACTGTCATGACGGAGACGGTCCCCATCTCTAAGACACAGGTGGGTTACCCTACACTCACACATACACACACACACAGACTTGAAGACATTCTACCGGTACAACGGGTCCCTCACCACCCCGGGGTGTGATGAGACCGTCGTGTGGACTGTCATGGTTGAGACGGTCCCCATCTCTAAGACACAGGTGGGTTACCCTACACTCACACATACACACACACACAGACTTGAAGACATTCTACCGGTACAACGGGTCCCTCACCACCCCGGGGTGTGATGAGACCGTCGTGTGGACTGTCATGGTGGAGACGGTCCCCATCTCTAAGACACAGGTGGGTTACCCTACACTCACACATACACACACACACAGACTTGAAGACATTCTACCGGTACAACGGGTCCCTCACCACCCCGGGGTGTGATGAGACCGTCGTGTGGACTGTCATGGTTGAGACGGTCCCCATCTCTAAGACACAGGTGGGTTACCCTACACTCACACATACACACACACACAGACTTGAAGACATTCTACCGGTACAACGGGTCCCTCACCACCCCGGGGTGTGATGAGACCGTCGTGTGGACTGTCATGGTTGAGACGGTCCCCATCTCTAAGGCACAGGTGGGTTACCTTACACTCACACATACACACACACACAGACTTGAAGACATTCTACCGGTACAACGGGTCCCTCACCACCCCGGGGTGTGATGAGACCGTCGTGTGGACTGTCATGGTGGAGACGGTCCCCATCTCTAAGACACAGGTGGGTTACCCTACACTCACACATACACACACACACACACACACAGACTTGAAGACATTCTACCGGTACAACGGGTCCCTCACCACCCCGGGGTGTGATGAGACCGTCGTGTGGACTGTCATGGTGGAGACGGTCCCCATCTCTAAGACACAGGTGGGTTACCCTACACTCACATACACACACACACAGACTTGAAGACATTCTACCGGTACAACGGGTCCCTCACCACCCCGGGGTGTGATGAGACCGTCGTGTGGACTGTCATGGTGGAGACGGTCCCCATCTCTAAGACACAGGTGGGTTACTCTACACTCACACATACACACACACACAGACTTGAAGACATTCTACCGGTACAACGGGTCCCTCACCACCCCGGGGTGTGATGAGACCGTCGTGTGGACTGTCATGGTGGAGACGGTCCCCATCTCTAAGACACAGGTGGGTTACCCTACACTCACACATACACACACACACACACACACAGACTTGAAGACATTCTACCGGTACAACGGGTCCCTCACCACCCCGGGGTGTGATGAGACCGTCGTGTGGACTGTCATGGTTGAGACGGTCCCCATCTCTAAGACACAGGTGGGTTACCCTACACTCACACATACACACACACACAGACTTGAAGACATTCTACCGGTACAACGGGTCCCTCACCACCCCGGGGTGTGATGAGACCGTCGTGTGGACTGTCATGGTTGAGACGGTCCCCATCTCTAAGGCACAGGTGGGTTACCTTACACTCACACATACACACACACACAGACTTGAAGACATTCTACCGGTACAACGGGTCCCTCACCACCCCGGGGTGTGATGAGACCGTCGTGTGGACTGTCATGGTGGAGACGGTCCCCATCTCTAAGACACAGGTGGGTTACCCTACACTCACACATACACACACACACACACACACAGACTTGAAGACATTCTACCGGTACAACGGGTCCCTCACCACCCCGGGGTGTGATGAGACCGTCGTGTGGACTGTCATGGTGGAGACGGTCCCCATCTCTAAGACACAGGTGGGTTACCCTACACTCACATACACACACACACAGACTTGAAGACATTCTACCGGTACAACGGGTCCCTCACCACCCCGGGGTGTGATGAGACCGTCGTGTGGACTGTCATGGTGGAGACGGTCCCCATCTCTAAGACACAGGTGGGTTACTCTACACTCACACATACACACACACACAGACTTGAAGACATTCTACCGGTACAACGGGTCCCTCACCACCCCGGGGTGTGATGAGACCGTCGTGTGGACTGTCATGACGGAGACGGTCCCCATCTCTAAGGCACAGGTGGGTTACCCTACACTCACACACACACACACAGACTTGAAGACATTCTACCGGTACAACGGGTCCCTCACCACCCCGGGGTGTGATGAGACCGTCGTGTGGACTGTCATGACGGAGACGGTGCCCATCTCTAAGACACAGGTGGGTTACCCTACACTCACACATACACACACACACAGACTTGAAGACATTCTACTGGTACAACGGGTCCCTCACCACCCCGGGGTGTGATGAGACCGTCGTGTGGACTGTCATGACGGAGACGGTCCCCATCTCTAAGGCACAGGTGGGTTACCCTACACTCACACATACACACACACACAGACTTGAAGACATTCTACCGGTACAACGGGTCCCTCACCACCCCGGGGTGTGATGAGACCGTCGTGTGGACTGTCATGACGGAGACGGTCCCCATCTCTAAGACACAGGTGGGTTACTCTACACTCACACATACACACACACACAGACTTGAAGACATTCTACCGGTACAACGGGTCCCTCACCACCCCGGGGTGTGATGAGACCGTCGTGTGGACTGTCATGGTGGAGACGGTCCCCATCTCTAAGACACAGGTGGATTACCCTACACTCACACATACACACACACACAGACTTGAAGACATTCTACCGGTACAACGGGTCCCTCACCACCCCGGGGTGTGATGAGACCGTCGTGTGGACTGTCATGACGGAGACGGTCCCCATCTCTAAGACACAGGTGGGTTACCCTACACTCACACATACACACACACACAGACTTGAAGACATTCTACCGGTACAACGGGTCCCTCACCACCCCGGGGTGTGATGAGACCGTCGTGTGGACTGTCATGGTGGAGACGGTGCCCATCTCTAAGACACAGGTGGGTTACCCTACACTCACACATACACACACACACACAGACTTGAAGACATTCTACCGGTACAACGGGTCCCTCACCACCCCGGGGTGTGATGAGACCGTCGTGTGGACTGTCATGACGGAGACGGTCCCCATCTCTAAGACACAGGTGGGTTACCCTACACTCACACATACACACACACACAGACTTGAAGACATTCTACCGGTACAACGGGTCCCTCACCACCCCGGGGTGTGATGAGACCGTCGTGTGGACTGTCATGACGGAGACGGTCCCCATCTCTAAGACACAGGTGGGTTACCCTACACTCACACATACACACACACACAGACTTGAAGACATTCTACCGGTACAACGGGTCCCTCACCACCCCGGGGTGTGATGAGACCGTCGTGTGGACTGTCATGACGGAGACGGTCCCCATCTCTAAGACACAGGTGGGTTACCCTACACTCACACATACACACACACACAGACTTGAAGACATTCTACCGGTACAACGGGTCCCTCACCACCCCGGGGTGTGATGAGACCGTCGTGTGGACTGTCATGACGGAGACGGTCCCCATCTCTAAGACACAGGTGGGTTACCCTACACTCACACATACACACACACACAGACTTGAAGACATTCTACCGGTACAACGGGTCCCTCACCACCCCGGGGTGTGATGAGACCGTCGTGTGGACTGTCATGACGGAGACGGTCCCCATCTCTAAGACACAGGTGGGTTACCCTACACTCACACATACACACACACACAGACTTGAAGACATTCTACCGGTACAACGGGTCCCTCACCACCCCGGGGTGTGATGAGACCGTCGTGTGGACTGTCATGACGGAGACGGTCCCCATCTCTAAGACACAGGTGGGTTACCCTACACTCACACATACACACACACACAGACTTGAAGACATTCTACCGGTACAACGGGTCCCTCACCACCCCGGGGTGTGATGAGACCGTCGTGTGGACTGTCATGACGGAGACGGTCCCCATCTCTAAGACACAGGTGGGTTACCCTACACTCACACATACACACACACACAGACTTGAAGACATTCTACCGGTACAACGGGTCCCTCACCACCCCGGGGTGTGATGAGACCGTCGTGTGGACTGTCATGGTGGAGACGGTCCCCATCTCTAAGACACAGGTGGGTTACCCTACACTCACACATACACACACACACAGACTTGAAGACATTCTACCGGTACAACGGGTCCCTCACCACCCCGGGGTGTGATGAGACCGTCGTGTGGACTGTCATGGCGGAGACGGTCCCCATCTCTAAGGCACAGGTGGGTTACCCTACAACCACACATACACACACACACAGACTTGAAGACATTCTACCGGTACAACGGGTCCCTCACCACCCCGGGGTGTGATGAGACCGTCGTGTGGACTGTCATGGTGGAGACGGTCCCCATCTCTAAGACACAGGTGGGTTACCCTACACTCACACATACACACACACACAGACTTGAAGACATTCTACCGGTACAACGGGTCCCTCACCACCCCGGGGTGTGATGAGACCGTCGTGTGGACTGTCATGACGGAGACGGTCCCCATCTCTAAGACACAGGTGGGTTACCCTACACTCACACATACACACACACACAGACTTGAAGACATTCTACCGGTACAACGGGTCCCTCACCACCCCGGGGTGTGATGAGACCGTCGTGTGGACTGTCATGGTGGAGACGGTCCCCATCTCTAAGACACAGGTGGGTTACTCTACACTCACACATACACACACACACAGACTTGAAGACATTCTACCGGTACAACGGGTCCCTCACCACCCCGGGGTGTGATGAGACCGTCGTGTGGACTGTCATGGTGGAGACGGTCCCCATCTCTAAGACACAGGTGGGTTACCCTACACTCACACATACACACACACACAGACTTGAAGACATTCTACCGGTACAACGGGTCCCTCACCACCCCGGGGTGTGATGAGACCGTCGTGTGGACTGTCATGACGGAGACGGTCCCCATCTCTAAGACACAGGTGGGTTACTCTACACTCACACAAACACACACACACAGACTTGAAGACATTCTACCGGTACAACGGGTCCCTCACCACCCCGGGGTGTGATGAGACCGTCGTGTGGACTGTCATGACGGAGACGGTCCCCATCTCTAAGACACAGGTGGGTTACCCTACACTCACACATACACACACACACAGACTTGAAGACATTCTACCGGTACAACGGGTCCCTCACCACCCCGGGGTGTGATGAGACCGTCGTGTGGACTGTCATGACGGAGACGGTCCCCATCTCTAAGACACAGGTGGGTTACCCTACACTCACACATACACACACACACAGACTTGAAGACATTCTACCGGTACAACGGGTCCCTCACCACCCCGGGGTGTGATGAGACCGTCGTGTGGACTGTCATGGTGGAGACGGTCCCCATCTCTAAGACACAGGTGGGTTACCCTACACTCACACATACACACACACACAGACTTGAAGACATTCTACCGGTACAACGGGTCCCTCACCACCCCGGGGTGTGATGAGACCGTCGTGTGGACTGTCATGACGGAGACGGTCCCCATCTCTAAGGCACAGGTGGGTTACCCTACACTCACACATACACACACACACAGACTTGAAGACATTCTACCGGTACAACGGGTCCCTCACCACCCCGGGGTGTGATGAGACCGTCGTGTGGACTGTCATGGTGGAGACGGTCCCCATCTCTAAGACACAGGTGGGTTACCCTACACTCACACATACACACACACACAGACTTGAAGACATTCTACTAGTACAACGGGTCCCTCACCACCCCGGGGTGTGATGAGACCGTCGTGTGGACTGTCATGGTGGAGACGGTCCCCATCTCTAAGGCACAGGTGGGTTACCCTACACTCACACATACACACACACAGACTTGAAGACATTCTACCGGTACAACGGGTCCCTCACCACCCCGGGGTGTGATGAGACCGTCGTGTGGACTGTCATGGTGGAGACGGTCCCCATCTCTAAGACACAGGTGGGTTACCCTACACTCACACATACACACACACACAGACTTGAAGACATTCTACCGGTACAACGGGTCCCTCACCACCCCGGGGTGTGATGAGACCGTCGTGTGGACTGTCATGGTGGAGACGGTCCCCATCTCTAAGACACAGGTGGGTTACCCTACACTCACACATACACACACACACAGACTTGAAGACATTCTACCGGTACAACGGGTCCCTCACCACCCCGGGGTGTGATGAGACCGTCGTGTGGACTGTCATGACGGAGACGGTCCCCATCTCTAAGACACAGGTGGGTTACCCTACACTCACACATACACACACACACAGACTTGAAGACATTCTACCGGTACAACGGGTCCCTCACCACCCCGGGGTGTGATAGACCGTCGTGTGGACTGTCATGACGGAGACGGTCCTCATCTCTAAGACACAGGTGGGTTACCCTACACTCACACATACACACACACACAGACTTGAAGACATTCTACCGGTACAACGGGTCCCTCACCACCCCGGGGTGTGATGAGACCGTCGTGTGGACTGTCATGACGGAGACGGTCCCCATCTCTAAGACACAGGTGGGTTACCCTACACTCACACATACACACACACAGACTTGAAGACATTCTACCGGTACAACGGGTCCCTCACCACCCCGGGGTGTGATGAGACCGTCGTGTGGACTGTCATGGTGGAGACGGTCCCCATCTCTAAGACACAGGTGGGTTACCCTACACTCACACATACACACACACAGACTTGAAGACATTCTACCGGTACAACGGGTCCCTCACCACCCCGGGGTGTGATGAGACCGTCGTGTGGACTGTCATGGTGGAGACGGTCCCCATCTCTAAGACACAGGTGGGTTACCCTACACTCACACATACACACACACACAGACTTGAAGACATTCTACCGGTACAACGGGTCCCTCACCACCCCGGGGTGTGATGAGACCGTCGTGTTGACTGTCATGACGGAGACGGTCCCCATCTCTAAGACACAGGTGGGTTACCCTACACTCACACATACACACACACACAGACTTGAAGACATTCTACCGGTACAACGGGTCCCTCACCACCCCGGGGTGTGATGAGACCGTCGTGTGGACTGTCATGACGGAGACGGTCCCCATCTCTAAGGCACAGGTGGGTTACCCTACACTCACACATACACACACACACAGACTTGAAGACATTCTACCGGTACAACGGGTCCCTCACCACCCCGGGGTGTGATGAGACCGTCGTGTGGACTGTCATGGTGGAGACGGTCCCCATCTCTAAGGCACAGGTGGGTTACCCTACACTCACACATACACACACACACAGACTTGAAGACATTCTACCGGTACAACGGGTCCCTCACCACCCCGGGGTGTGATGAGACCGTCGTGTGGACTGTCATGACGGAGACGGTCCCCATCTCTAAGACACAGGTGGGTTACCCTACACTCACACATACACACACACACAGACTTGAAGACATTCTACCGGTACAACGGGTCCCTCACCACCCCGGGGTGTGATGAGACCGTCGTGTGGACTGTCATGACGGAGACGGTCCCCATCTCTAAGACACAGGTGGGTTACCCTACACTCACACATACACACACACACAGACTTGAAGACATTCTACCGGTACAACGGGTCCCTCACCACCCCGGGGTGTGATGAGACCGTCGTGTGGACTGTCATGGTGGAGACGGTCCCCATCTCTAAGACACAGGTGGGTTACTCTACACTCACACATACACACACACACAGACTTGAAGACATTCTACCGGTACAACGGGTCCCTCACCACCCCGGGGTGTGATGAGACCGTCGTGTGGACTGTCATGACGGAGACGGTCCCCATCTCTAAGACACAGGTGGGTTACCCTACACTCACACATACACACACACACAGACTTGAAGACATTCTACCGGTACAACGGGTCCCTCACCACCCCGGGGTGTGATGAGACCGTCGTGTGGACTGTCATGACGGAGACGGTCCCCATCTCTAAGACACAGGTGGGTTACCCTACACTCACACATACACACACACACAGACTTGAAGACATTCTACCGGTACAACGGGTCCCTCACCACCCCGGGGTGTGATGAGACCGTCGTGTGGACTGTCATGGTGGAGACGGTCCCCATCTCTAAGACACAGGTGGGTTACCCTACACTCACACATACACACACACACAGACTTGAAGACATTCTACCGGTACAACGGGTCCCTCACCACCCCGGGGTGTGATGAGACCGTCGTGTGGACTGTCATGGTGGAGACGGTCCCCATCTCTAAAACACAGGTGGGTTACCCTACACTCACATACACACACACACAGACTTGAAGACATTCTACCGGTACAACGGGTCCCTCACCACCCCGGGGTGTGATGAGACCGTCGTGTGGACTGTCATGACGGAGACGGTCCCCATCTCTAAGACACAGGTGGGTTACTCTACACTCACACATACACACACACACAGACTTGAAGACATTCTACCGGTACAACGGGTCCCTCACCACCCCGGGGTGTGATGAGACCGTCGTGTGGACTGTCATGACGGAGACGGTCCCCATCTCTAAGACACAGGTGGGTTACCCTACACGCACACATACACACACACACAGACTTGAAGACATTCTACCGGTACAACGGGTCCCTCACCACCCCGGGGTGTGATGAGACCGTCGTGTGGACTGTCATGACGGAGACGGTCCCCATCTCTAAGACACAGGTGGGTTACCCTACACTCACACATACACACACACACAGACTTGAAGACATTCTACCGGTACAACGGGTCCCTCACCACCCCGGGGTGTGATGAGACCGTCGTGTGGACTGTCATGACGGAGACGGTCCCCATCTCTAAGACACAGGTGGGTTACCCTACACTCACACATACACACACACACAGACTTGAAGACATTCTACCGGTACAACGGGTCCCTCACCACCCCGGGGTGTGATGAGACCGTCGTGTGGACTGTCATGACGGAGACGGTCCCCATCTCTAAGACACAGGTGGGTTACCCTACACTCACACATACACACACACACAGACTTGAAGACATTCTACCGGTACAACGGGTCCCTCACCACCCCGGGGTGTGATGAGACCGTCGTGTGGACTGTCATGACGGAGACGGTCCCCATCTCTAAGACACAGGTGGGTTACCCTTCACTCACACATACACACACACACAGACTTGAAGACATTCTACCGGTACAACGGGTCCCTCACCACCCCGGGGTGTGATGAGACCGTCGTGTGGACTGTCATGGTGGAGACGGTCCCCATCTCTAAGACACAGGTGGGTTACCCTACACTCACACATACACACACACAGACTTGAAGACATTCTACCGGTACAACGGGTCCCTCACCACCCCGGGGTGTGATGAGACCGTCGTGTGGACTGTCATGGTGGAGACGGTCCCCATCTCTAAGACACAGGTGGGTTACCCTACACTCACACATACACACACACACAGACTTGAAGACATTCTACCGGTACAACGGGTCCCTCACCACCCCGGGGTGTGATGAGACCGTCGTGTGGACTGTCATGACGGAGACGGTCCCCATCTCTAAGACACAGGTGGGTTACCCTACACTCACACATACACACACACACAGACTTGAAGACATTCTACCGGTACAACGGGTCCCTCACCACCCCGGGGTGTGATGAGACCGTCGTGTGGACTGTCATGACGGAGACGGTCCCCATCTCTAAGACACAGGTGGGTTACCCTACACTCACACATACACACACACACAGACTTGAAGACATTCTACCGGTACAACGGGTCCCTCACCACCCCGGGGTGTGATGAGACCGTCGTGTGGACTGTCATGACGGAGACGGTCCCCATCTCTAAGACACAGGTGGGTTACCCTTCACTCACACATACACACACACACAGACTTGAAGACATTCTACCGGTACAACGGGTCCCTCACCACCCCGGGGTGTGATGAGACCGTCGTGTGGACTGTCATGGTGGAGACGGTCCCCATCTCTAAGACACAGGTGGGTTACCCTACACTCACACATACACACACACAGACTTGAAGACATTCTACCGGTACAACGGGTCCCTCACCACCCCGGGGTGTGATGAGACCGTCGTGTGGACTGTCATGGTGGAGACGGTCCCCATCTCTAAGACACAGGTGGGTTACCCTACACTCACACATACACACACACACAGACTTGAAGACATTCTACCGGTACAACGGGTCCCTCACCACCCCGGGGTGTGATGAGACCGTCGTGTGGACTGTCATGACGGAGACGGTCCCCATCTCTAAGACACAGGTGGGTTACCCTACACTCACACATACACACACACACAGACTTGAAGACATTCTACCGGTACAACGGGTCCCTCACCACCCCGGGGTGTGATGAGACCGTCGTGTGGACTGTCATGACGGAGACGGTCCCCATCTCTAAGACACAGGTGGGTTACCCTACACTCACACATACACACACACACAGACTTGAAGACATTCTACCGGTACAACGGGTCCCTCACCACCCCGGGGTGTGATGAGACCGTCGTGTGGACTGTCATGACGGAGACGGTCCCCATCTCTAAGACACAGGTGGGTTACTCTTCACTCACACATACACACACACACAGACTTGAAGACATTCTACCGGTACAACGGGTCCCTCACCACCCCGGGGTGTGATGAGACCGTCGTGTGGACTGTCATGACGGAGACGGTCCCCATCTCTAAGACACAGGTGGGTTACCCTACACTCACACATACACACACACACAGACTTGAAGACATTCTACCGGTACAACGGGTCCCTCACCACCCCGGGGTGTGATGAGACCGTCGTGTGGACTGTCATGACGGAGACGGTCCCCATCTCTAAGACACAGGTGGGTTACTCTACACTCACACATACACACACACACAGACTTGAAGACATTCTACCGGTACAACGGGTCCCTCACCACCCCGGGGTGTGATGAGACCGTCGTGTGGACTGTCATGACGGAGACGGTCCCCATCTCTAAGACACAGGTGGGTTACCCTACACTCACACATACACACACACACAGACTTGAAGACATTCTACCGGTACAACGGGTCCCTCACCACCCCGGGGTGTGATGAGACCGTCGTGTGGACTGTCATGACGGAGACGGTCCCCATCTCTAAGACACAGGTGGGTTACCCTACACTCACACATACACACACACTGCAGACTTCCTATAAGGCCTAGTCACTGAAGGTTGGAATTCATAGTCGGCCCCTACACCTAGGGGCACCCATTGTTGCTATGGATTTGTTTTGTTTATGAGAAATAAAATGGAAACAATTGTTACCTTAGCAACAATGGGCGCCCCTAGGTGTAGGGGGCCGACTATGAATTCCAACCTTAGTCCATAGTCATTCTGTCTGAACGCGCCTTAAGAACACAAACTGCATAGCAACCATAAACAAAATATTAAAAGCCTGTATTACACGGTCAAACTTTTTCATCCAACTCCTTGAATTCAAGAACAAAAGCGCATCAATAAATAATTCCTATTAATGTATTTGACTACATACTGACTGTTTTTGATGTGCTTTTGTCCTTGAATTCAAGGAGTTGGATGAAAAAGTTTGACCATGTAATACAGGCTTTACATTATATCTCGACTGTGCTTCTGGTGCAGAACATTTGGAAAATTATCTATTACCGCCTAGCGGAGGCTTGTTGAACTCTCAAGTTGACTTCATCACTTGGGACTTCGACGAGCCTCCGCAAGGCGCAGATACGTAGACCTTGTGCTAGGCTACGTCACCGTTACTGTGGTGTTTTCAGTTGGAGAGCTTCATCACTCTCCGAGCCTCATCCAAGCCGATCGGTAACAACTACCGGAAAGTCCAGGAGCTCAACGATCGAAAAGTCACAACGACAGAGAGCGGGGTAGAAGCCAGACTACCTCCAGTGACGTCATTGCTACTTGCCATGGCGCTAATAGTGTTCGCCGTCTAGTGTAATAGACAAGGGTGATATTCAGCATGGTTTAAATAGACCGTTTTCAAAATGATCTAGGAGATTTAGGCTGGAATTCATAGTCGGCCCCTACACCTAGGGGCACCCATTATTTCTATGGATTTGTTTCGTTGATGGGAAATAATATGCAATAAAGATGGAGCCGGAAGATTTTCGTTTCAACGTGTTTGTGCAATCAAACGAAGATAATGAAAGGTAAGATATCATTAGGCCTATTTGATATATAATATATTGTAACTGAATGATTCAAATACCATTTGAATGCTATAGATTACGGATTGTATGTATTTTTTAGCTAATAACTATGCAATTCTAGTTCTCTTGAGCCTGTATCCCACGTGTGCATCTAGTACTAGGGCCTATATCAATCAAACCAAGATAATGAATGATTATTTTAACCGGTTTTGCTGGTATTGCACTGTGGGTTTAGTAACAAATCAGGCTTTGGAGTTTCATTAATGTATACTACTTATTCAATGTCCAATGCATAGGTATGTAGGCCCTAGGCTAGGCCTAGCTAGGGCCTAGGGCTAGACCCTAGGGATAATAGACAGGGCTACGTTCATGCCTAGGCCTAAGCCTAGGCTAGGGGAAGGGGAGGGGGCTCCCAGGGGGTAGGCTATTTTGTAAACAAATGTATTGTTTAGTTTGGAATTATGTTGAATACCTAT
This sequence comes from Isoperla grammatica, assembly GCA_945910005.1. Taxonomy (NCBI): domain Eukaryota; kingdom Metazoa; phylum Arthropoda; class Insecta; order Plecoptera; family Perlodidae; genus Isoperla; species Isoperla grammatica. The sequence goes on from OX246738.1 coordinate 29,869,427, forward strand.
CCCTGGTATAAGCCTAGCCTACTCCCTCTGCAATACTAAGTAGGCCTAGGCCTATTCGTATGTAGGCCTATAATATAATCTCAATGCATTAAGGAAATCTTATGGAATTGTAGAATAATTATGTCATGATTATGCTTTAATGAAACACAAATAAATGATAATACTTAGTATAGTAAACAATACAATATTTCTATTGCAGGATGATGGAAGAGTCCATTGACGATCCTGAGCCTGTTTCCGATGGACCCATCCCCAACGCAATTGAAGAATTAGGCCAACAGACGATTGAAACTGGACCGCAAAATGCAGAGCGCGACACTTCATCCAGAAGCCGCAAGCGTCAGCGAAATCCGGATCAATGGAAAAGCAACATTCGGAAGAGATTAAGAGAATCGGGCAAAGAATATGTGGACCGTCAAGGTAAACAGAGAGCCGTTAGGAAAATAAAAGGAGAATGCAAGGGCTCATGTAGATTTAAGTGCACACAGCACATTAACCAAGAGGAGAGGCTTGCTATTCATTCCCAGTTTTGGAAACTATCGGATGACAAAAAGTCTCATTTTTATGGCAAATTTATCGACCACGCCACAAAAAATAGATGTCGGACTTTAACTGATGATAGCCGTAGAAAGTTTTCCCTTGTTTATAATTTTCAAGTGGGGGAGAAGAGGGTAAGGGTTTGTAAAGAGTTCTTCCTTACTACTTTGGACATTTCACAACGCCGCGTACAATACTATTTTCAAAAGGTTCACAACCGTGAAACAGGTGTACCTCGATCACCCCTCAAGGGCAAGTTGACAAAGAGCCACATTGCAGATGAGCGCAAGCAACATGTAAGGGACCATATCAACTCCTTTCCTAGGGTTGAATCCCACTATTGTCGAGCAACGACATCTTGCGAGTATTTGGACATGTTTCTCAATATTAAAGAAATGTATCGGCTCTATACAGAGTCAGGGATAGAAAATCCCGTAAAAGAGAGCTTGTACAGAAGTATTTTTAATAATGAATTCAATCTACGGTTCCATCAGAGAAAAAAAGACCGTTGTGACCACTGTGAGGAGGCCAAAGCACAAGGCCTCAATCAGACTGAAAGTCAAAAGGAGATACATGATCTCCACATAAAACATAAACTAGCTTGTAAACAGGAACGTGATTCTGACCGAGCGTTGTATGGATTAGGGAGCAACGGTCAAACAGCTGTAATATGTTTTGATTTAGAAAACGTGTTTTCTCTTCCTAGAGCAGAGATCTCGAACTTCTTTTACAAGCGAAAGCTTGCATGTTATAATTTGACAGCCCATTGCTCATTAGACAAAAAGAGCTACAATGCTCTTTGGCATGAATGCATATCTGGGCGTGGAGGCAACCATATCGCCAGCTCGCTTGTGAAGATTCTACGCTGTGTAATTCAAGACCATCCTCAGATCACCAAACTAATATTATGGTCGGATGCCTGCGTTCCCCAAAATCGTAACTCAATAATGTCCATTGCTTTGAAAACATTTTTGAGTAACAACCAAAAGAGTGGCGGAAATTTAAAAATTATAGAACAGAAGTTTTCGGAACCTGGACACGGGAATATCCAGGAGGTAGATAACGTTCACAGCCAGATTGAAAAGTGGTTGGAATCACGTGAAGTCTTCAGTCCAGTAAGTCTTCTAAGATCGTTGGTGCAGCTGGGAAGAAGAGCGAATATGCAGTTTATTCAAGTGAAGAAAAATGATTTTTTAAATTTTCAAGGTGTGTCATCTGGATTTAATTTAAGTCTAGTTCCCTACACCAAAGTGAAACATCTATCTTACTGTGTCAATTCAATCGGTACTGTTGATTACCGAATTAATTTTAATGACGAATTCACAACAGTTCGGCTCTGGAGGCCCAAATCTGGTCGACAGAGCAAAAGTGCTAGTAGGCCCTCTACAGATAAACTGATTGATACCCTTCCAGCTGTTCATGTGATTAACATTACACCCTCATTAACTGAAGAAAAAAAAAAAGATATCAGGTCTATGTTTCGATACATGAATGATGAGGATAAAGCTTTCTACAATGTATTAATGTAGCCTAAAAACAGTGTGTCTTATCGTTTATCTTATTACTACTTTTACTACTCTTACTCCCTGCAATAGAGAAAACTCGTCATAAACAATTTTATCTTTATTTGTAAGTGAGATTGAGAGTTCATTAACTTTGACTTGCTGCTATGTATATCACAGGGTTTTATGCGATTTAAACGCAACCGAATTTGGCGTTAAATCACCAATTCGGTCTCGTTTAAATCAAATTAAACCTCGTAATATACATCATAGTGTATATTCATGCATAATCCATATTAAAATATATGTAACTATCTACCTGTGACTGTTTTCACCATTAAAGAAAACATAGTGACAAAATTGTGTAAATTTTATTGGAGTTAGAACAATTGCATTTCCTTTTCCACTTTTTCCTACAATCCATTTGTTCTATGTCCATTTCAGTAGGTACCAATTTGGCAAAAATAAAAATATCATGTTACATATTTAAGTAAAAATAAGTGAAGTATGTATAATTATGCTAAATGCATAACAAAGTTATCATTTTTGTTGTCAGACATAGTCGTAACAGCTTGCCGACAATTGAGTTGCTCTTTTCTCAGCTTAGAGTGAAGTGGAGTTAGAACACTTACATTCTAAGGGGACGAACTGTTACCTTGGTAACAATAAGCGCCCTTAGGTGAAGGGGCCGACTATGAATGAGTTAATCACGGTCTTCTTAATACTCAATGACAACAATGCACAACAGTTAAAAATAAGTTTTCAAAATATTTTATGTCAAGTTTTATTGATGGATACAAAATCATCATAACTTTAATTATATATTTTTGATTGTTGTGCATTGTTGGGATTGAAGATCTAGAGGACCGTGATTAAAATCTATGTAAGGATCCTACATTATTTAGAAAATTGTATATTCTTGACCTGCCTAGTCAATCTAAAACGAAAGAACCAACTGTGAAGGTGTGTTGAATGGTGCGCGCAAAAGATAGAAATAATTGTTATTTAAAAGTTTACTTACCTATTTATTTATCCTCAAATCTTTTTAGAAGTTTTAGTTTTGCACTACCACAATGACACAAATGTACAAAAAACAAAATCCACCAAAATACAATAAATTTATATAATAACTTATAGTTATAAAGGTATTTAATTACCATGGTCCACCAAAAAGTACAATATAGGCTATGTACGATAAAATACAAACATATTTCTTATTTCAAGACAAAACATATCAATTATTATGCACAGCATTCCTACATCTTCCTTTCTCATGTTACTGTTGTCCTATTTTATGTGGCATTATATTGTCACAGTTACGGGAGAGAGAATTTGAATTTGAAAAATAACTTGAGCAATTTAGTTCGATTTATACTGGTGTTTATTTTTCTGTATTTGTCCTCATGATGCATAAATAAGAAATGTTATATTTGTCTGCCCACTGATTTTCAATGGCGGACATATTATATCATGTATTATTTTCTTCGTTGCTGTTGTTGCTATGTCATCGCATATTATACTTTTTTTTATATCAACATCCTAATTGAAACCTGCAGCCTAAAACGGTAATCGGACCCTGGACCTTCTGAGAATGCAGGCAGAAATAATTCTACTAGAACAGCAAGAGACATAAACGTATAATGTGGGCATTGTCTAATGCATATACGTAATGATTTACAAAAACTATAAATAAAGTATATAAATAAACCCGGAACAAGCGGAGGAGGTGGACCTTGAGAATAATGATACATATAGCCCGACTATTATACCTTGTGAGACCTCACAATCTGAAGGATATCAGAGTAATAGATCTTGTGATCTGTAAGGGGTACAATCCCTAGGTATTTCGAAGCGTTTTGAAAATTATTCAAGCTGAGTGCAAGCCTCACCGGAGATGATGTTATATTATGCGTTTTACGTATTTTGTTGTTGTTGTTTGTTTTTGTTTTACGTAAGACGTATTTTTATTTTTAGGCATTGTATTTCTTATTATTGGTTTTGTTTTGCTATACATATTCACTGATACAGTTTTTTTTGTCCTCTGCAGAGTTGGCCTCTTCAACCATTCTTCTTTCTAGCTATCCAATATAAGGCTGCCTCCTTCTCTGTCCTGCTCATTGAGTCGGACAGGGAGTCAATGTCCTTCTTGAGGGCGGCGCATCTAAATAGGTGCGCTCTGTCTTGATCTTCCAACTCACATAATCTACAGGTGCCCGGTTCGTTGCTAATGCTGAAGCGATGCAGGTGGAGTTGTTATTATTTTGTATTATTATTCTGTGCTGATTGGCAACAGCTTTGGCTGAAGATGCCCATATTCTTAATAAAGGTTCTACTACTATGAGAAATAGCGATATTTAAGGGAACAACTCAGAATTAGATAATGATATAATATGTTGATAATGACATTACCAAATGTACAAGAGCTACAAGTGTCGTAATGATATAATTATGTTGATAATGACATTACATAATATGTACAAGAGCTACAAGTGTCGTAATGATATATGTTTATGTTTTTTTATTTTCTATAGAACAATGTCAAAATGAGATGGAGAAAGGTTCACATTTATTGAGTATTGGATTGGGATTGGATTGGATTAAGATCTATCAAGGCCGTCTAGACATATCGCTTCGCTCTCCAGGCCTGCAACTGCTTGGCGTGACGTCACGAGCATAGGCGGACTGGCGAGCGGCCGTAGCATGGCGCGCAAAGGAATAATACACAACACAGTATAATACGCAACACAGTATTTGCCTTATAAAACAAAGTTACTCACTATGTTCCCCCCTTATATGCATGTCCCAAAAAAGGATAAAGTTACGGTACGGATGGTACCGAATTTTTCCGCGTTTACATCATTTGACTGCGTAATTGGCACCTAAATAAACTATTGACGTTTCTAATTTTGAGCCCATAGGCTTATGACACTTCTATTTTACATACGATTTATTCGGAAAAAGCGTATAATTGAAATTTGTGGTTATGAAATAAAGTGGATAACTTGGATTATTTTGTATTCCAATTATGAATCATAGCACCAAAGTAAATGATATCTCTTATTATTCATGCTTACTTTTTAATTATTTGAATGGTATTGGTTATTGTATATCATGTTTGACTCTACAACTGATAATTTAATATCGTAAATTGGTTGATTTTGGTGTAAATAAATTATTTAAAGCATTTTGGACTACTTGTTTGTCCTGTTGATGTACTGTAGCTCGATTTACAGCCCGGCACGCAACATTTGCGAGGCATTTTGTCCGCCGAACCTCAGAGTTTATTTTATGGGAATAAAATATATTCATAAAACGTCATTTTAAAACAAAATATTAACGGGATTGTCACTGTGAAGACACGATATCACGAATAATCACTGAAGATGATTATAAATAACACTTCACATACTTCACGACGTTTCAAATGTTTCTTTTTCCAAACAAACACACACTGTACACACCCGCACAAAACTCGGCTCGAATGTAACATGTTGTCTCGACTATTAGGTAAAGACGTGACTTAATTGAAACTGTACTGTACTGACACCTACCTAAGTAACCCATATTGTAGCTCAGACGGAAATAGTTATTTCTTGGATACGTAAATAAGTCGTCAATGGACCATTCAAAGACAATGCAAATGCCAATGGACTTTGAAAAGAATTTGAATCCCATTTCTTGCTACACAGGAAGTGTGCAAACATATTTCAGATGGTGCAGAATATTATACTGTCTAGTACTTAAATACATCATGCATCAGACGGTCGGGAATGTCGAGAAAACAAATACAATTGGGAGATGTTGTGTAGCGCGCAATGCTTTTCATAGCGCGTATATAGCCGAGCCATTGGGTTTGATTTCAAACCCAATGGCCGAGCCATCCGCCTACTTGCGTGACGTCACAGCGGTGATCGAGAGCCAGTTGCAGGCCTGTACATCACGAAGGCCCCGGATCTATGCGTTTGCGAGTGCAACCTAGTGGTAGTTTTATGAACTTCTTATCCACTGCCATCTTTAATCTGGCTATCAAAAAGTCGATGCATTAGTTGGTGTAACGCCAATGCCGCTACGCGGCAGCTTATATACGTCATTGTGTAACGCAGGCCATGGTACGTTTACAGCTACGCGTTGCGAGCGAAGCGAAGGCGCGAGCTCCAATCAGTGGCCGAGTTTGCGTGAAACTACTAACTTCTTTGCTTGAAACTCGGCCGCTGATAGGAGCTCGCGCCCTCGCTTCGCTCGCAACGCGTAGCTGTCAAGTTACCTCTTCACAGGACCACACGTTTCGTTTAGACATTACTGCTCGTATTTTTAAATAAACATGCACAGTCCGACGTCTGTGTTCGCGGTATGACGTGGGCTGATCGCCGTCACCTGTCACAATACACACGTACAAAAACAATAACAACCTTGGTGAATTCGATACGATACTAGAAAGTCGTTTACATGCACAGATTCAATAGCCTTTAGGGGATTGGATTCAACCGATCCAATCCGAGTTTAAAGTGTTTAGGCCTACATGGAGGATTGAACAGCCGGATCGTACTCAACACCGTATTGAATCTCGCCGATGTCTGCCAAGACGTGACAATCAAGATTTTACCTTCTTGTGGATTGATCTGATTATCTTGGTATAAAACTTTTTCTTTTAAGTACCGGAAATGTGTTTGTTCTTAATATGAGTAAGCATATTCACAAGAACATTCTTATCGAAACCAAATACCCAAGCCCCGGCTACATTTAGGTAAGAAGAAATACAACAAATATGTTGTGACAGGAAGTGTATAATGGTATAATATTTCGGGGAACTAATGTACGCGTTTTTATATTTATTTATATTTTTACATTTTCAAAATATGTCGCACATTTTTAGGCGTTCTATAATGCATATCTATATTTTCTGTGATGTTTACAGTTTTATTCATTGTTTCTGACATTGGCCGGCGTCGAATTTCCCTCAACCATGAAAAGTCGTTTTATTTTTCCTCTAATTGAAAAACAAATTTGGCGCCACTCGCGCAAAGCCCAAAGTGCAGTCGAACCATCCGTTTCGGGAGCAAAAGTAGTGCACTCTATGAGTGCAACGCGTTACCAAATATCTTAATAATAATAATAGTGGTGTGAATCTATTATTATTTTATGATTACAATATTTGATGTTACACTTTTGATACTTTTGACTTGTATTTCTAGAAAGGATTTGGCTTACAGTTCGACTATCGATTCCAAATAAAACTAGGTCGAAAAGATAACTTCTTTGTTTGACGCTATAAACCAGGAACTATTTTCACATCGGTGCAGTATTCCTTTCTTCTTTACATGTTCTTTGTTTTTATTAGTTGGTTGGTTCGTTCCGTTGAGGTAGGCCTAGTTTTTGCGTTTGTGGATAAGTTCTCCTTCGTATAATGCTTGTCTCGAGTGTTTTTCAGTAATGATGTTGCATTATTATTAGTAAGTACAGTTTAACAACATTTGCGAGTTCATACGGTTACAAAATGTCGCGTCCCAGGCTGCCACTCAGTGTAAATAAGGCTGAATCTGTAGAGCAACAACAAGAGGCCATGATTGGGATAGAACCTGGTGACGTCAGGGAGCGTCAAAGTGAACCATATTTGAAAATGACAACCGAGAAGAAAGCCGAAATTAAGTGCGGTTCCGACGGTGATATTAACATGTTGAGTGAAGACAAACCTCGACACCAGAAGAGAAGAAAGACAAGACGCGGTAGGGCCAAAAGGCGTAAAAGTAAACCTTACAGTAAAACATTTTGGGAAGATAAAAAACTAGAGAGGGAGCGCAGGAGACGACCTGTTAATGATGCACTCACTGAAGTGTTTATTCATGGACAGCCAGTAGCTCCCTATAACACCACTCAGTTTTTGATTGACGATCATAATAGTTTCCCAGACATAGATGTACAATTGCAAACTGTTGGTACGGTCGATAATCCTAATTCGGAATTGGTAGAAGGTGCATCAATTCGTCAAAAACCATCGAGGCCTCCTAGGCCTACTAGGCATAGAAACCGAGATTCAAGTTTCAGTGTTGATTCTGATGAAGATTACTTTTATTCATCTCCAGAAGATGAAGAGGAGTTTCTAACGAAAGAATTCTCCAATACATATGAAGATTTACATGCCGAAAGACTGGGATCACTTCCGAAAGCGCAACTTATCCAGGATTATGTACAACTTGAAGGCAAGGTCGAAATGCTAGAAAAAAAGTTGCAAAGAAAAGGTCCTAGACCGAATAATTCAGAAATAGGCTTGCAAGTTGACTCCAATCAAGTGCTGGAACAAGATAACAACTCTATGCGTGTAGATGAATCTGTTAATGTATCCCTGGAAGACTATAACAAAGTCTTAATGGACAATGAACGTCTCAAGCGAGAAAACGAACGTTTACGTCATCTCTGCAGTAAAGCAGACGGCCGTGCAGACGCGGACTCTGTTTCTTCATCTGTTGATTCGGAAAGTGACAGCAGTAGTTCGAGTTGCAGTACAATTGGTGAGGAGAGTGTAGGTAGTTCTGATAGGACAGATGCATCTCTGATAGATTCTAAGACATTGTCTCTTGATGCCTCAAAGTAGGCCAGGCTATTTGGTTAAAGAGCCAACTAGTCCTTAGGCCTAGGCCTGTAATGTACAATAGACAATGGCGTTTGCTACTATGTAGGCCAACTAATTTTACTATGCCTAGGCTTAAGAACAAGTTTGTGGGTGTATATGTACAAGTACAAGGAAGACTGAAGACAATGTTAAAACAGTTTCAATTTGATTTTCTAACCAATAGACCATTTAATCATCTTGAATTTATTGTTCACTACATTGTGCTATGCCATAATCTCTTGTTAATGATGGGACATGCTTAGAAAGCCTACAATAGCAGGTGAAAAGTTATGGTAAGATGTTGATACTTGCATCAAAATTCAAAACTTGTGCCCATGGGTATAGAAAACAGTGAAGTGAAGTTAGGCTATTCATAAAAAGTACATGGTTATACTAGTTTGGGCTAGCCTAGCCCATGTTCCTTGCTATTTTATAAATTAATATGAAAATATGTACTGAAGCATTTCTTGTAGGCCTACAGAATCTTTCTTTGGCTAATTAGGCCATTTTCTTAGTGCAGTTGCACTGTCAAAGTGTGTGCAGAACTGTTAATTATAGGCTATACCCACCCATACAAGCCATCATTTAGCATCCTACATGATGTTATGAACCAATTGGATGGGCCTAGCATTCCATTTCATCACAATAAAAACTAGCTTATATGTAACACCAGTCGCATAACATTTTTATTGACAGATTGCATTACTTTAATGTCAAGTTACATAGCCTACCTAGCCTATTAAATTCGATGGTTTCAGAAAAAAATTGAACTGAAGTTATGACTTTAGTTCTATGTCTAGAATTAAGCATGGATTGTGGGATGAAGACAAGGATACCATAACTAACTTGGTTATTAAAAACGTAAACATGTTCATTTGTTTGTACTCAGTTGAGCCAACTAGAAGCTATTTTACCTAGCATCAGGCAAGTTGTTACCAATTACCATCCTAATTAGCTATCATTGAGGTAAGCCAGGGAAATATTTGATCTTCATACATCTGAACTTAGTTTCTGAGTGGACACTGGTAGTTTGATATCCAAAATTAATACCTTTGAAGTAGGGTTAGGCCTTACAGGCTTCACATTGAGGAACATATAATTTTACTTGAAACACAAGCCACATTGTATGTAACCAGGCATAGGCTACCTATAGCCCTGTGATATTAAAGGCCCATTAATCCCCAACATACATGTCGAGTCATTAGACCAGTGGTTCCCAACCTTTTTTCACTCTTAGGTGCCCCAAGCCTACATTCAGTAGACACGCGCCCCCCCCCCTCTCCCTCCTCCACGCCTTCCACTAACGCCCACGATAAAAACCAATAATTTAACAAAAAAATATAAGCATTGTAATAAATCAACATTTTGCAAATTTAATTTATTGATTTAATTACTGTAGCACCACTTACTAATACCATTTAATTTTTTTTTTACACCGTGACGAATGAGAACTAAGATCCCGTTTGACTGTAACAAAATTTAAAAATTGGTCTACTGTACTCAATTGAGAACGTGGAGTGTGATAGCGTTAATAAAACGTATGTTAATGCTGAACCGCTAACTCACACAGATATGATGTTGTTGACTGCCATAGAAATTTGATCCTGTTTTCTGAACTGTTAAGAGGAAAGACTACTCGCCAATATTAAAACCCGCGAAATTAGCGTATTTTCGTCATATCTCAATAACGCCACACAATGTCGAAAAAGTGACAACTACGCATATTTTGGATTCGTGAGAGCTCAATAGGCCTACCATATGAAAAAGATTTTGTGGATTGTAGTAATTATAGTTGTAATTTCTAATTAACTTGTGAATTAATTAAATTCGAAATAATAAAATTATAATTAGTGCAAACTAATAAATCTTGTTCATATGGTATTGAGCTCTCACGAATCCAAAATATGCGTAGTTGTCACTTTTTCGATATTGTGTGGCGTTATTGAGATATGACGAAAATACGTTAATTTCGCGGGGTTTAATATTGGTAAGTAGTCCTTCCCCTTAAATTATGAACTGTTATTCGAAGTTGAGGGGTGTCGAGGGTGAAAGTGGTAATCTGCAGTACAAAATGTTGCATCCTCGATGTAATATGTTTCAATGAAAATTTAACAGACTATTAAGATATGTTTTCGTTTGTACTGTTAAAATCTCAATAGCTATGACTTCTTTGTATTTTCAAATATTCAGAAATAAGATTTTTTCAATCCTAACGAACGTTCGCGGCACCCCTAGCAGAGGTTTACGGCACCCTGGTTGGGAACCACTGCATTAGACACTGACGCTTTTGCGTAAGTTGAATGAAAAAGTCCAACTCAACGAGGTTTGATCTGGCCCATAGTCAGTGTTGTTAAGTAGCGCGCTACTTGTAGCATGTTACTTTTTTTGGTAAAGAGACTGGTAGCGCGCTACATTTGAAAAGGCGGTAAAGTAGCGAGTAGCAAGCTACTATATATGAGTATTTGTAGCGAAAAATCGCCGCTACTCTATTTTTACAATAAACGAACACGCGTTTGCTTCCCCGTTTGCACAATTACCACTGGCACATGTTCGGAATGACGACTGTCATTGCCCTTCTTGATCTATAGTCCCAAAACCGCCTCCCCAGCGCTGAGTTTGCTGTTTCACCCCGTGAGCTGTGATATGAGTATGACTCAGTTCCGGACCTTACCATCGTTTCAATAAATAGTACATACTCTTGGTCCTTTATAAAAAATGAAAGTAGCTGTAAAGTAGCGTCACTACTTTTTTTGAGTAGCTGTACAAGTAGCGAGCTACTTACAAAATACAGTAGCTGAAAAGTAGTTAAGTTACTTTCAAAGATCAAGTAGCTGTAGCTGTAACAGTGCTACTTTTAAAAAGTAGCTTTAACAACACTGCCCATAGTGCGGGTTTTGTTTCGTCTGTGACTTCGACCAATATGGATTCGATCATGTGGCTGAAATCCTCATGATTCCATATCTCGTAAGTTACTCAATTGTAGCCCGATGTCCAAATAAGTGATATCGACGCAATGTGTGAAACCTCGTGATTTTTTTGAGAGGTTGTTATTGACAATTCTAATATATGCAACGATTTTATGATGTTGGAAACAAAACCTTGTAATCGCCCGCCCGCTAACAGCATGCGCGATACCGTGACCATGCATAAGGCTTCAAACGACCAAATTAATTGTAGTATGATTGAATTTGTTACCAAATTCTGTATCAAACTGTCAGCTTTCATATGGTGGAAACAGATTTTAATTGTAGGCCTACCTACGAACAAATTACGTATGACCTATTATTTGAAACCATATTGCCGCATGAGCCGAATGTAGCAAGGAATCGTGTGCTGTTAGAGGGCGGGCGATTACAAGGTTTTGTTTCCATCATCATAAAAACCTCCCATATATTAGAATCGACAATTTAACAACAACTAAAAAATCTCACAATGATTCACGGATTATGCCGATGTTACTCATTTGGAAATTGGGCTATGATTTAGTAAGTTACGAGACGTGGAAGTGAGGTGTTGTTTCTCGCGTTTAATTTTTATAGGTGTTTCAGCCACATGATCGAACTCGTACTAGTCGACGTCACAGACGAAACGAAACTTGCACTTTAGGCGGTGGGCCGAACGAAGCCTCGTTGAGCAGTGGGACTTTTTCATTCGACTTAGGCCTACATGCCAAACTTTCAGCATCTAGTGACTAGGTCCCAATGCTGTTGTATAATTGTATTTGTATTGATCAGGAAGATACATTCTAGGTACCTACATTATATTTTTTGTATTAGTCAATTTTGTACACAATCCAAACCAGTAAGCCCTAAGTTAAATATTTGTTCCAGTATCAGCTAGAGGAAAAGTTAACTTTTCACCAAAGAACAAAGATCTTTTGCAGTTATAGTAGAGTGGTATCACAGCTAGGGATGGGACGTTGAAACATGGGATTGAGTTTAAACGTTTATAAATTTTAATGCGCGGTTAAACGTTCTTGACACAGTGTGCGCCTGGCCGCGGTCGGCCGAGTGGCCTTAAGAAGTTGAGCGCGCCGATGTTTGTCGCGGGGGGGGGGGGGGGGTTGTCTCACTGTTGATATGTCACTTCTTTTGTGTTTTTTTTGTGTCATCACATATTTTAATTTTACCCTACCCTAAGTTTCGGAACATTTCGGGGATTTTTACTGCATTGGTCGTTCTTCTCGCCTCCTTTGCGAGGGGGGGGGGGGGGGAGGCGCAAACGTTTAAACAAGAATTTAAAAAAAGGTTACGTTCAGGTTACCGTACTAAACGTGTTTGCCCATCCCTAATCACAGCATACTTGTGAATCCTGCCGTCATTGATTCCAATTGCGGGTGGCTTTTTAAAATACTTACATTTGGTTGGCCAATGCCTTGCTCATCTATGATGTCAGCATCCACAAAGTTATTGTGGAATGACTTAATGACTGCTTCTGAATGGAAAAGACTGCATTCTCAAAATATATTCTAGAAACCTGTCTGTAAACACAACCTTCTTAAACTTAAATTGTAACATTTATTTTCAGTCACAAGATTAACTTTGTTATGAGGGTAAAATATCTTTTGGTGGTACAACTGAGTAACAATGAGGAAAATAATATTTTATTAGTCGTGATCAATTGTAGTGTCTCATGGTTATCAATATTTTAAGTTTAGTGTGCAACCTACAGTTACATTAAGTTATGGCAGGACCAAGAAAGTTTAACTTCACAAATTATCTTCTGATTAGATGTCATGAATGTATGTGTAGACAAATTCATTTGTTGATAAAACTGTTAGGCGAAATGTCCAGTAGGTATTTTGCAGTGAGATGGATGAGGTAATTTTAGTTCATGATCTACCTAACGGTATCTCCCATGGACATGTTTTTTACTCTCACTTGCTAATTTTAGTGTGGTTCATCAACTCCAAGACAGGCCCTCATGGATTAGACTCATTTGTAAAGTCTTGAAGGCAAATCGTTGAGGATTTATAATGTCATATTTTGTCTTACCGCTGAGCTCCAGTGGCGGCTCGTGGTCGCCGAAAAGTTATTTTTGAAATTCACTTAAATAAATCTGATATTGAATGTGTATGGGTTATCAGGCATGCTTAGGCCTAGTACATTTAACGTTCAACTTGCAGCGGTAAGTCTGCACTTAACGCTAATGATTAACGTAGTACATGTTTAAGGTTTGATGATGTAGCCGTAGCAAATAGCCTACTGTACAGATCCGTGTAGCAGCTGAACATAAGCAAGGCTTGGAATATTTGATCGAGAAAGTCAGGTGACGCAGGAGTCCTTAGTTTGACCTGTTGATGTGCAGTACAAACTGCTCAAACTATTTTTGTGTTTTTATCTAAATCACAACATTTTTGTCACAATCGGTATAACTATTGTAGAGCAATCAATAATTTAATAGATTTTATTTTAGTCGAGTGGTTACATTCATAATTGCCTAGGCCTAATTGATGAAGTCCAAACACAATCTTGACATTCAGAAAGTATGCTTTGATTTAACCTCTTCTCCACACTACATTTATTTCTACATTTATTTGTTCATGACTTGTGTTATATAAACTGGAGTTAATCACCTCTTCTTCACACTACATTTATTTGTACATCACTTGTGTTATGTAAACTAAAGTTGATCTTACGTTTACGTATGGTATGTAATTCTAGCTGCCACTACGTATTACAATTGTATCGGACATACGAAAGTGAATCATACAATGCAGTATGAAAATTATGAGCAGTATCCATATTCCATATTCATATTCCATGATCATGCCTTCAAATTTGTATAGTACGTGACTTTGTGGTAGCATTCCAAAAAATTGTTTTTATCAGCCTCTCGAGGGGGGGGGGGCCACTCCCATTTTTTCAGTTTACATTTCTTGAAATTGCCTCATTCATCCACAGTATTCTTATGGGTTCCCTGCCTTTTTCAGGTTACTTGTTTATACATATACCTATATGTGGAAATTGAATATTATAAGAACCAGCTTTGTCAACCCATTCTGCCAGTAACTGAGTTGGGAAATGTCAAAAATAAAAATTGTTTTTCAAAATGAAATAGTACTAATCTATTACCTATCTTCAATCTTGCCCTGAGAAATTAAGATTGTGACGAAGTGAAAATATAAGGCTTACCTATGGATGCCTGGTGTTGTCAAACGGGCTAGCACTGCTAAGTTGCCTCATTGCATGTGACACTTGAGTTTCAACAATGAAAGAATGTTTTGAAATATTTAACAATTTACTGTTAACGTCAACGTTGCTCCAATAGTACCAATAGTATAAGCCTCAAATCTAAAAAATAGATTGTGGGGCTGCCATGTACAGAACTTACGAAAGTGCAAACAAACAAAGGTTACCTACTCAAACAATTCTATCCTAGTGATATCCATAGCAAAGCCAAAGAGTTATTATGTTTGTTTGTCCCCACATATGCGATCTTGGTGAAAATGTATGACGTCGGTTCCTTCCTAATTTTCTATTACATATTCACACAACAATTTAAGGTTTAAGATTTAGTTCTGAAATTGGAAGAAATCGGTAACACTTAATTTTGAGCACAGTCCAATTTTAGCCAGTTCTTGCAATGTCCTCAAGGCTGCCATGAAACCAATAACGTTGATAAACCAGTAACGCGTTTTTTAACTGGAACCATTAAAAACCGTGCCTTCAGGCAGATTTTACAAAAATAACCATTATTGACAAGCGCAATGCTATAAGGCAAAATGTTAGTGTGGCTATAAAAACCGCATACAATTAGGCCTAACGTTTTTGTAGTAATATCTTGGGAATGCTATACCTACTACAATTTTAAAAAAGTGATCAATAGGCCTAGGCCTACCACAACTATTGATGGTTTTACAGTTAACTAAAAATCTGTATTTAAAAAGTTTCAGATATTTTTAACATTACCTGGTAATTAGTAATGAATTACAATTATTTTATGTTACCAATAACAATCGTAATGATTAATATATCATTTTTATTTTTTAAATCTAGTTTTCAGTTTTTACAAAACCACAATTTAATTTTGGTATTTATCCCTTTTTTAATATTGTGTAATTTGTGTTGCATTCTCACGATATTACTAAAAGCCACTAATTTCAAACGGTTTTTGTAGTGAGACTTCTCTTTGCATATGCATACTTGGGGAAGGAACTTTTTGAATGAATACGTTCCATTTTTAGGGAACTTGTCAACTAATGTGATCCTCTATTGGGCAAAGTAACTTTTAATTGAGAAAGTTAATTTTTACGGAGAACTTTTTTCAACATTAATTTTACGACCGAGAAGTCTATTATTTGCTCTTTTGTAATAGCCTAAGTTTTTTTGATTGTTTGGTAAGTATTCCTAATTTTTATTCCACTACAAAATGCAACAAGAAATCATTACTAAACAGTTTTTCACTGTATTTAATTTATAAATAAAAAATTAACTTTTTAGATAAATGTTTCTTCTTTTAGAAAACTTCAATTTTTATAAGATACAGTTGTAAAATTAAACTGATTGAAAGTTATTTTTTAAGTTGATTTTAACATCACAAATACCAGCCCAGCCTTTATTCAGGCGGACATGCCACTGGCCATGTGTTCATTATGTTCTTTAGACGTGAATAGTCTAGCATCATTTTTGTCGTATCACGTCCATGAGGACATGGCTTTTAACAGTCAAATTCTTTCATCCAACTTCTTTAATTGAAGGACAAAATGCAAGTTATTTTCCACTAATGCTAATTGTTATTGAATAGAAAACATGCGTATGAAAATTTTGATCGATTTTTAAATACCTTGTCCCTCATTTAATAATTTTGTGTCTTTGAATTTTGAAAAACGGTTCAGTGTGCCTCAAAATAATTGGTTTAGTAACGATAAATAAAAGAGCGTGAAAAACAAGCCGCCACCATGTTGATGGGATTTGACGTCATGGTTTGTGTCTGTGTACGTGCACCGCCTCAGCGATTGGTCTGTTACGCCACGTCTACTGAATCATGACGTCACAGCCACCTGTACGCGTTTCAGATCCCCGAGTTGAAACTTCAATAAATGCGACCACATTAAACCCATTTACAAATTTCTTTTTTACTTAGGACTTGCATTTATATACTTTTTGTATCTGGTACTATTAAACTAGGCTAAGTGCTTGGTATAACAAAAAAAATTGTACACGCGTTGCCTATTGAAAGGGCAGAATGAAAAATGGACTGTAATGTCTCAAATATGCAGTCCTTATTTCAGTCTCTTTTGATATGATTTAAACCACAGCCAAAGTCATATATTGTTACTGAAACTACAAGAGATGGCCTAATCAAGATATGTTACCATAATTTACTTGAGTCTGCACTACAGTTTTTGTGTTCTGGCTGGCGCAGTTAGCCAAGGTCGATTAGGCATTGGTCTAGTAAACAGCGGTCTCTGGATTCTAGATTCGAATCCTGGCTTGGACATGGATGTCATGTGGCATTTTTTCATCCTCATAATCATCCACTCATCATTTCGATTAGCCCTATTGCAAAATTATGGGACATAAAACCCCAAATATCATCATTAAGTATTATCTTAAACTTGAGAATTGTTTAAAACTCCACAATTTTAGGAACTGTTTTGCTAGTATGACACAAAATACCTGTGATTGTAGGTTGCACACTAAATTCGTAAATATCAATTGTAAAGTAAGTGCAGGACTTAGTAGTAGTTCATCAGTGACTATGTTGCTTCAGTTCTTGATACAAAATTGTCCAGACATGAAACGTATGTCAAATCAATGACGTTTAGTGCAGTGGTTCCCAAACTCTCGTGCCTCAATAACCACCTTAATATTCAAAACAATTTCACGAACCATCCACAGGTCTGGGACAACACTTCCGATTGTATAACAAATGCTTAGTGGCCTGAATTCAATATCCTTCTACTGCGTAGTACTGTGAACTTTTAATAACAAAGGTATAAGGATAGCTGCGTTCCAGAATTCATCTCGGATTACAAGCCATGACGTCAGGATGTATTGGATGACACAACATAAAAGGGATGCTAATGTGATTTGTTTTGTTTCGTAAAATGAGAAAAATTTACATTTGGAGGTTGCATTTATAGGAAAGCATATTTCTTTGTCAAAATCATTGCATAATAATTATTCCGTGGGCATAGCGATTACTTTGTAATTATAATATTAGTTTGTTATACATGCAGTCAAACATATAACTAACAATCAGTTAAAACTTAAAAGTAAATCAATTGAAACTCATGCCACAACGACTCCGAGAAATTCCGGCAAAAAAAGGTTGTGTTGGATGGTAGTGGGATAGCTTGGAACTGATTCTGGAACATGTAAGAAGCCATTCAGTGTGAATATTGAAACACTTAAGATTACTGTTGGCTGAGTGAGGTTAGGCATCCAATGAATTCTGGAACACAGCTAACACTGGCGGTCATTTGCTGTAAAACAGGTGTTGCCAAACCATAAGGCTGGATATTCACTGGCCAAACTAAGAATATATAGATGGTTTGGTTGATGTTCTCATTGATGAGCAGTAGAGTTTAGGGGGGGGGGGGGGGGGGGGGGGGGAGTGGATTTAATATTATGTATTTTATTTTTAATATTTTAGATAGATTAGGAGAAATAGTTATAGAATAGTTATTAAAATAGTTTTTTTGAGAAATAGTTATGTAGGCCTATACTGTTATTCACGTTTTGTCTTTTCATCTGGAAATCACAAAACAATTCTCAAAACAATAGTGAAACATCTGTTGCGGGAAGAATATAATATGCGCACTTATACCACTGTAGTCAAAATAATTGTCAATGTTTTAGTAAATGTAATGAAATTATAACACAACCGGCTGTTAACCTCACGGCACAAGTATTGCCACTAGAGAAGCTGGAACCATACTAAACAACGGAAACAAATGTCAAAATAAGTGACACAGGTGAAATTATGTGCATACTAGATGGAAAGAGGGTCTGACGAAGAGAGATTTTCTTTGAATGAATGGTCAATTACAAATATGGCACGAAGGGGCCGGGGGAGAAAGCCACCAGAGATAATAATCTGGGGAGCACATTTAGGTACTCCAAATCAATCTACTGAGATAATAAAGTCGTATATATAATTAAAACTAAACTCAACATTTTGATTTCCATACCTATAATATTACATTTTGTAGTACTAATTAAAATGTGTCATTTGAGGATGCAATAGGTGTTGCCAGTGCAACAGTTGCAACACCGGAATAACCGCCAGTGACAGATGTATCTGAATATGTTTGCGGGGAAGGGGGTGGGCTAAGTAGCAATGAAGGACTATGGTCCCTATCCATTTTTCTTGTAACATGCCGTGGACTGCCCGGCAGTGCTCGAAATTAACGGCAGCCTCGGGCTGCCCAAAACGTACTCGGGCTGCCACTTGTATATACCCAGGCAGCCCCATAAATTTCACATACAACCACATTATTAAATAGTGTTTTTTCTAAAATCAAAAGTGCCATGTGTTCACACAACACACTGTATTATATTAACAAATAAAAAAATTATCACAGTTTTTAATGTATCGAACCAGTAATCTTATTCCTATGAGACTAGAACGTGAGAAACATTTCAAGACATATTTTTTGTGCTGTCCGCCGCCCGCCTAGCCTATACACATGCGCCACCGCGCTCGCGGCCGACGAATGCACTAGACTAGTCAACATTTTCTTCATAAACATAAAAACAAAAAATGTAATTTCCAATGTTAATTAGTAATAACGTAATCAAACAAAAATATGAATGGAAAAAATCGGGCTATACAATTCTTAACCGGGCTGCCAATTCCTAGTTTCGAGCATTGCTGCCCGGTCCATGTAACTAACGTTTTGAACATATAGCTTAGCCCTCATCCTTGAAGCTAGCATATAGGATAGGGTGTCTTCTGCAGCACTTAGTTTATATTTTCACAAGTGCTGAGAATGCGTATTTATGCACACAAGTTGTGGAAATATGACAGTTCAGCTCATATGTGTTGCAGGAGGGTTGCAGCTTTACAAAGAATCATTACTGGTTGTGGTTTAATACACTTCATCTGCTATTCTGGACGCCGTGTACCTCTTATTCAGATTGTGTATTAATCCAACTAGACAGGAGTAAACAACAGTTGTTGGTAGCCAAGAGAAATCATTTTTTTTTTTTCAAGAAGAGTTAAGTATAGGTATAATAACTTTGCATCTGTTAATAAAATAACTAATAATACATAAACTCAGCATGTGGCTAGAAAAACATCACGGACCACAGTTTGGGAACCACTGGTTAATGTATGTTGGTATTTGTTAAATGGTGTTGTCTACAATCGAATTTAAAATATACCAGGTACATGTTGCCTAATAATGTTTGGCATATTTCGATTTGTTAAAATCATTATTTTGTCAACAATCGAACTTAAAATATATATGTTGCCTATTATGACTGTATTTTCATTCATGTTATTTATAGTTTCTTGTCTGATCTCATAACCTGCAAATGTAATAATTGAAATGATATTGAATGACATTATACAATTAAATTGCAGATCAAATCATAATATATATTATGTACTACACTGTGTTGAATAAATTATTCTACTTAACCACCACTTCCTTTTACATTTCAGACGTTTTTAGTGGCATACAAATGTTGTTTACTACACTAGGGTTGATCTTAAATGTTAATTTAAAGATCAATACGAAAGGTGTGAACATTCTCATCATCAGCAAGGTTATATCGTGATAAATCGTGCACAATGCTCAAACAATTTAATATCAAAGATACTGTATAGAAGGACAAACTAAAAATATACCATCAGTATAGTATTTAGACCATTAAATATGGAACAGGTACGACAAGAAATCGTACTTCGAAGTGGTTAAAACAAAATTAACAAAATGCGAGTTTTTGGTATATTTGAAAAAAATATTGTTCAATGTTCTCTCTTTCTGTAGCCTAGTAGTTTCAATACTTTCTACTTTTAAGTAGTGTTATGTTATCATTATTATTATTAATTTTCCAGTTGTAGGAACCTGGAGGATGATAGAAAAGGGCATTTTGCCCCAAACACAAACACATAGTGTCTAACATCATTAGGTGTAACAATATAGTAAATAAAATATAGAAAAATATACAAAATGTTACAGCGATAAAATAAAATACAAATTATAAAGAAATAGAACAAATTACACTTTAAAATCTTAATTTAATATTTTATTTAATTCAGTGTTTTCGTTTTTTTGTAAATGGGGAATATTCCACATTTCCCGATATTGGTTCGATCATATGAAGTAGATAGGCCCTTATCTACAAATACCGACAACATACTTTTCCCATTTCAAAATGTCACAGTTCGATTTTTATAACGTTGCAAAGTTTGACATGTTGCCTTTCCCGGGCTTTTATCGTGAAACGGATACCCGTGGTCGGGTAGGGGATAGGAAATTAATTCCATCATATTCTGGCCCCTAGGTACATCGAAGCCGGCTGGCCATGCCTGACGCTTCCCTCATGTTAACTTCCTCTGGCTCTTCCTCTTCACTCTCTTCTTCCTCTGCTCTTTCTTCAAATTCTGTCCATACTTTTCTATCTTCCCGCCATCGTTCCTGATTGACCTCTTCCCAAGTTGTGTTTCTTCTTTCCACGTCCATTTCTATCACTTCTTCCCACCTCAATCTTGGTCTTCCCCTCTTTCTTTTCTTTTTCCCTGCTTCTACTACACTACATAATAAAAAAAATAATAAAACTTCCTTGCTTTACGAACGAAATCTTCCAATGTAAACAGTGCAGCGCACGTCAGTAAACATCACAAGCGACAACTAGGGGCACTGCACGTCTGATGCTTCACCCCGGATACGCCTCAGTGCGACACTTTAAGTGAGACCATGTACACTTGCATATACTGTGTATAACAAATTACTACGTGTGTATGTGAATGGAGTCGAGTGACATTTCACTTCATTATCATTCGTTCTATACACTGGGATTTTCAGCCGAGTGCAAGGGCGCTACACTAAAAATAAATATTACACGGTATTGTCAGTTCAGTTCATTATTTATTCCATCCACGTTTGCAAAGAAATGCAATGAACATAGATACAGAAATACATCAAAAGTACAACAAATTACACACAATATACAATATGTCAAACAGCCAGGTTATATAAACGAACACCAATTAGACAACAACTTAGGCAGAGAAAATGAACAAATCAAAATTTTCACTGCGATATAGCCTAAACAAAAAACTGGAATTTACGGATATACATTGTTATGTCACTATGTGATATCAATCCTAGAAATGAAATGAGTACAATCCAAATACATGGGACTTGAGTTCTATTAGTAATGTCCTTTCTCACTGCATTGGTATGTACCATCACTGACATAAACAAGTCTCTCTGACAACACAAAGTCTATGAACCTACGTAATCTTGCATCCAAACTAGCTCCCAGTTATGAGTAATTTTTGGTAATAATAAGATTTGTGAGCTTTGTTTATCAACAACTTATTAGCTCTACCTGTTTCAATTGTTGTGTGTAGACAGGTATCTATCTAGTGGCTTGACTTGGAGGTTCGGAAAAACAGACACTCTTCATACAAACATGGTAGCTTCATAGAGATATTTAGTGTTTGTAGAGACTAATTACATTGTATAGAATAGAATGTCAATTATCCACATATTAATCCACATATTAAGCACAAATTGGTTGATAGTGTGCTTTGCTTTTTTACCAGTCTTACTTTTGGCAACTGGTATGGACATGCAGTATGCACCTTTTTTGGAGTAGCTCAAAACAGGAAACAATTGGAGTCACTAAGTTGTGTTTTTCTATTTACCATAGTCAGGGGCGGCTCGTGGACGATATTTGTGGAGGTGCACATATTCAAATCATAACTAGAACACGCAACGAGGTGGCGCGGAATAGCTGGAGTCTGGAGCTAAGCCCCAGCCGCCGGAGGTTTACAGCAGTAGGCTGACAATTTTTTAGACCTGCGATATGTTTGATCTCCTTCCTAAACGCGATATCTTACCCTCAAAACGTTAAAATAGAGTGCAAGTAGTATACTTCAATTCAGGTTGTCCCAGATAAGATTTCCTCCATAATACATAAAGTTGTAATGAGTAAAAACTAACAATACTGTATAAAATTGTAAAATTACATACCCAAACATTTTCTCGTCCACTCCTTTGACACGCGCCTCGCCCACTTTCTAATATAATGTGTGACTTAAGCTGTAACCGCCAATTGAACCAAATCTAATTTTGGGGTTGGACGGGCTCGTGTATTTATTTGTAATTTTGTTCCTCTAATGTTTATCTTGAAAAACTGTTTTTGATTAGATCACTTATGATTGACGTCATTAATTAAAACTACATGCATTGATTGATTGACTGAACAAACTTACTTATCCAAATGATAGCTGGCTACTGACTAAGCATGTCGCGCGGGGGCGATGGACCGACCGCAGGTAGCCTACCCTCTTCCTAGGGTTGGTTGCAAGCTACCCTGTTCGTCCGCACGTGCGCCAATGTGGCTATTAGAACCATGTTAGTTCAAAAAAAAAAAAATCAGGTTAGTTTTAACGTCTTAAACATGGGCCTTACGAAGAGTTGTGTTCGCACACGGGATAGTGTGCGCGTAGAGGGTTTGAATGGGCAACAGATACCTCGGGGCGGGAACGGACATTTACTGCAGAATGACTCCTGCCGAATATGCATGCTCTGGCCCGGCCATAATAAAACATTAGTTTGAAATTGAAATTGGAAATTGAGATTGGATTTTAAATTTATTTTTTGTTTATTCATCGCAAATATTTTGGGGGTGCGCGTGCGTATGTGCGCATATGCACGAGCCGCCCCTGACCATAGTCCATAATCAATAAATATGATGATTTGTATGTGTTTCTATGGATCTTATTTTTTGACATCAACACAAACTCTTATGAACGTCAAGGAATGTATCACATAAAATCATAAAATTTAGAAAATGGAACAAATGCTATTCTACGCATTATACAAAATAAACTGAAATGAAGAAGAAAACTGACAATATTGATTTTTTTACAGGGTGTGCAAGGACACTGGCCCAAAGTTTGTTTAATGTTTCATAGCAAAATTACATTTATAGACATTAATAATGGTTAATGTTTAGTACAGTATTACTAGATAATTGGAACATAAATTATAAAAAGAAATCATTATTATTTTAGTTCATTTGGTGGGTTAATCTTTCTATTGGAATTGAATATTGACATTGAATTGACTTCCCCATAAGTAGTAGCATCATTTTAATTTAATGCAATGGCGCACCGGCTTACGTAACATACCTGAGAACAGTGAAGCATTGCTTGTTTTCTGCCTCTAATGAGTCTTGCCAGTTTTAGTTTAAAGATTAATTAATTTGCCTTATTTACTTAAAATGGAAGTTAAAAGTTTTCATGATGAGATACTTTGAATACAATATTTAAAAGATATCAAGATAAAAATGAAAGTATTCAATAAACAAGCTTCAAACAAGTAAACTAAATTTGCTTATGTATCCTATCATTTGTTTTCAGGTACGAGTCTGTTCAAAAAGAGGAGTCCCTGTGCATCTCTCGGGTTGTCGTGTAATATTATTGACCTTCAGAAGATTGACTTATTAGGGTAGCAACTTTCACAAATAGGCATTTTATGTCGAGGCCTTTGACTTTGTCAGATTCAAGTTGTACTTTTTTGTTGCTTCACGTATAGAAATGTTTTCCACAGCACGTAATCGTTGCACAGCTTCTTCGGTTTTCCACTTTGGGCAATCGACCGATGTGGCCGAATGGTCACCCTTACAATTGATGCACTTCTTTACGGAATTGCAGGAACCAGTACCGTGAGCTTTCTGACCACAGTCGATGCAAACAGCCTTGCCAGGGCATGACCTTTTTGCGTGACCAAACTTCTGGCAATTGAAACAGCGCAGGGGCTTTGGTATGTATGGTTGCACATCACATATCATGTAGGCTATTTTTATCAATTTCGGAGGAGTAGGCGTTGTAAAAGTTAGGATATAAATTGGAGACAAGCTGCCGGTGGATTTATTTGTAAGCTGATGTACGTCACTGACTTGCAGAGATTTTACTTCTGATTTTATTTCCTCTAATTCGCATACCATCAAGTCATAACACTTGATTACTCCCTTGGAAGAGTTTAGAGTTCTGTGGGGTTCCACTTTTATTGAGAACTCACCTAATTTAGTTGCTTTCAACAAAAGCAGAGATTGTTTATCAGATTTTGTCTCTACAAGTATTGAGCCATTTTCCAGTTTTTTAATAGAACTTACTTTGGAGCACATTCCTATTAAACCTTTTTGTATGATATTAACTGGAATTTTTTCAAAAGTGGCATCTTCTCTTTTCATTTTTATAATTAGAAACTTTGGTACTGGACCAGTAGTGTCAGCTATTGTTGTCTTATCACGAAAAAGTGACAACATTCTTTTGTCACTTTGTGTTTCATCGCTGTTAATATCTTGTATCCCTGAATTATTAGGTTCCATGTTATAATGGGGACAACCCACATCATATCTCGGAATGGTAGACTCAACTAGCCCACGTTGGTTCTACCACATAGGGCCTTGTAAACGCAACCGGGTCCACTCCATGGGGCAGCTAGACATAACAACACACTCCGTCCATCAAGTGGAGCCAGTTAGACGACTTCTACTTGCATCGAGATGGCATGTAGGAAATTGCCAATTTCAAGTCCGGATGAACACAGACGCAATCGACCTTCTATCAACGCAGTCGGACCCTAGCCCCGGGAAGATGCTTAAAGTTCCTCCTACAGAGGTCATACAGCCGACGCAATCTGTGCCCAGGCTCAAGTGCATTCAAGTCCTTCAAAGTACCAAATCATAGCCATTTAAACATAACATAAATTGTCGTATGGGAATCAACAAGGGAAGTGAGGGAAGTAAGGGATAGGGGGAGGGGAAGGAAGGGATTGTGAGTGTTTGGTTACAAGGAAGGCTGTTTTATGATCAAGTAATCGGCATAAGAAAACATTGGCTATGAACACGAGCCAGACAGTAACGGAATGAACATTACAAATACCGTCTACGGTGCGAGATTAGTTGAAAATAAGAAACGTGTTAGCCCTCCTTGTATGCACCGGTCACCACGCGCAGGCCCTCACACCAACCGGCAACAAAGTTAAGAAATTTCCTAGCCAGCAAACAAAATACAACTCGAGAATTGTGAGTTCCCAACCAAAGTATTGAATGGTAGTCTAGTCTACTCAAAGTCAATCAAACTTAAATGAAATCTATTTACCGGTATATGTAATAAATAGCCTAATAAAGCTAATAGGTACTAATTTACGACATATCTTTTTACACAAACTAGTGTACTGATACCCATGGGTATACTGAAATACAATACTGAAATAACTGAAGTACTGAAAAATGAAAATACTGAAATAACAATTTAGGTCAGAGGGTGAAACATCACCAGTAACTTGCACTGTGTGGAAAGTTTTGACAAATCAATTTCTTTATGTGATACTGGTAATTTCCACACTTTTATTCAGTTCCATATTTCCAACAAAAAATGCCAAAGAAGCATTGCTCGACCCAAACACAGATGACAGGTGAGGGTATGGGCACTCCAGATCCAGCCACCCACATTGCACGGTGAAGAATACAGTGGTACTGTAATGTGGGGAAGAAGGGATATTGTAAGAAAAAGTTTAAAATACATGGTCAGTACATATCTAAAGGATGAAAGGGACAAAATGCCGGATGGCATGGATCGGAGGGAACAGGAGTCCTATCTCTACTGGCTGACCAGAAAATACATAATAACAACATGAGATGTCAATTGTGGGTATAAGAAAAGAAGAAGAGTACATGAATAAAAGTAAATATCGTGGTAGAACCATACAGAATAGCAAAGAGGAGACTAATGTAGTGGTAGTAAGACTTCTTTATAACAAACTCTTGAAGGTCAGATTATTATTTTGTTACAAAGAACATTTCTTTATAAAGATGGTACCTTTACATGCATAAGAAACTTCTGGAACCTCCAAAAAAACAGTTTGTTACTAATCACTATAGGCTATAGATCATTTTGTTATAAAGATATTTTTTATAAAAAGGTTTCACTGTAGAATAAAAGAAGATGAAGAGAATTATCTTCCATGCTGACCCATCGTGCATTGGAACGATGATAATGGCGACAGAGATGAGAAATGCATGTGCACAACCACTGCACATTAACAACATCTAGGGTCTTAAAATTACAGATGAATCATGTCAGTAAAGGGAATGTTTACATTAGCCTCAAGGACGGGATCAAGAGGTACAGTATATGATGTTCAAACACAGGAGAGATCTGCATATGCATCTATCGTATCAGAATTAACAATATGTGCGAGAGAACACAAAATGAGTCACCTATTGACGTGTATGTCTAAAACAATATAAGCTTTGACACCTGGCCAGAGGCATGGGGAAAAGAAACGGCATCTCTACTGACCAGAAACTGCATGGTAGTTATTGCTAACTACATCAATAATGCAGCCATATGAAAAGAAGAGCGTCAAGTGACAAGTCAGCTATCGTATCATGGACTTAAATGGCCGACAATATCAAAAACCGGAAATGAGAATCCCAGACGCGTTTTCCAACCATGTTGCATATCCAGATAGTTTTTTTTTTTCCTGTGCAGAGTTGGCCTCTTCAGCCAATCTTCTTTCTTGCTATCCAATACAAGACTGCCTCCTTCTCTGTCCCGCTCATTTCGTCGGGCAGGGAGTCAGCCTTCTTGAGGCATCTGCAGAGGTGCGCTCTAGCGTCTTGACTTGATAGTTGTGAGTCCATGATCGTATCATGATGGTGAACTCGGCCCTATCAGAACTACTAACGACGGAGGAAAAATACAAAAATCATTAACTTGAACGAAACACAACATGAAGTAATATCGATTGTTTCCCGTCGTATCAGTAGCCTAATCAAGAAGGCTACATTGAGCAAAGAAGTCATCAAACGAGTCATCGCAAAGTAAGGAAAGAAATCGTCGTACAAACGAAAGGACAGTGACTCGACAACATACCCAGAGAGAGGATTCACTTCAAAATTCTTTATGAACAGACACGATGGGACCTAGATTCAAACATGACTATTAGCAGAAAAAGAAAAAGCTACCTGTTACAACCACGTCCAGTTCAGAACTTGATCAGTACGAGACCGATGCACGATTTCACTATGTAGTTACCTTTACAAGACCAAACACTCTAGACTCATTGAAGTGGGATGATGAAAAGGTGGTATAAGACCAATTTGATAAGTTCCTCAAATTATTGTCAAGTTTGACAACTGGTAACTGCTTTAATTGGAGCATTTTGTTTATAAGCATTGTTTTCTTTTCTTTAGCTGCATTCCATTTGCTCCAACCATTGCAATTCATTTCATCTAAAATGATTTGGAAGTACATATTAGTTGTCATCAGTGGGGACATCCTATCAATCAAATACCCTACCCTTAATGTACTTAAGACTACTTACATTACACTCTGAATGCTCTTGTGTACAATTCATAACTATGAAAGCTTCCAAAGTCAACTTTTTGTTATAATGTTTATAGCACAGCAGTATTTTGACACAGATACTGCATCAAGTTAAGTTCCACAAGTCTCTTTCGAGTTGTTGCTTTCCAATCTTTGACACCAAAATTTCTTGGACTAGGGTGTGGAATAACGAGCACCTAGAAAAACATACAGTAGAAGTTACATTTTCCACAGGTTATATGGCTGGCTGATGTACACTTGCCAACATATAAATCAAAGACCTAAAAAGCAAGAAATGAATTGTAAGCCACTAGAAAGATGTTCTGCAATAGAACAAGGGCCTTAATAATTTTAAAATAAGGTTTACACATATTTTTAGTTTCGTTAGAGTCGCTCGCGTGACGCACCTTAGCGTAGGATTTACCAAAGCCTGAAACATAATTATTGCTAGTACCTGTTTTAGTTAAAAATGACAAATATGAAAATTTAGTATAGAGTAGCCAAGATCCCAAAACTACTTCTATGGAGATGTTGTATTATTTTCACATCAAACTGATCTCGTTGGTAGCCCTCGAGAGGAATAAGATCGAGGAGAGAAATGAGCGATGTTGGCGCAATTGTGACGTCCAACTTCCCGTGCCTGGCTACACTAACTGTTTGTGTATTATTTACTGTTAAAAGATAATTACGACATGAATATATATTGCATACTAGGTTATGAAAGTAGGTGCCAATCGGCTGGAATGGTATATTAAGTGAGGAAAGGATCCAACAGCTTACCTTCGTGTAGTAAGATGACGGATTTGCGAGACATAAAAGACATAATACAAAATATAACGAGACGTTTCGACCGAGGTCTTGCTCACTCGAGAGAGCCATTCTTCTCTCGAGTGAGCAAGACCTCGGTCGAAACGTCTCGTTATATTTTGTATTATGTCTTTTATGTGTAGGCCTACTTCAAGTTCGCAAATCCGTCATCTTACTACATGAAGGTAAGCTGTTGGATCCTTTCCTCACTTAATATACCATATATTGCATACTAGGTATTTTATTGTATTCCACTTGTGGGGCATCCGCATATGCCCTGTTAACATACACCAAAAGTTCATACTTTAATCTGAAACAGCTGCAAATAATTGTGTCAGAAAAATGAAATAAACCTTTGAAATGTATGCGCTACTTTAATGAAACTACATAGCTGAAAACAGCTTCCTCCTAGCGACTTAGAATTATTCCACGAAAGCCTTCTGAACAGCTAATCTGGCCCACACTCATAGATCTTACGTAAACACAAATACTCGATACTGACTGCTACTTCTGCTCTCTCCTCTGACATTCAGTCTGCAATGTGCTGCTATCTCTGCTATATCTAGCAAGTCATCAGGAGAGGCGAACAAACCTCACGGACACATCTGACGTGACACTGTTGAGAGTTATCACATATGAGGGCCAGTATTTTGGCGGTATCTTCACTACAAACGCCCGAGAAGAAGGAAACAATGCAGTACGAACACGCTGTTTCAGAAAACAAATCAACATCATCATTTGATAATATGTTTTTATTTCTTATTATCGATTCGATTGAATATATAGAACATCGAACAATAATATAGATAATTGTGTGTGTGTGAACATCTCTAGTATACACAGTAGTGATGACATCGGGTACTCGATTCCTACCCAAATCCATTTTCAAGAAGTCGATTCCTTTGAAAGTGGGTTGAGTGTGTCAGATATACAGCGACATTTCCTCACACATGAACAATTGTATACAAGCAGCGTACCAGGTTGGTCCCTTCCACAAGAGACACACTTTTGTTTGTAAACCATAACCTAGCTTATGCTGTTTAATACCAAAGTCAGCCTTACGACCCACAGCAAAATATTGCTACTTATTGCCAAACATTTCATTTTGCTCCCGCTTGGAACAAATGCGACCAGAGAAGGGTGTTTAAGCATTGATCACCTTAGGTCTATCTTTATTGCCGATCGAAGAGTCGACTCCTACTCAATTCCTATAGCTATGGAGTCAACTCCAATATTTGCTACCCCATGTCATCACCATCACTACGTAGGGCTATGAATTATGATTATAGCCTACCTCGGCAAGACCCGTTGACCTCAGAGTTTCCATAGCCCGTTTCTCAGCAAACTTCCCAATGCCAACAACAAACTTCACTTCCAATAGCTTCACAACCTCAAGCAAAGCTGCATCGCAGAAACTGATTAACAGCTTTCTTTGATTTGCCTATTGAAAAGTACATGGTGGTTTAATGCATGTGCAAAACCTTGGCTGAATGATTCGCAAATTCGATGGGAAAACTTATGATTTTAAAGTAAAAAAGAAACCAAAATTCTGCTCACCTTCAATTCTGACGGAGTAATGTTTTTGCCGGTATTTGTCATAAATGCCATCGGACAATGATTGTAAACAAACGAGTGTCGGAAAAAGGTGTAAGGATCAATACAGATGTCTTGAAAGAGACCCCAAAATCTCCTACCACTGATTTCACTCCTTTGACAAGATAATCCTGTAACAGGTCGATCAGGATGCTCATGTTTCGGATGATTCACAGTTCCTGATAATTCAAGCCAGTCTTTAACAATACTAACTTCTCCAAATGGTACCTGTAGACAAAACAAACATTAGATAATGAACAAATGGAATGTAGGGCCAAAGATTACTGAGTGGGGAAGATAGTTCATCCATATGGGAATTCGTCTGCGCGTGTCTGAGCGAAATTTTCTAAGTCTGACGTGTAGTTCGAATTCTCACCGCAAGAGTCGCTCTTCCAAGAGTTTAAAACTCAAGGTCCACTAAATCCCCTGGCACGTACTAGCGATCTAGTAGACCTTGTTTAACGGTAACGAAGTCAAACGCAAGGTCTACTAGATCGCTAGTAGCTGCCAGAGGATTTAGTGGACCTTGGTCAAACGTGCAGGGCTAGCGCTCCTTGCGGTCAGAATTCTAACTAGTGGTGAGACTTAGAAAATTTCAAAAAACTCGCGCAGATATTTTAACACGGCGATGAAACATCTTCTCCACTCAGTAATCTTTGGTAGGTAGGGCTCTGGTCACAGTTCAATAAAAATGTGCATTTGCATAGATGCCTCATTAAGGTTTAAACAATCTCGATGCACAATAGCCCAGCAATGGTAACGAGAGCGGGAATATGATAGGTAGGCCTACCTATGCATAATAATAAGTCAATAACCCAAAAATTACCAGAAATGGCAAAATACCATGTAATATTGCAACCTACATCAGATAGGCCTAAATGTTGTGAATGTGACTTGTGTTCAAGGTCCACTAGATCGCTTGTAGCGCGCGCGAAATTACTCCGCTAGGAGTAAATCCAGTAGACCTTGCTTGTGTTGTGTTAGTGTTGTGTTTAATTTGATAAGGGCCTAGCTGTTGTTTATTTTTGACATGTGACAGTGACTACGACACACACACTTCCAAATGGATAATTTTATTGATAAATGGCCAACTACTTTCTAGAAGCTTCCGAAAAGAAGAAATAAAATTTGGTCAACTTTTCCATTATGATAAATGTTATAATGTTAGTGTTAAATACTTTAAGGCTGCAAATGGGCCATAACTACCCGGTGGCAACCTGTCCCAACCTCCATCCCACCCACCCACCCACCCTCATCACTTCATATCACTCATTTTATTTCTAAATTCCCTTACTGATTCACACTCACCAACCTCCTCAGGTAACTTATTCATCAGCAGATTAACAGGGAAGGATACCTCTACTTCAAAAACCGCACAAAAGTTTAAATTTTTAATAATACCACAAGAATGGGCTTCGAAATAAAAAATCTGAATCAACAGCGCACTGTGGTTTAGTAAAGTCTAGTGTACGATTGGCGTCAACGCTAACTTCAACTTCAACACCTTGATAAACCTGTATATTCATATGGGAGCATTCACGATTGCAGAAATGCGTCAACCGTCAACTTGAACCGTCAACGTCAAAGTTCAACTCATTCCAACTTTGACGAATGGCGTTAACGTTTGACGCTCGCGCAGGCGCATTCACATGTCACCAAAGAGGTTCCAAAGAAATATCTGTTCGATTTCCAAATAAAGCATTTTCTTCTTTTGATTGTGTTGATGTTCACTGGCACACAAATAATAACCTCTAAAATGACAACCACAAACAGCTGTTGTTTACATAAAACCACATAATGCTCTACATCACAACTTTGGGAACAACGGGTAGAGATGGCCGTGCAATAACGAAGATCAACGAAGTTCACCGATGAGTACCGACGCTGCTTCAGTTGCCGTCGAATCGTGAATCAAAAACGTTAACTGACGATTCAAGTTGACGCCAATCGTAAACTAGGCTTAAGCCCTACACACTGAATGGTAGACTTATAATCGGTATTTGTTTAAATAAATAATTGA
Source organism: Isoperla grammatica (assembly GCA_945910005.1). Classification (NCBI taxonomy): domain Eukaryota; kingdom Metazoa; phylum Arthropoda; class Insecta; order Plecoptera; family Perlodidae; genus Isoperla; species Isoperla grammatica. The sequence goes on from OX246738.1 coordinate 29,902,023, forward strand.
TTTTATTACTAATTATCGAATTATAATCAAAATACTACACTAATGGTTATAATATTTTATTCAATCTGTAGAAATTGCCTAGGCCTATGGCTTGAGTTCTAATAATACGACGATAATAATAAACAGGTCTAGCTAGGGCCTAGGGGGCCTAGGCCCTAGGCTCGTGCTTTTGTTGTGAAACGGAAGCCATAGGCCTAGGCTTAGTGAAGGGGTGGTGGGGGAAAAGAAGGCTGATAGGGCTAGGATTCAGGACAATAAAAGGCGTAATAGGAATCAGCATGAAGAAAGGAAGACAAATCTGCCACAAACTGGTAAAGGTTATCGCAAAAGAGAGAAAGGAATTAGGCCTAGGCTAGGCTAAGGTAGGGCCTAGCTAGGCTAGGCCTATATCATTAATAGATGTATATTTGGGCCTAAGGCTTAGGCCTAGATGGATCTAGGTTGGCAGAGGTATTGGGTTTAGGCCTAGGCCCTACCCCAACTTACCCCAGTTTGAGACATACCCCATGGCCCTGGGTTCATACCCAAGAACAACACTTTCTTGGTACTTTGACAGAATTTATTAACAAACTTGGAATGAATATCGAATGCATAATCAATAGGACTGTAAATAAATGCTACAGGATCAACAAATAACAGTGTGTTCAAGTTATTGATAAGTTGAAGTTCAATTGCAAGTAAACTATTTGCTACTGACATACCGAACCGGCTAAATATCGTAAATATGCCTTCAATTTTAGGCACAGCCTTCTCGACGGGTCAATCCGCGGATTGACCCGTGACCCGATGAAGGCTGTGATTTTAGGATTCGAGACCAGAAAAACGCAGTTATGACAACGATTGGGATTCAATGCAGCCATAGACCAGTAATATCTATATTACTGGTCTAAGAATGCAGCCTTTATGATATATTTATAAACATGATTTTTAAGACTACCTTCTGAAAATGTAGGTATCCGCTTTAACAAGACGCAAAAACAGATTATCCATATTATATTTCCACATTATATTAACGGAACATAAAATATAAATAGATTGCATACCGGTACCGTTTCGGGGTTGCCGAATCTACCCACACCATAAAAACAAACAACCTATAGGCCTATTTAATAAAAATCAAACACTCACTGAACTAATTGAAGTATGTAAGTCTCAGATTAAAAATATCATCGTTTCCGTAGTGTAGCGGTTATCACGTGCGCCTCACACGCGCAAGGTCCCCGGTTCGATCCCGGGCGGAAACATTTTTTTTGCAATGTAGTTCTCAGCAGAACACTTACCTCATTGCGAAAGCCGAAAGCAATCGATAACTCTGAGCCGTGCGCATGGGTTTTTGTCGGTAAGTTTGTCTATTTTATGCGCTTTACATATTTTAAACTGATATTATAGGTGACCCTAGATAAATACCAAGTACAACAAAATGTTCAACATAATTCGTCAATATGTTCAATATCGATAACAATTAGTGCCGGTATAGTATTAAGTCGGTATTTTTAATAACGGTATGCATACCGGCTCATACCGGCACCGCCCCTGTGTGTAGGCATTGGGTTTGTGGTGAAGGTTGACATACAACACATTCCAAACTACTCATCTCCTTGATCCTGTCTGCCCATTGTTAGGGTTGCCATACGTCCCGGATTTTCCGGGACAGTACCGGTTTTCTCGATACTGTCCCGGTGTCCCGAAAATAATTTTCGGGACACCCAAATGTCCCGGAAACACAAGTTATGTTAAAATGAAACAAATCAGGTCACTTTCTGGTTGTTGCTTTCAAATACTCCGCGCGTCGCGGGTTCGTGTATTACCAAATGGCTGGGGGCATCTAGGTTTGGACTTCTGCCAACAGAGAGGGTGCGCATGTGTCCATCTCAACGAGTGTAGAATAAGGTTTATTCTATATTCTACACGCTTATCCTACACTCGTTGGTCCATCTACAGTTCTTCTGTCAAGGCCAAGGAAGCTAGCTAACCAGCAACCAAATGGCAGGTCTTGTGAATAGTCTTGTCGGCGAGTCATTCAGGGCAGGGTTGCTTTAGTGGTGTCTTCATTCCGTAGCGTTGCTACAGACGTGAAAATGGCCAAACGCAAGCTTTGATTTACAGACAAACTGAAGTAGGAATATCCGTTCCTGTCTCGAAATACACAAATTGAAGGTAAAGTTGATTGTTCTGTTTGCCGAAGTGTGTTTGGAAATGAGCACGTTCACGTTCAGATATTCTGGATCATTTAAAATCGAAGAAACACAAATCGGGTTTAGAAGCGAAGTGCACAAGTCGAAAAATTAGCGATTGTTTCACGAAAGTCGCTGCTGGAAATGATGAACTTGAGCTTTCGGCTAAAGAGGGAACGTTTTCGTATCACACAGTCATGCAGATAACCGGACTTTAATTCAATGAACTGTATCTCAAGCATCGTTAAAAAGTTGTTTGAAAACTAATTTTCTTGTGCGCGAACGAAAACAGAGGCGATTGTCGTTAACGTTTCCGTGGCTGCGGCAGTATACTAAATCTAATGTACAAAAATTAATATAACTAAATAGTAACTTATAGTTATAATAAATATAATAAAATGTATAATATATAGAGCTGATAGCAGCGTAGTTTTTTTTTCTAGCATCTAAATTTTTATTAATTATTTGTCCCGGATTTTGTATTTGAAAATATAGTAACCCTACCCATTGTTATATTTTCATCCTCTACACTCTACGAATGGCCATTGCTGAGCAAGTACCTATCTATCTCCATGGCTGAGGCTGAGCCAAGTATGTCTGTACTCTTCTGGTAGCCTTCTAAGGCATGGTACCGAAGAGAGAGGATCGGTGGTCCTACTGCCTACTGTAGGTCGATTATTAATTTTAAGACATTGCTTATTTTAAATTTAACGCTTTAACAAATTATTAGACTGCAATCCAATATTATAATAGTTGCTTGAGTGAGTTTATTACTCACTCAATGGTGCAAGCCATTGGAAAACCACACATGTGTAAAACAAAATCATGTATCCTCGAAACAGCGCTACATTAATAGTAGCTTAGTAGTCTTGAACAGCTATAATTTCGTTTATTTTTATAAAATTCAAATCGAGAAAAAGATGTGACAGACCGTATGACCACTTATAAAAGGTAGGCTATATGAGGTAAAGATGTTTAAAATTAGTGCACAGAGTGAAACAAACGTTAGAATTGATACACTTACTAACTCGGATATGAGGAATTTTAAATGAATGGCTCCAGAATGACATATTAGTACTTCCAGAGTAATTACTCTATTTAGAGTAATTACTGAACCTTTTATCACACTGTATTTGAATCCAATAATGTAGTCATATATGGTATCAAACGAAAGGAGAGTGAATAAACAAAACTGATAATTAGAGAAATCATAAATAATAACTATGTTTCTTATTAATCGAGTACTAAATCAAAATATAAACTTGACCAAAACATTCACGTGGCCTCATCACAGTGGCCATAACGGCGGGCAAGATGTGTGCTAACACTTGAGCTGTCGGTAGAAGACAAATATTCACGTGGCCTCATCACAGTGGCCATAACGGCGGGCAAGATGTGTGCTAACACTTGAGCTGTCGGTAGAAGACAAATATTCACGTGGCCTCATCACAGTGGCCATAACGGCGGGCAAGATGTGTGCTAACACTTGAGCTGTCGGTAGAAGACAAATATTCACGTGGCCTCATCACAGTGGCCATAACAGTGGGCAAGATGTGTGCTAACACTTGAGCTGTCGGTAGAAGACAAATATTCACGTGGCCTCATCACAGTGGCCATAACGGCGGGCAAAATGTGTGCTAACACTTGAGCTGTCGGTAGAAGATAAACATTCACGTGGCCTCATCAGTGGCCATAACGGCGGGCAAGATGTGTGCTAACACTTGAGCTGTCGGTAGAAGACATATATTCACGTGGCCTCATCACAGTGGCCATAACGGCGGGCAAGATGTGTGCTAACACTTGAGCTGTCCATAGAAGACAAATACTCACGTGGCCTCATCACAGTGGCCATAACGGCGGGCAAGATGTGTGCTAACACTTGAGCTGTCCATAGAAGATAAATATTCACGTGGCCTCATCACAGTGGCCATAACGGCGGGAAAGATGTGTGCTAACACTTGAGCTGTCCATAGAAGACAAATATTCACGTGACCTCATCACAGTGGCCATAACGGCGGGCAAGATGTGTGCTAACACTTGAGTCCTGTTTCGAAACCTTATTAATTAACGGAAACAGGATTTTAAATCCACTGTAACCCTCCCATACATAAAGGGGACTTCTGACCGTATAAGTAGATGTTGAAAAAACACAGTATTCAAACAGTTTTCAAACCCCACAGAAAGATTGAATCGTTCTTGAGAAACCGAAAAGACCAAATACCTCTCGAAAACCAGGGAGTGTATGAGGTTCCGTGCACGTCATGTAATAGTTTATACATTGGCCAAACGAATAGACGTATCTCTGCAAGACTAGATGAACACCGACTAGCAGTGAAGAACAGAAGTGACGTGTCGAGGTTAGCTCAAAATGCTACCACTACAGGTCATGTTATTGACTTCGAGGGATGTAAAAAATTAGTGACGGTGAAAGGGTATTCGGAACGTATTATAAGAGAGGCCTTAGAAATAGAGAGAAGGCCAGAAAATCCTAACGTACGCAAGGATAGCTTACGATTACCCACATCCTGGAAACCGCTACTTACCGAAAAAAAACAAGACAGAATACAGAAGGTGGTCTCATGATTGGAAGGTACAACGGGGGACAACTCGAGGGGTTGCGATCGTGCCGACTTCAGACATTGGGGAAGAGATACCCAGCACTAGATTAGGGCCATTGACACGCAGAAGAAGCAAGAAACTGCAAGAACTTAATGCTACGAAGTTTGATGCGCGCGCGCCTATTGCGAGTATGACGTCAGAATCCACACCAGTTCAGAGAGTCAACAGCAGTGGAGATTCGACCGGCCGAGCGGGAGGAAGTAGACTCGGTGGAACCCCTGAAGAGGATGTATGATATTACATCGAAACGTCGGGATGGAGGGGGTAAGTCAGAACCCTCATTCTATAACTCACGTGATAATACCCCAAAAAACAATTTTTTGACATATAGCCGTGAGAATTTGAAACTTAACATTTATATATATTTAATTAAAACACTCTTGTCGTGGACATTATGGAGAATTGCCAGTCCCGGGAGTCCAGTGTTGAATTCAGAGTTTTGTCCCCAGGGGTGCTATTTCAAATTCCGGGGGTGTAGACATCAACAAAGGGATGGTGGTGGGGGGGGGGGGGGGGGGGGCAAATTTTCAAAATCACCACAATCATCTTCAACAATAATTGTATTAATAAACTGTCAAGTGTTCTGATACATACATACTATTTATGCAAAAATATATATGTTCAAGAAATGTGAAAGTACTCACAGCTGGCCACTTGATGTCCAGTTGAATTTGAGAAGTATAGCGGAGTTTGGATAAGCATGGCCCTTCTCTGCTTTTTTTCTGCTCTCTCGTCACGTACTTTTGTGACACACAGAAAGCTTTATTTACTTTTAATTATACCTTCAAAGCAATATTTCCGTCCCGTTTCAAAATTATATATGTGTGTATATTATATAGCTTATTTATTCCCGGGAAGGCGAATGACAATTCTCGACCCAACAAACATTTTGGTGTCTTCCCGCACTTTTCCCGATGTCTTTTCCCGCACATTGCATATGCGGGTCCTGTAAGGGAAACCCGTACAGGCCCCGCCTAGAAGTGTCCTACTGGCCGATGTCGGGTCCCGTACGGGTTGCACGCCATCTTCCCGCAATCTTCCCACTTGTATCCCGCAACCTTCCCGCACGGATTGCCCGCTATCTTCCCGCTAGTATCCCACAACTTTCCCGCACACGCTGCCCGCTATCTTCCCGCTAGTATCCCACAACTTTCCCGCACAGTCTGCCCGCTAGTATCCCGCAGCTTTCCCACTAGTATTCCGCAACCTTCCCGCTCGGATTGCCCGCTATCTTCCCGCTAATATCCCGCAGCTTTCCCGCATGGGCTGCCCGCTATCTTCCCGGGGCCCGTCCCCCGGCCGCCCCTCATCAGTGCATGACATTGAAACAAACTGAAAAGTAACACAGTTTTTAGTTTTCAGTTTAGTTTCTTATTTACCCCTTTCTCAAATTAGCGTTTTATGGTTATTATTAGTAGAGTAATTATATTTATCTGTGGTCGAGGTGTGATAGGAATGAACATAATGTGAACATTGGAGTGAAACTTAATCTATTTATAGGTAAAGCCAATTAGCAACAAAATTCTATTTTATTAAATCCAGTAGTTTCTCTTTTAAATAAATGCAATTATAGTCTCTAGCCTAATACAGCAATTGATTCTAAAATTGGATTAAGTTCCTAGTGTTCTTATTGGACAAGGAAATTGGGTTTAAAAATAAAGAAACAAAAGCAATAATGTTTATATGAAGTGCAAATGAATTTTATTACTAAAATACGTAATAATGTACAATTGTTATGTAATGCCTCTGATACTGTTACTGAATTATTGATTACTGTTACTTTGGAGAATCTGAAAATTATGTTATGTAGTAAGTGTGACATGTTCTTATTTTCCTACTTTCAAGATTGTTATCGAACCAGTATTAATTTTAACACACCAAACTGGTATATTTATTATATTTTTTTAGGTCCTCACAAACTGAAATAATAACAGTTCAATGCCCTGATACACTACCATAGATCACCACGACATGAGATCATGTTTTTGCAGCAGACACTTTTTAATAAAATGTTCATAAAATAATGTAGATAGGCATATAGCATAATAACACTATATATTATAGTGCTATGTGATCGAGCTGATAGAGAATGTGTCTATGTATGTATTCCCTAGTTATATACAAGCAATAAGGGGTAGCATGTGTACCTACTCGTTTAAATAAGTTCAATACACACAGAGTGATACACCATCACGGATCTACCTACCAACTATTCGAATTCGGAAAATGCTATTCATGACACGTTTGTTATACATTACTACATCCACAAGATGCAAGTTGAGTTGTTAATCATAAATGAGCAATTATGAACAAAAGCAAAGCAACATAAATATATTTACACGTTATTACTCCATGTTTTGCTCATTACTATTACACAATATTCAATACAGTATTACTAATACAATTTTGATACAATACAATTAATTAATTTAATAGAATATTCAGTAGTAGGCTATCTATTTACATATAACCCTGAAGTATGGATGGGAAAGAACGATTTATTCCTTAACATTTAGGCTAACCCCTTAAACCAATCACGTTTAAACGGTTAACTGACATTTCTATTTTCATAATAAAATCCAAAATTAATAAATAGGCAACTGCATAACATTAAAAAAAAACCATAACGATTTTAACGTCACGTATTCGATTGTTCTGCACTTGAAAATAATAATATAACGATACATATTTGAGGGCTGCGAGTGGGGGTTCAGCCTTTGTTGCCATCAACGACCCGCTTCTTTGCGCGTACCGTTCTTCCGCCATGACGATCCCTGGCATTTGCCAGCCACAATATTAAGATTTTTTCAATGTCATTGACTTGGGCAGTTTTGGAGTTGGCTCTCACAGCAACTAAAATAAAGTTAAAGATAAATTACAAAACTGTATCAAGTCACAGTCCAAGGCTTTAAATAATGTTGGTGGTTTTGTAGACCCATTTGCTAAAACTAAAGGATTCACGTCAATACAATAAAAATAATAGAGTATTAAAAAACGGCCTAGCTAGATTAGAGAACAATTATTTATTTTACCGTCAATTGGTAATTAATAACCACAATGGAGGGCAAAGTGTCAATAACCACCACAAAAAGGTTTCATCTGAGGGCAGTGGACATATGGCTATAAGGTGCTTTTTATGTTAGGTGCTGCTGTTTATTTTACAAAATAAAATTATGTAATTCTGAAGAGACAAGCTGAAAAGCGCTAGTATGCACTAAGCAGGGCGTGCAAGCGTGAGAAATATGATTAACACTTTTGGACAATTTGTTACAAAAATATAATAATTCATTGCTATTTTTATATTTTTATTATCGACCCACACCACCCACTCACAACGCTCTTCCTCCCCCCCCCCCCCCCCCAATATGGGTGAAGACCTAAATTGTAGTGTGTAGTAGACGGCCCGAACTGAAAGGGGGACGGGGGGGTCGGGGGTGTTTGGCCCCCGGAAAATGCATTTTTCAACGTCATTTTTGTGATAATCTGTGTGTTTTAGAGCAGTAGAATGAAAAAAATTGTCAGTTTGTTTTATAAAAGAATATCTCGTTTTGAAGTGACTCTGTGAATATATTGTCTTATTTTTACTTTGTTATATGTGCTTAAACTTTGTCTACACATTTTATTTATTGGTAAAAAAAACAAAAACAAAAATCAGAACACTAGAGGTTCATTGCAAAGCTTATCGTAGGTATTAACATGGGCGCCGCAAGGGGAAGCAAAAGGGCATTTGTCCCCCTTGGATTTGAGGAATTCAAAATTTTAACTGACTATACGATGCGCGCCAGATGCGCCATTTCATATAAATTATGTAAATAAAAAATAAGATAACTAAATAACAAATATTTTCTAGTTTATCCGTCCCGTCACGAAACTGTTATTTTAACGCGATCCGATGAAACTGTTATTTGTTGTGTATACATAAATGAAAGAACCACTGACTTGACTGTTACGACCGGGGGCAATATGAGCACGCCACCCCCGGCCCCCGCACCACTCGTCACATGCTCACGGACTAGCCTCCTATCCTTTTATCAACATTTCTTATGTTTTTTTTTTCTATACTTACATTGCATTATATATGCATTTTACTTTTTGTACCTATAGTCAATCACAGCCAGACGAGCCACGCTCTCAAATGATATTGTTCCTACGTGTTTATAATTGCTTTTCCTTGTGTTTTGTTCAACTTATATATAACAACTACGCAGGCATTCTATATTTGTGACTATAGTCACAAGATATTGGTCCTACGTTTTGATGATTTCCGTCATGTAGTATAATTTTTAATTTATTTATACGAGCACATATTACCTGTTAGTACACACCAAAATGGAACATCAAACCCATTTCCTAATCAAACCAAATCCTTATTCAAACGGCGCGTTTGCAAAAGATTGAACTTAAGCGAATAGTTGTCGACTCTGGCTAGTTAAAATCCTGCCAGAAAAGATATATTTTGATAAGCAAAGTATGTGAGACGAAGCCACAGCCGTAACTATTTTTTATACTACTAAATTATGTTAGATCCCTGTCTAGTCTAGATCATCGTATTAATCAATCAATGCATATTAATTTTAGATTGTATGCTTCCTTGTATGTATGTATTTTTATTTACCTATAACTAAGGTTATATTAAAAAAGGAAAATATTGAAGCAAAATGTAATACAATTATTATTAGTCGTAAATAAAATTCGATGTACATTCGTCCAACCAAATTAGTAACTTCCGATCGAATAGCTCAACTTCGGTCTTCAGCCTGATGTTAAAGTGAACGAAACCGTGTTAGCAAAGCAACCCAAAAACACAACAGGATTTTGAAGATAATATTTGATAGCATCTTGAAAATATGAATACGAACTTAGAAGAAACCTACCTTAGTATTCTTGATTTTCAGGAACAATTGCGTCTTCACGTGATATTTATAATAATGAACTTGTCCATAACGAAGTTGAATCCTATTTTTCGTTTTAAAAACACGAGTCGTCAATATACCGTTGCCACTTGCCAGTCAGTTTTGTTCTTCTTTCCTTTCTTCCGACCACACACACTCACACACATACACAGTCCACGACACGGATCAATATTCAATGGATTAAAAAAAAATCGCAATAAGATTATGATACTAATAAAGCCCTAACTTATTATATTTTTTCACGAAAGAACATGATAGCACACGTATAAGTAACGTCTAACACCCACGAAGTATAAACTTGTTGTGTAGTCCAGTCAGTGTTTTGGACTGTTTTGCTTACCACGGTGGGATTCCCACCCCACTCCGCCCGAATCTTATCACCACTATAGCGAGCGGCACCGTATTACAAAGCTTAGTAGGACTTGTAGCATAGATAATGAATGAACACGTTGTAATTTCTTATCGGTGGTGGTCGAATTAAGTACGGTTATCATCAGCTACATAAGCAATATCACAACACATAATAACAATACAAAGAGAGCCTTCTTCATAGTGCGGTATCCTTTGTCATTACAGTTTTCTTACAGTTTATAAGCACCAAAGATACTTTTTAAACTGAGCTTTTTAAATTAACAATATGAATGTGCGTACGATGCATTGTAGGTTGTGCATACTGCAACTAGTCTCACTTTCTCGAATTGAATAGGACGTAAACAATACTTCCTTACAGTAGACGTATATTGAGAAGTTACTTTTTTACCTTATTTATTACCACTTCTATAATGTATATCATACTCATATTGTATAGATATGAGGTATAACAGTTGGCTATAATGTCAGGTGCATGATGTTGCTAAATTTGAAATTAAGCTTCAGCGACACATTTTTACAATAATACATGGAAACTTTGTAATCTTCAAACCTTTATTGAATTCAATTAATTTGTTCGTTGTCTTATCTGTAAATGAAGAACCAATACAAATACAATAGATAGTTGCAGACGAGTGATTACCAGCTAGCCTATTTAAAATCCATTGATTCTATGTAACATCTGTCATTTTAAATATTTCTGGAAAACACTCAAAACAGGTATAAATCCCTCCCCCTATGCCGTTGTCATTACGAAACACAATTTTCACATTAACAGCATTATCATAATAGTATTCATAGTTTCATACTTACCTTATCTAAGAACTTCATTTACTTCATCTTCTCAATTCGATCATCAGTAAGTTTTTGATTATCACTGTGACGTATCGTACCAACAACTCCCATTTCTGTAACTACTTGGATTTATTAGAAATATAAAATGGGTTTTATTAATACATGTATTTACTTATTCATGGTTATGAAGGACTTTAACTTGTGAATGGAATTTTGAATGTGGTATAGAGCGAATAAATACTCGAATAAATCATTGGTATCTATCGTCAATCAAAAGATAAAGATAAAGAACAAAGAATTATATGGTTAACCCGGACGTACGTAACAAAAACATCTTTTCCAAATCTTGCCCTTTCTTCGCGGGATCCTATGTGGGTTATCCCATGTTTTTCCCGTACACGGGACGTCCCTTACCCTTCCCTCGCGCTTCCAGTGTAGGGCGTCCCGTGACTTTCCCATACACGGGACGCCCCTTATCATTCCCAAGCGCTTCCCGTACGGGACGTCCCGTGACTTTCCCAGACAGGGACATCCCTTAACATTCCCTCGCGCTTCCCGTGAGGGATATCCCGTGAGTTTCCCAGATGCGGGACGTCCCTTAGCCTTCCCTCGCAGGCCCTGACCGGCACATCCCAGATCTTCCCGTTTCCAGCAGTTAACCCGCACATCCCTTGACTTTCCCGCACGGGTCCCGCAGTATCATGTTTGTTGGGGAGGAGCGCCGCGGGATCATAGCTGAATTCAACACTGCGGTAGTCTAGGGGTGAAGGCGCCCACCCGGCAAGTGGGAGGCCTGGGCTCGATTCCAACTCGGGGTTGCTTTTTTAATCTCTGGATTTCTCCATATATTTTATAAAAAAAATTATTTCTTGGTGAAACCAATCTATAAGTTTTATTATTTTAATACATTTTGCAACCAACAAAATCATAAAAAAATTAAATACATATTTTACTAAATGCTACTGTATAACACATATAAGGTTACCTTGTTCTGTTTCCCCCTGTGGTGAGGACGGTATGTCGGCAAAGCTGCTGACCAACAGTTCGCCACTGAGAATTACAAGCTTAGCGCGCCATATTGTGCCCGCACGCAAGACCAAAGACGCAAGATAAAAATGTATCAAACAATTCTTGATCCCGTATCATGTTTCATTTTTTACATCGGACGTTTGGGAGCAGGGACTGGCAGGTACGGAACTACGGAAACCCGTACCCCCCCGGGTGGGGGCCCCTTGAGTGCCACCACCCAGCCCCCTGAAAATATCTTACGCTATATAGATTATGAAACAATAGTAAGAAGAGCATAATATGTATCTCATGTCAGATAAAAGGGACATATAGAGTTATATAGACCATCTAGAAGTGCTAAAAAGATTTCCGCCTTCTTCCTCAGAGTTTACTTTTTTATAGTTTAGTTTGAAATATAAAACATGCCAGTGCTGGAAATTTCTTTAGTTTAATTTTTAAAGTGGTGTCACATATCAACATGTTGTTCGACACACCTATCATCATTTATCGATTTTTACATGTGTTTATATGCGTTCTAGACAAATTAATAGGAAAAAAACCATCAAGATTTTTGCTCGCTAGCTCGCTACTTGAAAGTGACTTATGACTGTGCGGGCACGGTTTTTCAGTTTTCTAAAATATGTACAACGTACCCTAGTTAAGCTTGGAAATTGAAACCAGAACTTCTGAAAGTTACAAAATTGTTTTTTTCGTAATTTTGATTGTGCCGGTACCGTAGGTATTGCTAGATGTACGCCGCTTCATTCAAAACATAACTTCGCCCAGAAATACACATTTGTGATAGCCAGCTTTTATTGTAGTTTATGTACATACTTTTTTCTAGGACGTGAGGAATTTTCAGTTTGTTATCTTTAATGGTATGTGTGCTATGATTTTTCTCATCTACCGGTACAAATGAGCTATTTTGTACCGGTAGATGAGAAAAATCATAGCACACATACCATAGAAGATAACGAACTGAAAATTCCTCAAGTCCTAGAACAAAGTATGTACATTAACCACAATAAAAGTTGGCTATCACAAATGTGTATTTCTGGGCGAAGCTATGTTTTGAATGAAGCGGCGTACATCTAGCAATATCTACGGTACCGGTACAATCAAAATTACGAAAAAAATAATTTTGTAACTTTCAGAAGTTCTGGTTTCAATTTCTAAGCTAAACTAGGGTACGTTGTACATATTTTAGAAAACTGAAAAACCGTGCCCGCACAGCCTTATGATAGTTTGCGAGTAAACTTTGTTATATCTGAAAGTACCATTTTACCCATTTATAATAGAATAGACTCATGTAAAAATGAAATAAAGGAGTTTTCAAGTCGTGTGTCATTACAAAGCCACTTTCCGTAAATTAGCTGACTGAAGATCGAGCTGATCACGTGTCTATAAGCGTTCAAAATTTGAAAAGGCGAACTTTGTGGCAATATCTATCGGCGCCTACTGAAATCCGATCCAGCGCAGCACTAGCCATAAGATTACTTCTCAATTGACAGGATCGAACTCCTATTCTAGAGCTATGACGTTAGGAATTATCAAAGTAATATTGACTTTACTTTAATTGTTTTTCATGATAGGATTCCGCCTCAAAAAGCGTTTTAGTCCACTAAGCATCATGCAGGGCCGAAAATTGTTTCGCCTTCGGCGACGTTGCCTCCGGCGGCAGGGCATTTGCCCCCGACCCAGCTACAACACTCGTTACGAGTACAAATTACACGATGCGAGTGGACAACTAGTAGCCGATATTTGTAGAGGGTTGGGAAATAATATAGTTTGAAATATACAACTGCCAGTGTTGGGAAAGTTTCTTCATCAATTTCGTTTTTGAAAGTGGTGTTTCACAGTTCAACACGTTGTTCCACATATAGTCCATACAAACCCCAGTTGACAACACAGAGACCTTCGAGATCTGAAAGTTGGATCGTTTGGCCAAACCCTGACATTCCTTCCTCTACTCAAGCATCGACCGTTGTGAGATAATGCAAGGCTCGCCGACCGAAGGTAGTTACGTGTCGAAGCGAGAGTGGGGATACTCGTACTTTGGTCAGAGGTTGGTGCAAACGCTACCCGAGCTTTTGACCTTTGGCTTACCAACAGCGACATAAATGAACTATAACTTTCATCATTTATCGATTTTTAAACATGTTTATATGCGTTCTAACAAAATAGTAGGCTGAAAAAATTTCGCCTTCGGCGGCTGGGGCTTCGCCCCAGACCCCTTAAAGCTTCGCCAAGTCCCGGGGCCCCTAACATCCTTTTCCGTACGGGGCCCTTACCCCCCCCCCAGTCCACCTCTGTTTAGGAGACTTTGAATGATGATTCGACTTCAAATACTTAAAATTCATTAATCACAATTTGAAGACTTTCATCTTCATTTCGTATGTATTAATGACATGGTTGTCAATTTAACATATCAGTTGCTAAGTTATGTATACAGTTCGCAATATAATCACGTCACTGCATTGTTTCCAATGACATAGACCAACCTATTATTAGAGCACTATGCATATTATTTTTTGCGTTCGACGCGAACTTTCATAATGAAAGATATACAAAAAAGGAACATTTCATTTGGAAGATGCAAGTTCGCCATCAGTGTTGATAGTACTCGCGACTCTAGTGCATACAAGCATAAGCTTCCCCAGGACACAATGATGAGGTGGCGCCGTCAACTATACCGCAGGTTCTGGCGCCTCAAGTATCCCTATAGGACTCTCTTGATTGCCACCTTCTTTGGCTGCCTGGTGATCTTACTCCTGCTCGGCACTCAACACCAGACGGAACCGCAGGAGCCGGTTGCTACGGAGGACCGCCGACTGGCTAGGTACCTGCGCGACATTCAGATAAGTCTGCAATTTAACGAGGCGGAATGGACCATGTTCAAAAGGGAACTGACCCCGCTCACCTACGACCCCGACATGAACGGAGAGTCTATTGCTATGGACGACCCCCGACTGGTCGCGTACTTGCGCGACAGATATCTGATGTCGCCGTCGTCCACCCTGCTCAATCTCAGCCACCGCTCGCGCGACTGTTGGTCAGCTCTGCAACTAAAGGAGACCGACCGCATCAGGGCGGCAGTGGGTAATATGTCGGGGGGCTTCTACGTCGAGTGTGGCGCCTACGACGGGAAGACAAGATCCAGGACCCTGGTGATGGAGCGGTTATACCACTGGACCGGCCTCCTCATAGAAGCCAGTTCCATCAACTTCAGGCAGCTCGTTAGCAAGCACAGGGACGCCTTCCTGTCTAACTCCTGTCTGAGCAACCAGCCGTATCCCGTAGCGGTGTCGTTTGAACACCGGCCGGACGGGAAGGGGAAGGTGACGGAATGGCCGTTAGGGGGTCAGCAGCCCTTCCACGCAGACGTGCAGTGTTTCCCTCTGCTGACGTACCTCCTCGCCGTCAACAGGACTACCGTCGACCTGTTGGACCTGGACGTGGGGGGCGGTGAGCTGCAGGTGCTGCGCTCTATACCCTGGCACCGAGTGAACGTGCGGGCGGTGGCGGTGAACGCGGCGACTGCGGAACACGGCCGAGCAGTGCGTTTCTTCATGCATCTACACGACTACCTGATTCACTCCGAGACACAGCAACACCCCGGCATTGACATCTTCGTCCAGGGTACCACACATAACACGTCACTTGAACACTTGGTTGTTCACTAGAGTGCAGATAACATAGTTTGAAGCTCCACCCCCTAGTTATGTGCCCAGCAGAACAAATATAACGGGTTATAAATAATATAATTTGAAATTATTAAATATGATGAGTGTGGAGTGGTAACCGGGGCAGAGTTGCAGGCAGTATCGAAAATACATATTTTGAAATACATTTGTAGTTTGAGGATAAAGAATCTTGTATTTTGTATCAAAAATAATTTTTTCGGAGTATCTTGTATCGTACAAAATACTTTTCCCGTTAAAATACATATTTCCGACTAAATAGCAAGCAGTAACCTGTGTCAGTTACCGTTTGGCAGTTAATTGCTACCACAACACAAAATATAGTTGCAAAAATGTTAACCTAGATTTGAAGGTTGACTTTGTTATACCAAAACCGAAGTCCAAAATTATATTCTTTTTGTAAAACTCATTTCTTTATAATATGTTGTATTTAATCGTTTCTTATAATATTATTTTAATATTTATAGTATTGGCAAACGTATTTTATTTTGAGTAGTTTTGAAAATACAAATGTATTTTGTATCGAAAATACATATCTTCAAAAGTATCTTGTATTTTGTGTATAAAATACATTTATTTGAGTATTTTGTAGTTTGTTTCTAAAATACAAATATTTGAGTATTTTCCCAGCTCTGACAGCGCGTCATGTTTTGATTGCACTCCAAGGCGGATTTCCGCAAGTATTGAGTGATTTAGGCTCGGTTCTTCAATCGATCATTTATGGGGCCGTTAGCTGACGGTCCGTTATCTGCATAGGGTTAGTTGGATTACAGATTATGGACCATCAGCTAACGATTGAAAAACCGGCCCTTAGTAGGAGAGACGGAGAGACAACCAACCGTGTGTGGCGGTTTATGTCTCAAGATATGTGGCTTCGACCTACCTATTAGCTCACATTGGATCCCGATTTTCCGAGTTAAATTTCATTGTGCTGGCGATTTAGACCCACATCTTATACAATCAATGTCAGGTTCGATTTAAATTTGTCCAACAGCCAGACACTATCCTCCAGAGCTTGCTGTATACCCCTTTCCTACTGAGATACGCCGATTCCCGTCGCCTTTTGTTTGTGGCGGGGGGGGGGGGGGGGGGGGGGGGGGGGGTTGGACGTGCCCTGTAGTTTTTGTGTGGGTACAGAACATTTTCTCAGCACAAAATTTGATTTGAGGCAAAATTGAGTTTTTAAATGTGAGGAGGGCTCAGTCATCGTTGAAAAAGTGAACAGAACAAACTATACAGAACGTTTACTGGGAGTAAAAGCTTTACGGACTAATTTTACTTTCCCACGCCGGTGCCGAACAGGTGAATTGTCAAAATGTGGGAATTTATGAAAATGTATTTCTATTTCATTTATTATTCTTGGCTTATCATCTCTGTTGTTGCACCCATATACACAACAAATAGTAATTTTAAAAAGTCAGTTGGAGTATTTACATATTTTTACGTGTTTACTAAACTAAAGACCAGTTATCAGCTAGGCTTATTCTACATAACAACAAAAATCGACACTGATCATTCGCAAACACACGCAGAATAAACTATAAAGTGTAATGCCCAGTTTGTTCTCGATGAGTGATGACCATATGAAACAAGACTCGCACACGTGCAACCAGTCCTTCAACTCAAATGACAACAAATACTGTTTCACCACTATCTAAATAATTAGAATTACTACTGTTACTACTACTATTATTATTGGGTTACTATTAAAAAATAACTACTACACTTTTAGTTTTTAACACTGTCGATCTAACAACAAAGTACGACACGCTTCACAGAAGAAACAACAACGATTGAGCGTGTCACGTTGGGCGCACAATGTGCAATCAAGATACAGGCTTCGGCCGACGCGGCTAGCCTCAGTGGAGGCTGTGACATCACGATCTCAGTCCCGTCAACTTCACCGGCGCATATCTTCCAAACCAAGGGACGGATATGAATGATTTATTTTACGTTTTTCTTTTTACAACAGTTTTTACACGCAGTGAAAAACCAGTTTAGTCCAGCCTACCTTTAACATAAATTAACTTAATTAAAATAGTAATGCATTATTTACTTGAAATCATTAATTTAATATATATATTCATCAAGATGTTAATAACATAATATCAGAAACCTGCTCTCTGAACAAGTGATTGTAAAATCGGTTTTACACCGCTGTTGTTACTTAAATATCATTCAAGATATCTGCAATTGTCTTGACACTTTTCTCTTCTTGTAATATTTGTCGGTGGTTTCCTTGAACTTGAATGATGCGCACTGGTTGGTTGCAAATCTGAAAGAGAACATAAATGGTTGTAATTACTTTGTTGTAAGCCAGCGAAGACCTGTGGTTACGTTCTTCGTTCTACATACAAATACGTTGGTTTGGTACCATATTATGTTTTGTAACATTTTGGAGACTGGTTAGTTATTACATAACATATGACCCATCTATATATCGATACACTTAAGAGGACGAAGGCATTAGCCGCTCCGCGCGACTCTACCCAGAGATCGCGCCACCGTGGAACGGCACATTGGCGGTTGTAGGTGCGATGCGGTGAGGCGCGGGGTACGGTAAAGCACTCGAGGGGAGGCAAGGCGGCGTAGTGGGAAAGCATGAGTCACGTGTCCGTGCGGTATATCGTTAGGCGGTGCCGCGGCCGCGCAACCTTAGTTATTTCCTGATCAAGTTACACGGCGGTAAAATGCAAACTCAAAGAGGGTTGTTGGTATAGGGACAATAATTGTAAATCATGACTATCTACGACGTACTAAGGGCTATGATTATTATTATAATTATAATTATTATTATTATTATTATTATTATTATTATTATTATTATTATTATTATTATTATTATTATTATTATTATAATTATTATTATTATTATTATTATTATTATAATTTTTTTTTATTATTATTATTGCTAAGCTACTATCACAGACAACTGATTTGTACTATTGTTTTCACTTATTAATCACAGGTTATCGATCCCAGGTCCGATTGTCATTTCATTACACATTACAGTCACAGTCACACAACAGTATCTAGGTAGTCTAAAACAAACCCGCTCTCCGCGCATCCAGGATCAGGATGCGTGGTCTGGCAGTCATTTTATTTGACATAAATCACACAACAGTATCTAGGCTAGTCTGGGACAAACCCGCTCTCCGCGCATCCAGGAGCAGGATGCGTGGTCTGCCAGTCATGACATTACACATCACAGTCACACAACAGTATCTAGGCTAGTCTGGGACAAACCCGCTCTCCGCGCATCCAGGAGCAGGATACGTGGTCTGACAGTCATGACATTACACATCACAGTCACACAACAGTATCTAGGCTAGTCTGGGACAAACCCGCTCTCCGTGCATCCAGGAGCAGGATGCGTGGTCTGACAGTCATGACATTACACATCACAGTCACACAACAGTATCTAGGCTAGTCTGGGACAAACCCGCTCTCCGCGCATCCAGGAGCAGGATGCGTGGTCTGACAGTCATGACATTACACATCACAGTCACACAACAGTATCTAGGCTAGTCTGGGACAAACCCGCTCTCCGCGCATCCAGGAGCAGGATGCGCGGTCTGACAGTCATGACATTACACATCACAGTCACACAACAGTATCTAGGCTAGTCTGGGACAAACCCGTTCTCCGCCCATCCAGGAGCAGAATGCGTGGTCTGACAGTCATGACATTACACATCACAGTCACACAACAGTATCTAGGCTAGTCTCGGACAAACCCGCTCTCTGCCCATCCAGGAGCAGAATGCGTGGTCTGACAGTCATGACATTACACATCACAGTTACACAACAGTATCTAGGCTAGTCTGGGACAAACCCGTTCTCCGCCCATCCAGGAGCAGGATGCGTGGTCTGACAGTCATGACATTACACATCACAGTCACACAACAGTATCTAGGCTAGTCTGGGACAAACCCGTTCTCCGCCCATCCAGGAGCAGAATGCGTGGTCTGACAGTCATGACATTACACATCACAGTCACACAACAGTATCTAGGCTAGTCTGGGACAAACCCGCTCTCCGCGCATCCAGGAGCAGGATGCGTGGTCTGACAGTCATGACATTACACATCACAGTCACACAACAGTATCTAGGCTAGTCTGGGACAAACCCGTTCTCCGCCCATCCAGGAGCAGGATGCGTGGTCTGACAGTCATTCAATAGGGAATGTGCATGAATTTGCTTTAGCTCTAAAGGTACGTGGAATATATTGTTATTCATCTAAAGACATCACAAACCTAATTTTAAAGTTTTAAAATTAATTCATTATGCTTCTATACATGTTCAAAGAGTTTAATTATCTGTTTCCCGCACTATTATTTTTAAACGGTATGTGACGTCACAATCCATGAAAATCACTGCTTATATGAATGACTTTGCATATAACCTCCTTGGAATTCGCCACCGCCTCCTAGACGAAACAATCAAATTTTCAAGGTTATCAAGCTAACCTTGTCAAAATTTTTACTCAAGCCGTTGTCAAGTCTGCTTCAGATGAATAACAACACCCAATATTTACTGATATTCTATGAAAATAGGTTTGGTATAAAGTAATTGTGCTTCAGAATTTATTACTAGGCGTACTAGACATTAATTCGATTTTATATGATTATGGATATGATAATTTACAAATAAGCGTTATTGTATTTATCATTTTATGATTGGTTGATTGCTGATATAGGCCGGACGCCGTAACAAAGAAGGTTGTGTCGTCACAACTAATTACTCTGGCCGGCGTAGTGATATGTGGACGTTTACGCAGTGATCATCCGCGCACTATACCTGTCAGAGAGAAAATACACTGAATGGCAAGGCGGTGTTAGAAAATACTAGCTTTGGTAGGCTGTGACTAAAAAATACTACCATCAAGAAAGCTTTGACGTCTGTGTGTTGCTAGGATACTTGATGTATTTCCTTGTCATTTGATGGTCTGTTGTCTTTATTGCCGTTTCGTGTTTGACAGAAGTTGAGTTCACGTGGGGAAATAATGGCGGCGTTTTACGCCCGTGTTCGGTTGATTTACCCTGTAATATTATTTATGAAAATTTATTACCGATATCAAGAAACATTGACACTGAAAACATTACTCGGGATCTTTCAGAGTGGTCATATGCGTTCCCTGTGCCTTTAGGGTACGACAATATGCAGACAGACAAAGCAATTGACAAAGGTAGGTCGTCCGTAGCTGTTCCTTCTTCATATCTTCATGCCTAGCATGATGGGACGGAACTACTTTAAATTTTCCCAAACATAATTAAGCAATTGTTAATTTATAAGTGAATATAATAGGCTAAATTAGATAATAAGAAACTAAAGTTTATTCCTGCATAATTAAACCGCAAACACATACCAAGAAGGAGAAAAATAGCATTTAATCCAGGGCCCATGTCCACCAACCTATGAAATAACAATACATGTTTACTTCTGGTAAGACAATGAGTAGTAGTCTACATTTAAGTTGGTATTACAAGGTGTGAGGTCACTTGCTATTACATCATCCGTGACGACACAACCTTCTTTGTTACGGCGTCCGGCCTATACATGGCAGGTGACGTATGCCCCGTTTTTCCCGCCATAAATATGTGTGAAACTTTCAGCTCATTTTTATAAATGAAACTTTATTCTATGTCATCGAAATAAAATATTTTTGTATTCATGAAGTCAATCCTAATCTAGTAAAATGCTAAAAAAAAATCATGCATATTCCCCATTACACATCACAGTCACACAACAGTATCTAGGCTAGTCTAGAACAAACCCGCTCTCCGCGCATCCAGGAGCAGGATGCGTGGTCTGACAGTCATTTCATTACACATCACAGTCACACAACAGTATCTATAGGCTAACAGATAATAGAAAAATAAAATTGAAGTAAAAGGGACAGAAGTATCAGTGAACAGTTTACGGGATAGGGCAATTTGCTAACAATCGAGACAAATAGGACACTTCAGTCCAGGGACACCTTCTCTTTTTAGCGGGGGTTTTATACGGTACTTTTAATAAGAAGTGACGAGGTGACGATAGATAGATAGATAGATAACATTGGTCTTTATTGAAGGCGAGATTAAGGCCAGCTAGGCCTTATCTTCCATCCAACGTTTTAACAAATTTTTTTTTTTTTGATACAGACAAAAAACAATATACAGTAGTACAACAATATTAATAATATAAGGATAAGTGTACGAACATTAAACTTCTCAATACATATACTAAAATACAAACTCATAATGAGAAACAAAAAATTAATTGCAATTAAGGTTAACCATTCATTCGAAAACTGCATTATAGTTTAATTTAAAGTTAGCGACAACATTTTAGAATATAATAATAACGCAGTAATTATTTTATCAGTGTCTACGATCATTCATACATATCATTTTAACAAAACAAACAAACAAAAGAAGCAGGAAAACAGGAAACAAGCTTATCATTCATACACACCCCATTCATATGGCAACAAGAAAGTTTTACGAAATTTTAGTCAATAATATATATCTTTATACGAGAGAGAGAGAGAAAGAGAGAGAGAGAGAGAGATAGAGAGAGAGAGAGAGAGAGAGAGAGAGAGAGAGAGAGAGAGAGAGAGAGAGAGAGAGAGAGAGAGAGACCGCGCTGAGCAACAAACATTTGCGCCGCAAAGCAGTCGGGCCACCTGCATGTGTGCAGCGTGGCTGTCGAAGCTTGTCACTTCCCCTCCAACACGTGCGACGTAGCGACTCCGCGCTCGCAATACAAGTTGCAGGGGCAGCGGTATACTATCCGGCTATACACAAAACTGGGGATAACTGTAGAAGCTGTAGTTATAATGCGAAAATTATGAATTTTCTATATGTTTCGCAAGAGAGACTAAAGGACAGGCCTACTAACACGAAATTTTGTTATCTGATTTAGAAAAATATTTATAATATCACTAAGTTGAAAAAAATTTTAATCGAAAATCGGTATTGTTAGGTATATTTATAATTCCTTTAGTAACATTACGCAAAAAAAATAAATTGATTATCTCAAAAACTGCAGAATTGGCAACGATTCTTCTGAAGGTCTGCACGCCCGCGTCCTCTTAATTATTTATCGATATACAATTAGTACCTGCAGGCGTAAATCATTCATTAATACTCAAATTGACCAACGATCGAAGATGTCTTACCAAACTAAGTCCGTAATCGTCGCTAATTGTAAGACCTGTGTTGTCTTGAGCCAGAACCAGAGTGATGGACCCGTCCAACTTAGAGCCAGGGGTGTAGTGTTCGGCCGACCTCAGCTTGAGATAGAGTGATCTCGCAGCTTGGGACAGCTGTGACGCAGGATGAACAGTCGCAGAGCAGAGAATATCGGCGCAGTGAGACAATCGGGCGTCGAAGCTCGCAAGAGACATCAAGTCACTGTGAGTCTAGGACAAATACATCATCTCGAATGATATTTATGTTTTGCTGAGTCAGTGACGCGACTGAACCAATGAGCTTGGTAGTGGGGTGAGAGTTTAAATATATATGAACCATTAGCAGGTTGAGATGTCTACATTATATTGCAACAAGTGATTAATAATGCTGAATAAGCTAGATGTGGTTTCGTGAAAACTTAGCAAGGGATTAAAATTGACTCAAATATTCAAATCGTTACCGTTGATATTTTTGTTGGTAACAAGCACACTAATAGTATCCTGCCCAGGGACTGCTACCTTATCGTGGTGGGCAGGTTTGCGTGCTTTGTTGATCCCGAGAGCTATGCCGGCGGAAGCGTATGCTTCTGGTAGGGCCACCCTAGCCGGACTGGTCGAGGAGGAGAAGTCAGACGAAGTGCAGTTCACACCCTTATCCCTTTTTCTCCCCTTTTTCCTTTCCCCTTTCCTCACGCGCCCTCCTACTTGCCTTTTTCCTCCAAAGAGCCCCCAATTTCATCTTCATTATCACCCATTCATCGTTTTGATTAGCCAAGTTGCAAAAATGTAAGACGTTAAGCCCAAAATCAATCAATCAGTACTAGAAAATTCATTAATTAATGCTAAAATCCTTTAGAACATGGCACTTATCAAATCACTACAATAGCTTATGTTACGCCTTGGTGATTTTTTGTGCCCTGGCGCACAGACGCTCCCTCGACTACAGACACGTCCCAATCTATCGTCACAGTACTCTCCACTCCACTAGAAAACGTACTTGTCTACAGACACTCCCATATCCACACACTCCCATACCGACAAATACACCCACGTGGACAGATGTCCTATCAAGACACTCCCTCACCTACAGAACTACAGACTTTTCCAGGAGTTAGCTCAACAGTCTGGGAATACAACGTGCCAATGTCGGAAAGAGTTTCTCTCAACTACGGACATATCCATCTAGATATTCGTCGTCTAAATACACGAAACGTCCGTACAGATACCTTCTGAAAGTCGACTTCAGTGAAGAGCATCATGAACATTATCAACGCGTTGGACTCGTGGCTGGTTTCCGAAGCTTGAGTCCGCATGGCCAAGTAGTTCTCGGCATGTGTAGCTAGTATCGCTGGGGAGCCGTCTAATAGGACGAGGCTAACTTCTTCTTTGTTCGCCTCCATTTGCAAAGCCATTTCGAACGCTACACAGGCTCCGTATGAATAACCACATATCGAGTATGGTCCTACTTGCTGAACTCTCTTCACTTGCTAGAAAACAAAGTGTTTACATCGTGTTAATGTTTGCGTGTTTTGTATTTTATTGCTAAGCTCTTTATGTTTCTGCTATTAAATATCCTGTCGACATAGAGGAAAGCAAAGTGAGTTTGATGAATTTAATTTGGGGATACAAGTAATATTTGCATTTACTATGCATTCATTTTCAAGAATTGATAAGGTTTTTATATTATAATATTGCTATTAATTATTCATGAATAGTATAAATTTGTATAGTGTTAAAGAATTCTCGTGTTTTGAACATTTCATATAGTAGTCGTAAAGCAACTACGGGAACGCTTAATTAGTTATCTGTGCTTTCGTCATCAATCAATGACGTGTTTATGGTCACGGCCAAACCCGGGCAGGTATTTGAATTAGTCACGGCCGCTGGTTGGCTGCCGCTCACCCACCCGTGACGGAAGCATTACCGAAGATGTTGTACGGCAACTAGACCAAACAAACTGTTTACAAGAGTGTTTAACTAATTAATTAGGCTACCTCAATGTAGAAGGAGGCTAGATCCTCCATGGAAGTGAGTGGAGCGTCCGTTGTGCATTGCAGTCCCCACACGGGACAGTTGAGTAGGGCGGCAACAGGTGCCAGTGATGTCACGACTCCCTCAATGGGATGAACTACAAAGAGTGGAGGCGCCGAACAGTTCGGGTGAGCCTTGGACGGGAGTTGGACAAGTGTTTCTGTTGGAACCAACTCAGAGTTCTGGTCGAAAAAAACCTGTATTGAATTGAAAAAAAAAAACATTATGAATTGAGAACTGCTGAAGATAAATGCATGTTGTAGTTGTCTACAATATTGGATATATCAGACTATTTATTTATGGAGTATATACTGTTGTTAAAGGAAATGTAAGAAATGCAAAACAATACATTTATTTTTGTAATTTTGTAGAGTAGATATGTGTTAGTAGATCAAAAAGAGAACGAAAGTTTGATATAGCATCGCTTTAATCCTGGTGAATTAAAGACACAACTCCTTACAAATTGGTTTGTATGAATAGTTTCCACATGTTTGCTCGCGCTGCCAGCCGAGAGATCCCGAAGATGTCCGAACGTGAGTTTCCGTATCTCCTCGGCGCTCAGCACGAGGTCGTAGTTCCGCTCCAGTGTCTGCTTGATCTCCACCACCATCAGAGAGTCCATACCCAGGGCGGCCAGGGTCGCTTCCAGCGCAATTGCCTTCGAGTCGCTGAAGCCTGTTGGTGACCGTAACACTTATTTACAGACCCCTCAAATTGCAGCACTCATTGTTTTCACTCAAAATAGTGTTTAGGAAACATGAGAAAGTTCAATAAAACACCCCCTCTGAGTGAACTGACCGAGTATATTGGCGACAGCGTTGACAAGTCCGGCGTCGGTACCGGCGTCGGTGTTGCCACGTCTCTTGTCCGCTAGAACGGTGCTGGCCACAACGGCGTGGGGCTGCTGGAGGAAAGTGTCCATGGCCGTCAGGCACGAGGTTATTCTCTGGGGGATCGTCCCCCCCACCTCCATGTCCTTGGAGCCCATCGTCTCGGCCACCAGACCCACGTCGGCCACGGCTCCCCACTGGATGGCCAGGCCGGGGAACCCTGGGAACCTCACAACGTTGTACTTTTAATACTGACAATCCGGACTTTAATGGATTGAGTAGAGTACAATGAGGTTTTATTGCCGTTATGATAATGCGAGGAGCTATTGCGAAGAAGAACATAGTTAAACAAGTAGACCTGATACACAAAGATGCCTAAATCCTGATGTCTTAGTTTAGCAAATCCCAGCCAAATAAATCATAATTGGTTCACTACGAACACACAAATCCGTTATTATACGTTTACTTGATGATATTTTAACAGACTTTCACTTTAAGAGTTCGCATAACAACATAGTATGCATGATTGGTAACACTTCCATTTGCAGAAGTAAGACCTAAGTACTAGACAAATAAGGAATATTGGTGAATCTAGGCCCAAAATGTCTCACAATACCGCATTAAAACAGAAAACGCCCACATTTCAGCAATCAAATTTCAGTAGACAGCTTAACTATCTTGTTACTTATTATTCAATGTCATTTCCAGAACCACGTTAAGATATCAATAGTACTCATCATCATCTCATTATCTTCTTGGTAAGGGGTGTTGCATGTTCTAGCACCCCCTTACAGTACAACTGTCTAGCACAGCGTGTTAATAATCTGGGGAAAGTGTAATGTTTCTCCCTAGCTAATTTTAATAACATGTGGCTGTAATGATAGACATATACGCGGCCTGACGAAGAATGTAATTTTAAGTTTTAACAACGCTGACACAACTGACAGCAGAAGAGCACTTCTGGCCAGTGCGCGACCGACACGCACGGTTGATTGAAATTTGAAGCGTCAAGGAGGTGGATCTTTTAGTTATGACTGAGAAGTCGCCTGCATTGGCGATTTCCATCACACCCACGCCTTTTGCACAGGAGGACCAGGGTTAGGCTTGAGACATCCGTTATATAAAAAGTACTTCAAACACAATGAACGCCTGCTCGTCGAGGATCTTACTCAACTAACCGTGTCTCTGCCTGTCTTCACATATCCTCTCCATGGCCGAATTAGCAAGTCCGTAGTTCGCCTGCCCGGCATTGCCTCGGCCACAAGACACGCTGGAGAACACGACGAAGTAGTCGAGCTGTGGACACTGCTGGCGGGAGACCGAGTCTAGGTGCCTCGTGCCTCGGATCTTGGGCCGGCACACCTTCAAACACAAGGTACAGATTTATAAGCCTCG
Source organism: Isoperla grammatica (assembly GCA_945910005.1). Classification (NCBI taxonomy): domain Eukaryota; kingdom Metazoa; phylum Arthropoda; class Insecta; order Plecoptera; family Perlodidae; genus Isoperla; species Isoperla grammatica. The sequence continues at coordinate 29,929,034 of OX246738.1, forward strand.
GCCACAGGACACGACCAAGTAGTCAAGCTCTGGACACTGCTGGCGGGAGACCGAGTCTAGGTGCCTCGTGCCTCGGATCTTGGGCCGGCACACCTTCAAACACAAGGTACAGATTTATAAGCCTCGGCCACAGGACACGACCAAGTAGTCAAGCTGTGGACACTGCTGGCGGGAGACCGAGTCTAGGTGCCTCGTGCCTCGGATCTTGGGCCGGCACACCTTCAAACACAAGGTACAGATTTATAAGCCTCGGCCATAGGACACGACCAAGTAGTCAAGCTGTGGACACTGCTGGCGGGAGACCGAGTCTAGGTGCCTCGTGCCTCGGATCTTGGGCTGGCGCACCTTCAAACACAAGGTACAGATTTATAAGCCTCGGCCACAGGACACGACCAAGTAGTCAAGCTGTGGACACTGCTGGCGGGAGACCGAGTCTAGGTGCCTCGTGCCTCGGATCTTGGGCTGGCGCACCTTCAAACACAAGGTACTGATTTATAAGCCTCGGCCACATGACACGACCAAGTAGTCGAGCTCAGGACACTGCTGGCGGGAGACCGAGTCTAGGTGCCTCGTGCCTCGAATCTTGGACCGGCACACCTTCAAACACAAGGTACAGATTTATAAGCCTCGGCCACAGGACACGACCAAGTAGTCAAGCTGTGGACACTGCTGGCGGGAGACCGAGTCTAGGTGCCTCGTGCCTCGGATCTTGGGCTGGCGCACCTTCAAACACAAGGTACAGATTTATAAGCCTCGGCCACAGGACACGACCAAGTAGTCAAGCTCTGGACACTGCTGGCGGGAGACCGAGTCTAGGTGCCTCGTGCCTCGGATCTTGGGCTGGCGCACCTTCAAACACAAGGTACAGATTTATAAGCCTCGGCCACAGGACACGACCAAGTAGTCAAGCTCTGGACACTGCTGGCGGGAGACTGAGTCTAGGTGCCTCGTGCCTCGGATCTTGGGCCGGCACACCTTCAAACACAAGGTACAGATTTATAAGTCTCGGCCACAGGACACGACCAAGTAGTCAAGCTGTGGACACTGCTGGCGGGAGACCGAGTCTAGGTGCCTCGTGCCTCGGATCTTGGGCCGGCACACCTTCAAACACAAGGTACAGATTTATAAGCCTCGGCCACAGGACACGACCAAGTAGTCAAGCTCTGGACACTGCTGGTGGGAGACCGAGTCTAGGTGCCTCGTGCCTCGGATCTTGGGCCGGCACACCTTCAAACACAAGGTGCAGATTTATAAGCCTCGGCCACAAGACATAACACCGAATCTTCAATCACACTCCTCGGCTGACAAGACTGTTTCTCCGTTAAAGTCATTTGATCCCCACAGGAATTTGCTTCTATTTTCGTCATGCACCCAAATCTCACAAAGGGCCAGGACCTGTCCTAGTATTGTCACTTTGGTTAATGCAGCTACACAGGCAAACTTAACATCCAACTTTCCGTTTTGATTTACTTTGATATTGAGCGTTTGGTTTGCTGCTCAAGCTTAACTATTCGTCCACCTTACCATTTCAAAGTCCTCGGGTGTCTGGTTCTGCACTAGGGCGTCCCTCAGCACGGCGGCGAGGTTGAAGATCCCTCCGATCGGGCCGAGCTCTGTCGCTTCTTTTATTAACTTCTTTGTCTCCTTGAGCTCAGTGACGTCAGCGGTAGACAAGCGAACGCTCACTCCTTTCTCTCCCCATCGTCGGATGCAGAGCGCCTGATAACCGGTGCGAACTCCTCGCCTGGACGTAAGCACCAGCTTTGTGGCTCCGCGAGACACAAACCAATCGGCGAACTCCAAACCCAAGCCTCCCAAACCGCCTGGAATAAGAGGGAGATTGCATTGACAAACGATTACACCAATGGGTGGATTTGATCAAACATTTCAATCAGAGTCGGTAGAGAAGTTTCACTTTTGGGAAGGAATTACAACTTTGAACAAAAAATCGTAACATTCACCAATAGTAACAGCAGAATTAACCGTAAGTACAATGAAACATCATAAATGTTTGCATATTAAATCTTCTCATGGACAACTTCAAGTCTTCAAGTGACCTACTAGTTATATGAGATGTCAGTGTTGGGTGGAAATGTGCAAAGAGTAGCCTATATTTTATAGTATAACATCTCAGCATTCCTGTTATGTATGAGATTAAACCCATTAAATTCACGTATACAGTCTGGATTTTTTGCCCGTTATGGAATTGGCAACTACCCATATTAGTCTCGCGTATTACTGCTGAGCCACCTCTATCGGTTGGATAAATGAAAGCTTGTATTAATAAACCTTAAAGCAATCTGCTATAGCAAGCGTAGAAGCAAAGCAAATCTGAGAGTAACTGTCTCACCAACAAGAATGAACACTTTCCCCGGGTCGATGTAAGTCCTGGGTATGGCAGCAACGAACCTCGGAACTGGCTTCAATACATTTCTGTGTTCTTCGGGACGAACCATGAGCAACACTTTGCCGATGTGACTCCCGGCTGCCATGAACCTGAACCCCTGCTCGACGTCATCCCCTGCAAACACGGTCGTCGGCAGAGGTCTCACGGACCCGTTCTCTATTCCTTCTGTCAGGAGTCGCCGAATCTGCAGAATCAAGCCGAATGGTTCGGTGCCTCATTTGCAACCAGGTGTTTGCCTAGGAACGAACAGCTGACGGTGCAATTTGAAACACGGAACGTCGAAACTATGTCATCAATAATTCTGTATTGTGTTAAGATATAAAACTATCACTGAAGTAAATATTACACTGCACCAAGACAAAATACACTCTCCAGATTCCGTGCGTAACCAGGGCAGGCTTTAGTAGAATTAACATGGTGGCGCGGCTTGTCCATATCTAGATTCACAAAAGGTCCTAAGTCTTTCTCTGGTCTTAGCTCTATGACCAGTCTAACTTTGGTCCTCTTGACAAACCAGTCCCAGGTTATGGAGAAGTAATTAATTCCTATTTATCTATTAATCTATTCTCACATATTGGCCTGGATTAACAAGGGGATCAAGTTAGGTCAGAAAACGTTTTAACTTTTTTAACCGTTAACTCCAGTCTACAGGCGAGCCCGCCATTTTCTGGTATCAAAAGCTCAAAATGGCTGGTGCTGGCGATGGAGAGAGCACACGATATTCGTTTTGCCAGCGTTACCGAGCTGCATATAATTCCAGTCAATAGCTAACGATCGTGGAAGCGTACGATTTTCATCGCTATCCACCAAAGTTACATGATAACAGTGATATACGTACAATGAGTATAAAAGCTAATACATACATGAATATGGCTAGCGAATGAAGGCGGTATTATTTCCCGCACGGAGGAACGAACCTGGTCAATTACAGAAAAACTGTGGGGTGTCACGCAGTTTTATTACACGTTTGTATATAGGTTATGTATTGCAGATTAATAATTAGCTATAGGTAGCGCGAAACATATCAGGGTATAGTTAAAAAATTAGGCGCATTTGTTTAATGGGGTATGATTTCCCTCACAACGGTACAAGCCTGGGTCAATTACTCTAAAACTGTAAGGTGTTACGCAGGTTTGAAAACATGTTTGAATACGTTATGAATTGCAGATTAATAATTTACTATAGGTGGCGCGAAACATATCAGAGTTTAGTTAAGAAATGATGCGCATTTATTAAATGGGGTATTATTTCCCTCACGGAGGTACGACCCTGGGTCAATATCTAAAAAAATGTGAAGTGTCACTCAGATTGGAAAACATGTTTGAATAGGTACTGTGTTGCAGATAAATAATTTACTATAGGTGGCGCGAAACATTGTAGGGTTTAGTAAATAAATTAAGCACATTTCTTTAATGGGGTATTATTTCCCTCACGGAGGTACGAACTTGGGTCAATTACTATAAAACTGTGCAGTGTCACGCAGTTCGGAAACATGTTAGAAAATTTTATGTATTGCAGATTAATAATTTTTTATATGTGGCGCGAAACATATCAGGGTTTTGTTAGAAAATGATGCAAAGTTCGTTCATGGGGCATTATTTCCCGCACGGAGGTTCGAATCTTGGTCAATTACTCAAAAACTGTGGGGTGTCACGCAATTTGGAAAACATTTTTACACAGGAACAGGTATTGTATTGCAGATTAATAATTTACTATTGGTGGCGCAAAACATATCAGGGTTTAGTTATAAAATGATGCACATTTCGTTAATGGGGTATTATTTCCCCCACGAAGGTACGATTACTCTTAAACTGTGGGGTTTCAGGCAATTTAAAAAACTATTTTGAATAGGTTATGTATTGCAGATTAATAATTTACTATAGGTGGCGTGAAACATATCAGGGTTTAGTTAAAAAATTATGCGCATTTGGTTAATAGGTACTTAATAAAGAATTCAATTTGACCCACCTCACACAAGTCGTCCGAGTTTTTCTCGCATACCGAGTCGAGAAGTATTCCATGGAATGAGGTGTTCTTCAAGAAGAACGCCATGCCCAGTTGCTTGTTGTTGGATAGGTCCAGCTTGCCAATCTCAAGGAACCGTCCATGTTCGGCGAGACAGCGCACGGACGCCAATAGCTTCTCCTCGGACAACGAGTTGAGGACAACGTCGACACCTCTGCCCATCGTTTCCTACACATTAGGAAAAGAGTGTTACCGTTTAACTAGTAGTTTTCTAATATTATAGGATTTAATATTGTTATGAATATAAATATCCCATGCATTTAACAGCATTAAACTTTATCTTAAAGTGTACCAAAGTAAGTATTATTAAAATTGTGACTGTTTGGCAAAGTGGCCCCATTATGGCTGTCTGTGTAGTTGCCTGCCAGAGTATAACGTACCCTCAATGGCTGTATATTTGCCTGCCAGAGTATGACGTATCTCACTATGGCTGTATAGTTGCCTGCCTGAGTATAACGTACCCTCATTATGGCTGTATAGTGGCCTGCCTGAGTATAACGTACCCTCATTATGTCTGTATAGTTGCCTGCCTGAGTATAACGTACCCTCATTATGCCTGTATGCTTGCCTGCCTGATTACAACGTACCCTCATTATGCGTGCATGCTTGCCTGCCTGAGTATTCGTACCCTCATTGTGCCTGTTTAGTTGCCTGCCTGACTACAACGTACCTCCAGAATGTGTGACTCGAAGGAGGTGGAGCGAGAGTCGGCAATGTGTCGGTCCGTCAACTGGGGAAACCTCTCCTTGATGAACCTCCTCTTCTCTGCGCTGCCCACTGTGGTGTAGACAGTGCAGCCCATGTGGAGGGCGATGGCTATGGCCGCCTGGCCCACTCCGCCGCTGCCGGCATGGATCAGCACAGACTCGCCGGCTCGCATACGCCCGCGCACTATCAGCGCGTAGTACGCCTGTACAACAGGAACAACCATTTAGGTGTTAGTGAGTGTACCCGTACTCTCAGACGGTGACAAAATTATTCTGACAGGAAGCTATGACATGTTTGTTTTGCGCATGCGCCAAGTAATCAACATCGTTATGTTCCACAAAAAGTTGAAATCATCTGTACATTTGGGCCCGAAAAAAAAATAAAAAATGGCTAATATGATCTATGATAATGTGTGCTGGGGTAACCAATTGAGTGAGGTGTCATTAGGGGTAAAATACTAATGTTCAAAGAATGTATTAAATTATTGGTTTGCTACTTCGAGCGGATTGTCTACATTTTCTCCATTAATTGTAATGGTTACCGACTGAGCGGTTACCGGCTGCTTTTTGCCACCACCCCGATCAGTTGTCTGCCTCATTGTATGCAAACAGGGTGGCTAACCGAACAAAAAAGTTCGAGCTTTTACGGCAGACGAATGTTTAATCCAAAAATGGAAATACAATAGGATGGCAAGATCAGGGGATTAGGGTTGATTGACAGATGGAAAATTAAACATGATAGTTAGGCCAATAAACGGTCTCCCCCCGCAGTGCTGAGTAGGTTGATGCGGCTTTTTGCCAGTCCGTTTTCCAAGGTGAAAAATACTATAGGCTACGCCAATTTCAAAACGCTGTGTTGTATAACGGCCTCCCCAAGCGAGATAGACAGAATGAACTCACGGTAGAGTAGACGACCGGTACCGTCGCTGCCTCCTCTAGCGACCACCTGTCTGGGACATGCCAACACATGGCTGAGTCGACCAGCACGGATGTGGCTAGACTACGCGCCACCACCATGCCTGTCACCCGATTCCCTGCGGCGTCTCTGCCCGAGAACTCAGTCCCCAGGACGCACTCTTCTCCGGCGAGGTAGTGGGGTAACGCGTCGGGGGGCAGCTTGCCGGTCGCCAGCATGATGTCCCGGAAGTTGAGGGCGGCGTAGTACACGTGACACAGCTTCCGGTCGGGGGATTCGCCCGACCTAGAAGGATATATTCTCGTTATTATTCTATTTCTCTTCTCTCTCCAATTACTTTTGTTCTTTATAAATATTGTCTAGAGATCAGCAGGAAGTGTCAATGAATACCGCTAAGTACAATAATTTTTCAAAACGGTAAAAATTACAGTTACTTACTGGAGGATACTATAGTAACAAAAGGAAATCGGTGGTAAATTGGTGCCGTTCCCAACTAGATTTGTATGCGATTTTCCTCAGTCTCAATGCGAATACTAGGGTTATCTAAGGCACATTAAATATTAAGGGCGTGTCCGAAAGCCGACTCTATCGTTGCTTAATCCATGTCCAGATATAACGCTATCAACAAGAATGAACGGAAGGTACACATTGTTGGTGACGTCAAATCTGGGCCTTGGTCGTTCGTCACGTCCTTTGTAGGCTATGGACTTGTTTTCACCATGGCTTCACTAGCTTACTAAATATTGCATAATGCAGACACTCTGTATCATTTTATTATATTACACTATATGGTCACGAGAAACTGGACACATAAACACATTTATTTGTATCCTTTGCATTTCTGTGAACCATCACTAATCATTGTGTAATGCGGAAACCTATCCAGGAAACTAAGTCCAGCCCTGTACGGAATCTAGCCCAGCAATGCACTCATGCCAGTGTAGGGCTACCTGTGGAAGCCCAGAGGTCCCTCGATCCACCGCAGACTAGCGAGATCCCCGCGAGTCAGTGTGTTTATGAACGCGTGTTCCACTTGAACCGTCTCCGAAGCAGCCTCGATACGAGTGTGACGGAAGCAGCCCCAGACTCCGCCCGACCACACGTTCATCACGAGATCTTTGTCCAACTGGGTGGACGTCTTGGAGACGTCTGATCCGAGAAGATCGGGGGAAAATAACAATCTGAAACGAGCCACGAAGTAATCAAGAAAACATTCCTTGTCTTGGAGGCAAAAACATGTTGGACATTTTTGTGAACTCATAAAAGAAATTTGTGGATGTCTTTCATAGACACCAAAACACCCGGTAATGCTGTTGTGATGGTGAACATATACAGTGCATCCAGCAGAATAGAGTGTAGTGTTTTATTCATTAAGAGAACAGTGTGTTTAAAAAGCAGGTATTTTTCAAGGAGGACGTCTCGTCTATTACATATATTTAAGAAACTACTCCAAACCCGCTGTCGTCCACTATTCGTATTTTAACACTGGAAGCTATATGGATGCCAAAGGATGTTTTATGATCACACAATTAGCATAATTATGTAATATTTTCGGGGTTTCCCTGAAGTTCGTTATAATTCGTTATATATTCACAGAATGTTCGAGGACAACGGCAATAACATTTAAATAAGAGAATATTAGCAGGACGGAGACGTTTGGACTGGCCAGAACAGAAAGCAATGATGAGAAGATGTACAAGCACTGTATGAGGAGAAACATGACTGTTGCAAGACTGAGTTCATGAATTGAGATATATGAGTGCCTTTAACATGTTGAGCCTAAATTTTGAAATTTTGACAATGCCAGACAAGCATATTTTCCCACGGAAATATGAAACGTGAATTACACTCCTGGAAGAAGAATCTTTTTAATATATTGTAACGTCCGTTTTGTTGTGGCGCGGCCACACGCCGCTATCCGGCCGTTCCTGCGTTCACATCACCCGCCACCCAGACACTCTAGTAGTTCCCCTTCGCACCGCGGCAGCTACAGCGTTGGGGTAGTTGTCACGGGAGACGATCGAGGCAGAGACAGTGCAGCGCCGACCGGCCAGCGATACACACCACGTGTAAGCCGTACGTGCCTGGCCTCTGGGGGGGCGTTTCTCGGGCGACGCCCCGTTGTTGTTCCGTCGTACTCCGTTACACCCAGGCTTTGGTGAGTTAGTTTTCCTTGTTTTCCTCGTTCTGTTTGAGTACGATTGTATGGCCTACCGGCCAGTGGGCCTACGCTTGTCCGACCTAGTTCTAGCCGGAATTCCTGTTCCTGTGCCTTGACAGGGTCGTAGTAGGGGGCTACCTCCTAGTCGCGGACGGTCTACGTCCTGCGGGGTGATGTCCACGTCCTGGTCCGGGTCAACCGCCTAGCCAAGAGCGGGCCTCCGGCGGTCACCTGTTCGAGCCCTGGAAGGGGGGAGTACGTCCACTCCTGGATGATCCACCAACTTACCAGGTTATCCGTGCGCGCCGCCTAAATTTATCGGCCCCGTTTTGTTCTTGTTTACTTGCTGTTCGCTCCGGCCCTGCCGTGGACTTTCGTCAGCGCAGTTGCGCCCCTAAATGGAACCGGGGTCAAACCCCCCGCCCCATTTTGTTTTGCTATTGGGTGATATAGTGTAGCCCGTCCACATCGACGAACGATTAGCATTTAAGTGCCACTATTGTATTGTATTATTGTATGTATTTTGTATATCATATGTCTGTGCTGCGCACTTTGTTTATAACGGAGGTACTGGTGTACTAATTAAGTTTATAACGGTGGTGCTGGTGGACGAACGATTAGCATTTAGTGCCACTTTTGTATTGTATTATTGTATGTATTTTTGGTATATCATATGTCTGTGCTGCGCACTTTGTTTATGACGGAGGTACTGGTGTACTAATTAAGTTATTAACGGTGGTGCTGGTGGGTCAAGACTCATGAGACCATAGTCGCCCACGCCTTTGTTGAATTTACTTTAATCTGGGGAGCGTGATAGTGCTTATGGTGAAACATTTTTTTTGTATTGTGTTATCAACAGTCAGAGGGGGCCTGTCCCCGAAACACATGAAGGGTGTGACCGTTATATTGTGTAATTTTGTGTCAGGTGTGTAATTGTCAATCACCTCTCGGTGTTGCTAGGCATTCACCCTGCTGTGTATATCTTCCTTCTAAATAAACATACTTCACCGCTGCCCTGAGCTTCGGTCTACCGGGACTAACCTTTGGCACGATCGTTCCTTCGTTCTTCCCTCAGTCGCTGCCTAGTCCTGGGAAATTTTCTTTCAGGAAGAACGTGGAGCCCGAATATTTTTATTACCACACCCCCACCCTCAATTGTAATTGTTCGACTTCTGGCCCACGCCCTTCTTCACTGCAGCTCTGCCAGGGCGGTGATTGGGGGGTGTTACATTTGGAGCCCGACGTGGGGCCTGTTGCAGCTCCGGTTGGAATTGGAATATTCAACTTTGCTATCTTCTCGCTCGGCGGTGTTTATTGGTTGTGTGGCTTGTATTGTGTTCTCTGGGGAAATTTTGTCTTTTTTCCTTAAGATTTGGTGTACCGTCAATCGGCTGGCAGCGTTACCTTCTTCCTTAGTAGAGAGAGAATTTCTACATCATGGGAGATTTCGAGCGTGAATTGGGTGAGCTTAAAATAAAACTGACCCTGTTGAGTGCATTGATATCCGATTATGAGGGTGCTAGCGATCAGCAACGCCGCATATCCTTTCTGTTTGCTTCTATCGAGAGACGTCAAGGATTGGTACCTGTCACTGAGGAGAACAGGGTAGTGTGGGAAGATGTGACCGTCGGGTTAGGTATTCTTAAAACACGTTTCGCAGCCATGGAGGAAGCCGTCGGCCTACACCAACCCATCCTCCCAGACAGAGGAGATCGCAGAGAACGCCCCGACGCGGTGAAGCACGTACCAGTGGCAAAATGGGGCATACATTTTAGTGGGAACGATGCGGATGCGAGTCTCGGGTCTTTCTTAGAGAGAGTGGAGGAGCTATGTACTGCGAGGAGTGTGTCAAAGGAAAGTTTGTGGGCTGAGGCCGTGGATTTGTTTCAAGGTACCGCGGTGGTTTGGTTCCGGTCCATGCGCAGGCAAATCCATTCCTGGGAGGAGCTTATCGTTGAACTACGCCGACAGTTTCAGCCAAGCGACTACGACGACAATTTACTCCTGGAGATACGGGCACGCACCCAAGGCGAGTCGGAACCCGTGGGCCTGTTCATCGCGGCCATGGACAACTTATTTGCCAGGCTTTCATTTCAGGTGTCGGAAGAAGAGCAATTGAGTATCATCAGAAAGAACCTCCAGCCTTATTTGTCGGAAAGACTCTGCCTCCTTGAAATAGCTTCGATTGGGAAACTTCGCTCGTTAGGTCGTAGGATAGAAGAAAATTTGGTTCTCTCTCGCAAGTTCAAAGCACCACCACCACCCAAGAATTCCCTCGAACCGGATTTGGCGTATAGGGGCACAACGAGCTCTAAGGCACGGATCGAGGTAGTGACAGCCGCCAGTATGGTCGATTCCCAGCCAATCCAGCCAGTGCCCAACCCGTCTCTAACTTGTTGGAATTGCAGAGAGGGTGGCCACCTATTCCGCCAATGTCCACAGCCTAGAGGCGATCACCAATTTTGTTATAGGTGCGGAAAAGCGGGGACAACCTTAGCTCTTTGCACTAATTTCCGGTGTAAGAGGTCGGGAAACGAGGATGGACAATGCGACTAGGTAGCGGTCAGCGTACCAGTCCATCCAATCAAGCTACTAATCAAGGGCGTGGCTACTGTAAAGTTTCGTCCGGGTGTGCGACACCCATGTCCAGAAATGTCGTGGATGGTCGTTTATACTTAACTGTAGAAATATTAGGCCGAAAAATCAAGGGTTTACTAGATTCTGGGGCGTCTCGTACCATACTGGGAGAGGGAGGAAGATTGCTGATCCAGAAGTTGGGTTTCAAGTTGCAACCGACCACGATAAAAGTGCAAGTGGCCAACGGGGAAGCTTGTGAAATAGCTGGTGTCGTGGATTTACCCATAACGCTGATGGATCGCAGCATTCTACTTCCGGTCATGGTTGTACCGGCTATCAAAAGTCGTCTAATTTTAGGTATCGATTTCTGGACAAAGGTTGGTTTGGTTCCGGATGCCTGTCGGGGTGCTTGGTCCTTCTCGGAGGAGGCGGAACTCACCGTCGATTCCATAAAGGTGTTGCGGCCGAGAGAGAACCTGACCGCGGAACAAGAGAGACGTCTTGAGTTGCTTTTAGAGAAAAATTTACGTGAGGAACCCTTTGGAGGAGCCACGCCCCTAATTGAGCACCGAATTGATACCGGTGACGCCCCGCCCATAAAACAGCGGTATTACCCAGCGTCGCCTGTGGTCCTCCAGGAAATTCACAAGGAATTGGATAACATGTTGCGTGACGACGTCGTTGAGCCGTCCAACAGCCCATGGAGTTCTCCCATTCTCTTGATCAAGAAGCCATCAGGGGGGTACCGCTTCGTTGTCGATTATCGCAAAGTGAATCATATTAGCAAGAAAGACGCCTACCCGATTCCGTATGTGTCAGCCATTCTCGATAGATTGCGCGAATGTAGATACCTGTCATCACTCGACATCAAAAACGCGTTTTGGCAAATCAGTGTTGAGGAAGCTAGTCGGGAGAAGACTGCGTTTACGGTGCCAGGGCGTGGTTTGTACCAGTTCAAGAGGATGCCATTCGGACTTCACAATAGTGCGGCCACCTGGCAAAGATTAATTGATCGTGTCCTGGGCCCAGACCTGGAGCCATATGTCTTCGTCTATCTTGACGACATTATAGTGATCACCCCCACATTCCAAAAACACTTGGAAGTGTTGGAAGAAATTTTCCGTCGGTTAAGGGAGGCCTCACTCCATTTGAATTTAGAGAAATGTCATTTTGTACGTCCCGAATTGCACTACTTGGGGTATGTCGTCAATAATAGCGGGCTTCACGTGGACCCAGAAAAAGTCCAAGCCATTGTGAATTTCCCCAGACCCACCAAAGTCAAACACTTGCGGCAGTTCTTGGGGATGGCTTCGTGGTACCGCAGGTTTATCAAAGACTTTGCCGCCGTAGTGGCCCCACTGACGGCAATGTTGAAAAAGAACGTGAAATGGTCTTGGACTGACGAGGCGGAACAAGCCTTCAGTTCCCTGAAGCAATGTTTAGTGTGTGCCCCCGTGTTGTCATGCCCAAATTTCGACAAGCCATTTATCCTCCAGACGGATGCTTCAGAGTATGGTATAGGTTGTGTACTGTCACAAGAGCTGGATGACGGCGAGCACGTCATCGCGTATGGCAGTAGGGCATTGTCTAAGTCGGAGCGGAAATTCTCGGTAACCGAAAAGGAATGTTTAGCAGTGTTGTGGGCCGTAGAGCGCTATAGACCGTATATTGAAGGATCCCGGTTTACCGTCATTACCGACCACCACTCATTACTGTGGCTCAACAATCTCAGAGACCCGGTTGGTCGATTGGCCCGGTGGGCAGTGCGGTCGCAACAATACGACTTCGATCTCAAACATCGCAAGGGCGCAGCCCATGTCGTCCCCGACGCATTGTCGCGAGCGGTTGAGAAGATTGAGCCGGTGGAGGTGGTTGCCCCGATTCAGGATCAGTGGTATCTTAAGATGTGCGATCGTGTCCGTGATGACCCCCAGGCATATCCGAATTGGCGTTTGGATGGACTAAGTCTCTACAAGTGGTGCATGGACCACCACAAGTTGCCCAACGACGAAAATAATTGGAAGCTTGTCCTGCCTAAGGAACTCAGACTGGAGGCAATCGGTCAATCGCATGACGAACCATTGGCGGGACACCGTGGCGTTTATAAAACGTTGGCAAGGTTGGCTATAAACTACTACTGGCCAAGGATGAAGGGAGACGTTTGCAGATATGTTAGTGGGTGCCACACTTGTGCCCGATATAAAATTGAACAAAGACGTCCCGCTGGACTACTGGCTCCCCGTACGTTTCCCCACCAGCCAGGTGAAGTCCTCACCATGGACCTTATTGGCCCACTACCTCCGTCAATGAAGCGGCATCGGTTCATTCTGGTTGTCCAAGACTGCCACACGAAGTGGATGTATCTTTTCCCATTGCGGAACGCTGATTCCCAATCCGTGTTACACCCCCTCATAAACAACGTGTTCCTGGAAAGTGGGGTCCCACGTGTATTGATTGTTGATAACGGGAGACAGCTGGTCAGCCGGGAATTTCGCGAGGCCATGGAGGCATACGGCGTAGAGACCCAGTTCACCCCGTTTTACCACCCCCAAGCCAACCCCGTGGAGAGGCTAAATAAGGAGGTCGGGAATCTGTTGTCTATATTCGTAGGAGAGAACCAACGCAAGTGGGATGTCTTGCTGCCGCAGATACAATACGTTCTACGAACGTGCAAACATGAAACAACGAAGTATACACCCGCCTATCTGCAACTTGGAAGGGAGTTGGGACTCTCAGGGAAGCGTAACCGTGATCCCAGGGATGAGGCCGGCCACATCGTGGACCGAGGCATTGAGGAGAAATGGGCCGCCCTAGACAATATCCGAGAAAGAGTGCAGATCAACGTCCAAGAGGCACAACAGCGGCAGGAGCGGAATTACAATCTTCGCCACCGTCCAATTCAGTTTAGCGTAGGAGAGAGAGTATGGCGGAGAAACTTTGCCTTATCCGATGCCAGTAACCACTTCACAGCCAAATTAGCGCCGAAGTATGTCGGCCCATACGTTATCTCTCGCAGAGTATCTTCAGTCGTATTGGAGTAAGAAGATGTAAACGGGAGACCATCGGGACGATGGCACGTGGTGGATCTGAAAAAACTTGCTGACCGTTGACGGCCTTTTTTCTTTTTTTTTGTTTCCTTCCCGAAGCGGGGGGGAGGTGTAACGTCCGTTTTGTTGTGGCGCGGCCACACGCCGCTATCCGGCCGTTCCTGCGTTCACATCACCCGCCACCCAGACACTCTAGTAGTTCCCCTTCGCACCGCGGCAGCTACAGCGTTGGGGTAGTTGTCACGGGAGACGATCGAGGCAGAGACAGTGCAGCGCCGACCGGCCAGCGATACACACCACGTGTAAGCCGTACGTGCCTGGCCTCTGGGGGGGCGTTTCTCGGGCGACGCCCCGTTGTTGTTCCGTCGTACTCCGTTACACCCAGGCTTTGGTGAGTTAGTTTTCCTTGTTTTCCTCGTTCTGTTTGAGTACGATTGTATGGCCTACCGGCCAGTAGGCCTACGCTTGTCCGACCTAGTTCTAGCCGGAATTCCTGTTCCTGTGCCTTGACAGGGTCGTAGTAGGGGGCTACCTCCTAGTCGCGGACGGTCTACGTCCTGCGGGGTGATGTCCACGTCCTGGTCCGGGTCAACCGCCTAGCCAAGAGCGGGCCTCCGGCGGTCACCTGTTCGAGCCCTGGAAGGGGGGAGTACGTCCACTCCTGGATGATCCACCAACTTACCAGGTTATCCGTGCGCGCCGCCTAAATTTATCGGCCCCGTTTTGTTCTTGTTTACTTGCTGTTCGCTCCGGCCCTGCCGTGGACTTTCGTCAGCGCAGTTGCGCCCCTAAATGGAACCGGGGTCAAACCCCCCGCCCCATTTTGTTTTGCTATTGGGTGATATAGTGTAGCCCGTCCACATCGACGAACGATTAGCATTTAAGTGCCACTATTGTATTGTATTATTGTATGTATTTTGTATATCATATGTCTGTGCTGCGCACTTTGTTTATAACGGAGGTACTGGTGTACTAATTAAGTTTATAACGGTGGTGCTGGTGGACGAACGATTAGCATTTAGTGCCACTTTTGTATTGTATTATTGTATGTATTTTTGGTATATCATATGTCTGTGCTGCGCACTTTGTTTATGACGGAGGTACTGGTGTACTAATTAAGTTATTAACGGTGGTGCTGGTGGGTCAAGACTCATGAGACCATAGTCGCCCACGCCTTTGTTGAATTTACTTTAATCTGGGGAGCGTGATAGTGCTTATGGTGAAACATTTTTTTTGTATTGTGTTATCAACAGTCAGAGGGGGCCTGTCCCCGAAACACATGAAGGGTGTGACCGTTATATTGTGTAATTTTGTGTCAGGTGTGTAATTGTCAATCACCTCTCGGTGTTGCTAGGCATTCACCCTGCTGTGTATATCTTCCTTCTAAATAAACATACTTCACCGCTGCCCTGAGCTTCGGTCTACCGGGACTAACCTTTGGCACGATCGTTCCTTCGTTCTTCCCTCAGTCGCTGCCTAGTCCTGGGAAATTTTCTTTCAGGAAGAACGTGGAGCCCGAATATTTTTATTACCACACCCCCACCCTCAATTGTAATTGTTCGACTTCTGGCCCACGCCCTTCTTCACTGCAGCTATGCCAGGGCGGTGATTGGGGGGTGTTACAATATATACCTGTACACCTTGTTCCAACACAGTCAAATAAGGGGGTGTGGCCACCAAATACTTGGGTATATATAATCAGCACCAGTCTGCAACTTTGGCGCATCTTCTTCAGTGTTCTCATATTCACTCATTGTTCTCTTCACTCTCTTCTTCCAGCCAGTTATCTCCACCAAATAATTTAATATGAGACCACAATTTTGCGAGAGCCCAATCCCAAGGACTCCACCAGAAAAAACTTCTTCCAGTTATTTGAAGAGTATCGAGCGCATTAGAGTAACATACCTGACATAGTTTCCACCCGGTTCTTGGCGGACACAGTTCATCAGACCGACAATGCCACACAAACTCTCTCCCTGGGAGACGAGAAGGACTTTCTTCCCCTCGGACTCAGACAGCCTC
This sequence comes from Isoperla grammatica, assembly GCA_945910005.1. Lineage (NCBI taxonomy): Eukaryota > Metazoa > Arthropoda > Insecta > Plecoptera > Perlodidae > Isoperla > Isoperla grammatica. The sequence goes on from OX246738.1 coordinate 29,944,896, forward strand.
AGTTCGGCCTTGAGTTGGTCCACCCACGCGAAGCTCTGGTTTGTTATCTCGATCCGCGTTGGTGGCGTTGACTCTACCAACTTAACCTTCAGCAGACAAATACGCGAGGAAATATTATTACACTTTGATACTTGGACAGTTGAAAAACTGACACACAACTGAAGGTTGATTAAAATGCAATTAGTTTATCTCTTTTAAGATGACGTGTCTGTTTGAGATTTGTGTTATATTTTGTAGCATGATTAATAAAGGGGAGGGCGGATATACCTTAGGATATACTATCAATAACAAAATCGCAGCTCCAGTAATATTTGATTTTGAGCAAATGTATGGCAAATTACATACGGAGTGTTGCTATCTGTGAATGTGAAACGTGGACAGCTATAACTAAATGGAAAAGTAAGAACTGAGGTACCCCTAGATTAGTGGCATTGGTGAATGAGAAAGATCTCTTTCATAGTTATAAGTGCCCACAATTTGGGAGATGCGGATGGAGTTTGGTTACAAGAGTTTTTATTTTAGAGCCACTTGTTCTTTTCTTCACTTTTTAAACAATTTCCTTACTATATTTTCTTATACTTGAACACCTTTTTAAATTTCATTTCCATTTTGTGTATATGATTGTTATACGGCATTACCGCTAAGCCGCGCAAGTATCAAAGGTAAGCAGCCGTGCGCAAGTTGATAAATATAAGATAAGATAAGATAATTTATTTACCTGTTTAGTACATTGTAAAAATTAGGTAAAGGGGGACTTTATGGATTCTTACACTGTGCTTATACTCGGATACAGTTAACATATTATTTGGTTACCTTTCTTAACAGCAGATAGGCCTTCGTATCAGATCTCTGCACGGACACAACAGTGAGCCCCGCATCCTTGACGAATGTGTCATCGAATGCATTTGCTTCTTCCAAGAGTAGAAAGCCACCAGTTGTCAGTGAAGTGACCATATTGTTAAGAACTCGTGGATCTTTACCTGTTAAATGTTAACAAAATCATATGTTGTTGTTAATGGCATTCGCAAAACACATTTTGTAAGTTGCCCTATAAATTTGTTACCAATATATAACTTAATTACCAGAATAAGAAGGTAATAAAACCTAGCTTTTAGAATACCGTAAACGGTCTATAAAAGTGTTTAGGAACGTTCCTAAGATCTTAATTCTATATATAATACTGTATTATGTTCAGTAAAAATTCAATGTATTTATAGATACAATTCTGTTCCGTGTTTACTAAGAAGGGTTTCAATTCAAGTAACCGTTTACACGTAAGCCGTCGGCCTACACTGACAAATTAGAAATAAATAGACTGAGACGTATATGCCTGTACTTGGTTTCAAACCAAACTTAGTCCCAGCCAATCACTAACCTGAAAGGGCTACTTAGCCGTTGACTTCTTTGTTGAACGTTGTACATGTAAGTCATGTCTAAAATCTCCAGCAAAAGTTGATTCGGTGACACACAGTTAAAAAACGCCGGGCTTCCCTACGCTTTCCTATACAGGGTTAGCTGTATCCGTCCGCAGTGATCAAGTTATTTGTCCGTGGGGTTTGCAGCTGTCGTTACCGGCCGAGAAGGTGAGTGCTTTCTTGAATAATGGGGTGATTGACATCGACAAAATCATCGCCTACTTGGCAGGGAGGAACTACCTATAGGTTGAATTCAATTTCTGAAGTTTGAACCTCCCAGCCGCAACCGGGGATCGACACCTAAACCTTATGCCTTCAAAGCAGTATGAACACCAACGGGCATAAGGTGGTAGTTAAACATGTGCCTACCAATGACATCAGTCCCCACCACCACATGACAGTCCTCGCCCAGAGGTTCATTGAATACGTCTCGATTGATGACGATGAACCCTGAATCAGCTTCAGCCTCGGCATTGGAGACAGAGTCCGGATCGGTTGAAACAATAGTCATATCCAACTGGAATGTGTAAAGAAGAATATGAAACAGAATTCCTTTATATTATATTTAAATTAAAGTCCCCCACTGAAAATCAGTCTTGTTACTGACTGAGTGGGTAGACTCTAAATCTGATTTTATTTTATTTTATTTATGATTGCAATAATAGAAATGAAAAACAACAAAACAAAATTAAGACAAAGAAATTGTAACGTTTTAAATTGTATGTTCTTACCGTCATCATTGGTTCCGATTCCAATATGGAAATAATATCATGTGCGAGAAACTCGTCGACGTGTTTGCTACCTGCGAGCTCAGTGATCTTCAATTTAAAGGCCTTGGCAGAATTCTCAGCTACAATCTAAAAGAGCAATAATAAAACAGCTGTTTTTATTATAATGATGACGATTATGATGATGATGTTGATGATTATGATGAGGATGATGATGATGATGATGATGATGATGATGATGATGATGATGATGATGATGATGATGATGATGATGATGATGATGATGATGATGATGATGATGATGATGATGATGATGATGATGATGATGATGATACAGTGAGGCAAAGGATGAGATAGCCATAACAATCGATATGCCAAATAGAAACCCTGAGAGACATATAATACCACCCAAGGCTCGTGGATATCTGGCTAGCCAATTACGGAATGGACTCCGCCATAGTTACAAGTTAAACCTGCTTCAAAAACCTGACCAAGGAAAAGTGTTCAGGCATTCATGTCAGTCCCCGGTTAGTAACCATTTCATGGCTACTGGACGCTTTACACGGTTTTGTGACTGGCGGTTTGTTTCAAAAGCACGTTTAGATACGGTGGGGCTGAATGGTACTCGGAGATACGGAAACGCATCCAAAAACTGTCGTAGGTGTGACTATGGACTTGAAACGCTACCACATGTCCTCAACTCGTGTAAGTACCACACTGCCGCATGGACTAGGAGGCATAACAGTGTGCTTGACAGACTGGTGAAGGCTATTCCAAAGGATCGGGCTAATAATATCCGAGTCAATAAAAAGATTCAAAATTTTGATCTAATGGAACGACCTGACCTTGTTGTTACGAACGCTGTAACAAAGAAAGCTTGTATTGTGGACGTTACAGTACCTACCGAGAATCACAATGATGCCTTGTTGGCTGCTCGGGAGGAAAAAATACGGAAATACGCGCCACATGCTGAAGTGCTCAGAAGTCAGGGTTTTGAAACTAAGGTAGAGGCAGTGGTTGTAGGTAGTCTGGGTTCCTGGGATACTAGAAATGATCGGGTTATAAAGATGCTTGGTATTGGAAGACGTTACTCAGCCATAATGAAAAGGCTCATGGTCAGCGATACAATCCGGTGGAGCCGGGATATCTTTATAGAACATGTGACCGGTTTTCGGCAGTACAACTGAGTATAAGTGCATTTTTAAATGATGATGATGATGATGGTAGTTTTTAACATTCTATTTTTTCAAGATGGATTTTGTTTTTAACAAGCGCAGAGGTTGCGTGATTTCATGATGATGATGATGATGATTGCGTCATTATTTTATGTTATTTATTATTTTTAATTGTGTGAATACATAATTTTATGCTGCGCTTTGTATATTACGCTTAGTCAACAACATTTCAGATTGTTATTCTAAACTTGTTGGTTGGCACAATGTATGCTGTTATATATAATAAAAGATGATGATGATGATGATCACAAGCGCAGAGGTGCGTGATTTCATGATGATGATGGCGTCAGTATTTTATGTTATTTATTATTTTTAATTGTGTGAATACATATTATTATGCTGCGCTATTTATATTACGCTTAGTCAACAACATTTCAGATTGTTATTGTAAACTTGTTTGTTGGCACAATGTATGCTGTTATATATAATATATAGATGATGATGATGATGATGATGATGATGATGATGATGATGATGATGATGATGATGATGATGATGATGATATGATGATGATGATGATGATGATGATGATGATGATAATAATGACGATGAGTCTGAGAGAATAACGTGAGTTGGGTTGCCATGATCTCAATCAGGACAGTTATCTCACCAATAAGCTGTTTTTAATGTGGATGAATGAATGAACACAATTTAGTCACAAAGGTGAAAATATGAAATATTCCTGACTGACGGAAAACTCACTGAGTGGCGGTGGTCATACTAGCGCTGCGAAGAGCGCTACGCTACAATAGGGAGATTCTTCTCTCCAATTCGGCCATAAAGTCCAAAACCTTTTATTTCAAATCTTTATAAAGTGCGGAAACCGACTGTGCCGTGGTTGACACTATATCGCGCGAGGTGGGTTTGTTGTGGGGGATGAGTGTTAGCCAATAGCGCTTCAGTAGCAAGGTCACGCCAGCGAGCGATATATTCTTCCTCTACCACGGTTACCTCGTGACTGAAGGCTAAGAGTTCTCATACCGACTTTTGTGCATGAGGCCAGTGGAGGGGGGAGGCATCACTATCTACACACTAATTTTGGTACGAATCAGCGCCGAGTCAAAAAAGAGGTCCGAATGGCATCACCTTAAGACGGAGGGAATCAAGAGTCATTATCAATACCATCAACCCGTCTGTATGTTTCTTACCATGAGGCTGACGGTGAGTGCTTCTGCCTTGGTCAGCACGCGGGGGTTGTCGTAGGGGAAGAACGCGTAGCTCTCCAGCTTCGGGGGCGCCTGGGGGTGTGGCCGTCGGGGGGCGAGGTTAGCTTTTAGCCCCCGGATCTCCACCCCGCCCGCCCGAACAACGTTGCAGTGGCGGTTCATCAGGACCGGAATTCCTGAAAAATATTGGATTTTGGGCTCGGAAATCGTTAAAAAGAGAATTGGACTATGTCACAGCAGGAATGACAGTACAGTTTGTCAGTCAATTGGTTTATAACACTCGACTAATACCCTAATAATGCACTGCGTTGAAAGCAGTGACACGACAAAGAGGAGAGGGTATTTAAAGAATATAAACAATAGTGGAAGACATAAAGCTCTGCTCGATTTCATTCGTGATGTAAATACTTATGCAATATATTACCCAAAATTAAACAACCGAACATCAAGTCTTTCAAAAATATAATTTTCTCCAATGTATAGTTACAGGAACGTTATAGTTATCCAAGTAAGTTCTAACCTGCCCCTTGGTTGAGGTCCGCGACGACCTTCAAGTGCTTCCTGGGGTCGATCACAGCCCTCTGTATCCGGGCCGGGAGGTAGAGCTCGCGGGTGTTCATCCCCAGGATGGTGAACTGCAGCATCGTATCCATGAAGCTGATCCAGTTGTTGTTCCACTCGAGTGTCCCCAGTTGGCCGCGGTTGTCCGAGGACACGATCCCTTTGAAGATCCCTCCGTAGTCGTAACCGCGGAGACGGAGATCCTTGTAGATGTCGGACGCATCGAGGCTGTCTACTCCATTCTCTTGCCGGAGTACTGGTACGGTTGGGGCTGATATAGGTTTGGAGTCTGTATTGTTGAGTTGACGGATCTTGCCCGTGACGGCTACAGATCCTCCTTCACACACCTCAAACTCACCCGAACCTTCCAAAATGTGAATTGAGAACTTGACAGAGCCTTCTTTGGGCAGAAATGTGGCTAGATGGAAGTGAACATCTTCAAAGACGATGCCAAGATCTTCGCTGGACACACCGGATAGTTTTGAAAATGTGCGCCATACGAGACTCTGGTAAAGAAACAACGTACTGTATTATAAGCAGCTCAACCAAGTGAAAGGTATGCGAAACGCAAGGAACACATTTTACATAGTCCCATAAATATGTTCATATCTTCTAGACACCTTTTTAGAAATGCGTGTCTATTTGGACAGTTGGACCAATCAAATGTTAATAAAGTGGCATATGCAATAATAGTATGAATACCCGTCTATATAACGAAACTGAATGAAAGAACATGATCTATAACAAAATTACATTCCTTCAAAAACATAATCGAACAATTAAACGTTTTCGAATAACAAGTATAAACTATAAAGCAATGGATTTGTTTGAAATTTCTTTTGATGAGTAAATTTAATCACGCACCTTCATTATATGAGATCAGTTACTCTGAAAAATCAGGAAAACACGATGTCCAGCAAGGTTTTTTAACTTATAACAATAACTGTAAAATTAATGCTGAACGTTTTGTTACTGACAAACTTCTGAGTAAGAACACCGTCACTTTCATATTATGCTTTCAACAACAAGAAACCATATTATAGTGGACCCAAGGTTACTTTACACCTGCTTTCTTCACATCCGGGGCAGTCGTAGCCAACCAGCGAACCACCCGAGACACATCAGGGCCAATACCGATCGCTGATTGGCTACGAACCAATCGCCTATGACGAAAGCATGTGTAAGGTAGTCTTGGGACAACTATAATGGTTACACAATGACAAATTTGAGCAACAAATAGATCAATTAATTGAGTGTTTGCAGCGTACCATATATCCGGTTGCCGGGTAGATGAGTCGCCCGTCTATCGAATGTCCCGTCAGAAACTGATCGTCATCCTTGTTCACATCCACTTCGATGACGTTTCCTCCAGAGTTGTGGGACGGACGGTCTGTGAAGGACGCGACACTCCACTGAGCAGAGTGGTCCCACTGGACCATAGGGGAGATCATCGGCGTCCCTCGGGCAACGGGGAACGTCACTTTCTCTTGAAGGCGGTTTAGTTTAGGCTGGAGGCCAGCGATGTACATTCTGAAAAGAAGAATAACACTCCGGGAATATCCATGGCCACTCTTGCAAAATGTGAATTAATCCAACCAATAACGCACATGGATAAAGTAGCAGCCATTACTAGATCGTTACAAGTTTATACATAATTTATTTGTATTACAACAATAAAAAAACAATAATAGAACAATACAATAATGATACGTAGTGATAACGGAAATAATTCTTACTTTCCGAAGCTTGCCATTAGGAAATCCTTACTATCCGGCTGAAGTCTCTTCATTATTCCAATACTAGTGCAGGTTGGTGGTAGAGACCTTTTCAGAATAGCTTGCATAAGACAGTGTGGCGCTATCTCTATGCAGACCGCGTTGTCGGGCACGTGGGCCATAGCCTCATGGAAGAGAACTGGCGACACCAGATTGTTGACCATGTAGGACGCCGACGCGTTCTGGGCGAGCGAAGTTCCCCACGCGACTTGTGGTACTGACGTGCTGATCCACGATGCGGATCGAGCCTTTGGGTTCGGTATCACTCTGTTAACAGAACCAAAATTAACTGGATTTCACAACAAATCCTCACACTAGCCAATTAATGTCCATTCGAATATTTCAACAGTGAACACTAATAGCTCTCCCTTCGTTCGAAATAAAAACTAGAAAAAATTGTCTAATTTTTATGTGCTTTTTATGTCAAATAAACCAAATTAGAAAAGCAACATCGTCAATGGTATAGGTTTTAGTTCTTACGACAACCACGTTGTGAATTTCAATATTAAAGAACATTCCAAAGATATAACTAGAACCATTTGAATTTGGCAAGGTTTTGATGTTTTCCCTTTCCAGTTAGCACGTCCTTTTAAGTAACGAGTTTCTTACAACTATGTTCTGCGAGATTTTGTTAAAGACCACATTTTGAAGTTGCTATACATTACATAAAGTATATAGCAAAACCAATTTTAAAATGTCTGTATTCAATCGAAGATAAATTCTTCACCTGTCTAAATATTTGCGTAACTTGCACGCGGCTTCAGCCACGTATTTGCTGTGGAACGCCACCCCCGAGCAGTTGACCTCCTTGGCGAAGACGCCTTCCGCCGTGAGCGTCGCGACGAGGGTAGCGACCTCTCCCGCCGGCCCCGAGACTGTGACGCTGTCGACGCTGTTGTGACAGGCCGCCACGACGCCGGGGGGACAGCGCGCCTGCGCCTCAGCCCACCCCAGACCCACCTTCCAGACATCAACCATTGTTAGAATATGTGCTCGGGCTTCTACATAGTCAAAGTTAAATTAGGGAGGTAGCAATATGAGGTATCGGTTTTTTATATAATTCTTAAGCTAATGTGTGTTCATCACGTGAGGTAATATATATATATCATTTATAACATTCTATAGCTAATAAACTTAGTGAAAGCACATTGTTTTGAGATAATATACAATCGTTTAGGTTTAGAGAAAAACATTTTCTGCATGGTTATGTTGTAAGAACGCGAGTGACCCAGCAAACAAACGTCGAATATCTGCGTTTTACAATCATGTCAACATTTGCCTTTATAGACTTTATATAAGAACGATATCTATTTACTGAACCTTCATGTCGAAGACATGAATTATGTTACAAATTTTGTTCTTTAATTGAGCTTGACACAAAACACTTACAGCAGCCATTCCTCCTAGTGACAATTGCGTTTCAAGAATACATCGTCCTCTGAAGTAGGCGGTAAGTATGGTCTGCTCTGCAGTAAGAGCACCGTCGGCGTAGGCGCAGGCCATTTCACCCGCGGAGTGGCCCACAATCCCATCGGGGTGGATTCCCGCCAACTCCAAAAGGTCAACCAAGGCCACTTGGATGGCAGCGATGGTGACAAATGAGTTGAGTACGTTGTCGAAGGTGGCGTCCGTTCCGTTCAAGATGAGGTCATAGAGGTCAAGTCCCTCGTGTATGAGGGCATTACTGCATTTCCTGATGCCTCTTTCGAACACCTCAAACTGCATCAGGTCCTTTCCCATACCGGCCCACTGGGTTCCCATGCCTGAGAACACGAACCACACTGGCCGCTTTTCTCCGTCGAAGTGCTGGAAGGAGAACCACAAAGCTGCATCAGATCCTTGCCCATACCGGCCCACTGGGTTCCCATGCCTGAGAACACGAACCACACTGGCCGCTTTTCTCCGTCGAAGTGCTGGAAGGAGAACCACAAAGCTGCATCAGATCCTTGCCCATACCGGCCCACTGGGTTCCCATGCCTGAGAACACGAACCACACTGGCCGCTTTTCTCCTTCGAAGTGCTGGAAGGACAACCACAAAGCTGCATAAGATCCTTGCCCATACCGGCCCACTGGGTTCCCATGCCTGAGAACACGAACCACACTGGCCGCTTTTCTCCTTCGAAGTGCTGGAAGGGCAACCACAAAGCTGTATCAGATCCTTTCCCATACCGGCCCACTGGGTTCCCATGCCTGAGAACACGAACCACACTGGCCGCTTTTCTCCGTCGAAGTGCTGGAAGGACAACCACAAAGTTGTATCAGACGCTTGCCCTTACCGGCCCACTGGGTTCCCATGCCTGAGAACACGAACCACACTGGCCGCTTTTCTCCGTCGAAGTGCTGGAAGGACAACCACAAAGCTTGGTCAGATACGTTATATCAGCTTGGACGTCTTATCGACTCTGCCTTTGGCCAAGATCACCACAATATTTACTACAACAGTATTCAAACGTAAAGCTTAATGATCTCCCCGTAGTTCGGATCTTCTGACCTTCGGTTGTTGCATTACGTTTGTTGTCGTTTGGGCATGCCTATTTTTTTCAATATCTTTATTTCTCATACAACTGCTATAACAATGTCCTTACCATGGTTTCCCTAGTAGCGGTATTTCCCTTGAGCAGTGAGTAGCCCCTGAAGAAATGACCACGAATATCGGAGTTGTGCAATTCATGCAATAGGTAAACAAGTCCATCGTCGTGAGGAGTTTCTTCGATCTTGTCCAGAAACGTTCCGACTGCTTCTTCGGTCCGACCAGAGACACAGCATAATCTTAAAACGAACGAAAATTAACAAACGTTTGCATTGGCGTCCAGTTCAGGTACCCGATGTGTAAGGGTTCAAACTTAAATCATGTTGACCATCTCCCAAAGGCTATCGTATTTATGTTTTGCCTCAAATAACTGGATCTGTTTATCATTTATTATCATGTCACAAATTTAAACTAACTACAATTGTAACAACAACCGCGATCACTCCAGGCTACGAAAACGTTTGTGTCACTAGCCCAGGCTGTACACCCCCTTGAGTCGCTAGCAGATTTGGAACGGCTGATGGGAAGATTTAAATGTGATGAGGAACTGTCATGTCCTACTATTAGTGGGGTTGACTGTAAATGGGAAGGTGGTTCAAATTGTGTGCTCAGAAGGTATGGCACCAATTGTTAGAATTTTGGTTTTGAAAAACTATTTGCATTTTTGTTTGGAGTGTCAGTGGATACCAGGAAGACAATAGCAACCCCTTGTCAATTACTCTTTTATGTTAGAAAAACTATTTTTACAACCGTTTCGTGAAGAAAGCTTGAATTACAAGATAGTGGCACAATTATTTGCACTCCTATAAAGAGAATTTAAAGAAAACTTGAGAAGGTACACAACTTACAGTCGGTCAGTTGGAAACCATGGTATTTCTCGCGCTCGCAACTGAGAGTGAAACCCATAATAGTGCTTCAATGCAAACTGACAAACCCATACTCCACTGGTTGCGTGATTTACTCACCTGGGAATGTTGTCTTGCAGGTGGGTTATCTTCGGTTTTGGGTTCGAGCTCAGAATGACATGAGCGTTAGCGCCGCCGAACCCAAACGAGTTGATCGAGATTAAACCGCCACTGAACGGTGTCACTGTGTTCACCACCTGTAGCATCACAGGTGTTTAGCTATAAAAAGTCAGTTTTGTAATCTGTAAAACTAGACAACTACAGTCTATGGAAGCAAACTCATATGCACACATTTTTCTTCAAGCATTAATTTGATGTGTTGGGATTTTGAAATATTGCCTTGAAAATAAACAATATTACTGTACATAAAGTTTCATGAGGAATTGTGTACACGTTTTATGTCAAACACTAAAATGTATTAGTGTTAATATGAACTGGTTATTCAATATCTTTGTTCTAAAGTTACTTTGCTGTTAGTTAGGTTCATTCTCGAGTTGAAAATTGCATTCTTTGTTACGGTGCGTTTGGCATCCGTTAGGAATTTTTTTGTTAATTAAACAATTAAGTAGATCCACATACCATAGACAAGTTAAATTTGAAGTAAAATGACCAAACCTAAATTAAAATGGCTCGTTAGTCTAGTGGGTTTATTCCCGCTTCAATGCAAAAGGTTCAGGGTTCGAATCCCGGTTCGGGCATAGATTTTTAGCATTAGAACTTAACATTAATCAATCAGTATGACGTCCCTCACTGATAACAGTTGTTGTAACTGGTGGGTAGACTATACAAATTTATTTCGTTTTATTTATTTATCGAGTTTATATTTACCTTTATTCTTCCGTCCGTTAGAGACGGAATGTCTGGGTTGGGGTTGCTGTAGTGAAGGTTCGGCGGAATGACCCCAGTTTCCATGGCAATGAGAACCTTGGCGATGGAGCAGAGACCGCTGGCCGGCTCGGAGTGACCCATGTTAGACTTGACGGAACCAATCAGGAGGGGAGAGCTGCGACCCTTGCAGAACACCTCCGCAATGGCGTTCACTTCTTGCGGGTCTCCCGCCTGGAGGAAAATGCAAATTTTGATACTTGTACCTAAAAATGATACAATGTATTCTTTTTAACTGAATTAATATTTTTATTAGGGTTGGCGTTTCATAATGGACGCATCGATCGTATACGATTATTTACCGAAACGATCGATAACTGATTGAATCTTCCCGCTCGATTATTGAATAGCTTGTCCTTTATGGGTAGTCTTTTGCACTTGGCTGCCGCGGAAGATAAAGACGGCTGATGCAGAGAAATTTAAACACCTGTTAGAACAACGAAATAGCAAACTGTTGAAACTAAAACTTTTGCACTGGACATTTTTTCAAATAACTTGAAACGGTAACGTATACCTACCCCTTAGTATTAAACTTCCAAGAATAACTAGTAGAAAACTTGAATTTGGTACGTAGCGAGAAATACTCGTGTCTTTACCGGGCGTCATCTTGGCTTCCAATATATAAAATGTGTTATTAACTTTGTATAACAATGTATATTATATTTTTATATTATATACTATAATTGTATATTATATATCGAAAATCTATAACTAAAACCGTCATTCCTCATCCGAGTTGACTCGTAAACGCTCGCGATTTGGGCCCCGGCTATTGTGCATAGACAATGATGCCCGGTTCCCACGCTGTTACGTCGGACGTTTGTCAATCGTAGCCTTTTACGCCAACGCTGGCACCGCCCCCTCGACATTCCTTTAATACTACGGACTACAGTTGGCCAACGTCCGACGTCAAAGTCCGACGTAAAGCATGTGAACCGGGCCCAAGTGGGCAGTGTGTATTTACTTACCTTGGTCCCTGTACCATGAGCCTCTACGTAACACACATCGCCAGGATCGACCCCGTTCTCAGCAAACACCTCCTCGATCAGTTTCCTCTGGGCGTCGCCCGACGGGAACGTGACGCCTTCCTCCTTGTGACCGTCCGCGTTGGTCTTTGAACCCACGACCGTCGCGTACACTCGCTTGGCCTGCGACGCCCTCTGGAGGTAGATGACCACCGCCGCCTCACTGCGCACGTAGCCGTTACCTGCAGAACACGTTATCCACTTCCTAGCAGCCACAAGCGTGTCAATTAGAAGCCATCTTGAATTGGGCAATTACTTTGGGCAAAAACTCGAATTTCTGCCGCTCGCAGAGCAGCAGTACTAAAAGGTCTAAATTAGCACGTTAACTGTGAATTCAAAATGGCTTCAATTTGCCACGCTCGCTACTAAGGCTGTGTCTCAAATCGATGTTTTTCGCTAGTCGACTAGCGTAGCTGACTAACCTAACAATTAGTAACAATTAATTATAACAATTGGTTATTGTTGTGTTAGTTGGCGAAGTAGGCAAAGCAGGCCAAAATAGAGATTAAAGATACGCCCTGAGTGAAAGGTGGACTGGTGGACTGGTGGACTGGAAAAAAAGACTGGTGATCTAGCCTACTATAGCTGTTGAATATCATTGTGATCTACAATGTGTGAGGGGGATGCAACGGAATAACTGGACCTGAAATATCTCCAGTTCCGATTGTGTAGGCAACCCAAGACTATCTTATGCTTTCGTCACAGGCGTGTGACTCGTAGCCAATCATCGATCGTAATTTGCGCGGAGTTGTCTCGGGCGGTCGCTGGTTGGCTACGGGTGCCTTGCCTGTGATGAAAGCATAATATGTAAGATAGTCCTGGGTTGCCTATCCCTAAACCATATAATTTACAGGAAATTTAAATATGAGTTGTTCCCGAAAGTTTTGGAATGTTTTGGATTTATGATTAATAAAGAATTTCTGAGATCATCTGATATGAAGGAACTTTCAATACTCATGTACCACATAACAAAAACCAGTTCAATCTTGAAGTCATTCTTAGGTTAAAACATTATTCTAGGTCTCTTGTATACACGTTCTTAAGAAAGGACACAGTCGAATTTTGGTCGAACCCTTATGAAATCTTTTCAGTAACTAAGCCAACTACTAAGCCATGTCTGGACCCAGGGTAAAGTTTGGTCCATGGACTTTTTGAAGGCGGGGAAATGAGGTACTTCAATTTACTCTGTCCACTCAAGCTTTAAATATATTTTCTACCTTTCATTCTCCTCTGACTGACTTCATATGACCTAGTTGTCGAGTACATCGTCAAACATAAAACACAAAACCATTATAATTCACATAAGATAATTAATGAAAAGTTCCGCTGACGTACGCAACGAAAGAACCGTTGAAACCGTTAAAATCGAATATGTTTTTTTTTATACAAAATTATTTGACTTCAATTTGTCGAGATTATTCCATTTATATCAAAACGAAAAAAATTATAAAATCCAACAACATACTTAAAATATGACCCCTGTGATCCAGGGGTCGACGGTTAAAACATCTGCACCGACTGGGGGTCTTAAGTAGGAGAGGAAATACCCTTTTATGCTGGCCACTCCGTAAGAAGCAAGGTGAGGTAAGCCTTCGAAATCTCATAAATGGTCGCTCCACGTGCTTTATTTAATTAGAATTCACCGCGGGATTTCTCGGCACCTGCTTGTTATTGTCCACTGCGTCGTATGCACCAAACGTTATTGGAATGCACCCTCATAATGCCAGCCAACAGACACGCTGATAGAATCACTACAATCCGGAGGCATGGAAACGAGATGTAACTAAACTTAGGTTGGTAGATGTCCCGAACGTCACATCACTATTACATAATTCATGACGTCACTACCTTGCAAGTTAACGCGACGAGGCTGTACTTGGATTCATTCTCTATAATTGCAGACTACAGTCCACTTTAGAGTCGACCTTTTCTCTCTACTGACATTTCTGAGGCCGTTCTTATACGTTGGTGGGCATAGAAGTTCTTGTGTAAGCTTACATTTGGTATGTTTTATGGACTCAAATAGCTTCACTTTGGAGGGGGGTGAGTTGTATAAAATGAGCTAAACGTAACGTGTTCACATACCTGAAGCATCGAATGCTTTACACATGCCATCCTGGCTGGCCATGTTTAGCCGTACGAACTGAAGTGATACAGCAGGGTCGAGTAGGATGTTGACTCCTCCGACTATCGCTGCATCACACTGGCCGTTCTTCATCGCGTCCACGGCCTGGTGGAGAGCGTACAGGCTGGACGAGCAGGCCGTGTCTACGGGGTAACTAGGCCCTGTATGGGGGTTACAAACCATTTACTTAGTGACGTCAAATACTTGAATTTGTTGAAGTCCCCATGGTTAAAATTTTGTCTCTATTTTGTTGATAACCCGGGGCTTGTCCGTCAGTTAAAATCATTTGTTTTGATTGTTACTCCTGTCGGCTTGCAAGAGGCCTCAACATTTTAATACACTGCATAATATGTCTTTCATTGTAAATAATAAAGTGAAGTATACACCAATATTGATTGACAGTTTTATGTAGAGCAAGTAATTTTAGAGAGCTAACAGTTTTTTAATGGTTTGTCTAAAGAAATTGTTAAAAGTGATGATTTTTAAATCTCACCCTTGAAGTTGAACGTGTAGGAGATCCTGTTGGCAAACATAGCTCGGGCACACCCTGACAGTCCATAGCCGTCACATCTCTCGACGTCACTGTTCCGAATACCCTGCGTCTCACTCTCGGAGACGCCGATAAAGACGCCCGTGCGGCTCCCCCAGACGTCGGCCGGGTTAGTCCCGGAGTCCACCAGCGCCTCCTGTGTCAACTCCAGTAACATGCGAAGCTGGGGGTCCATCGCGTTCGCCTGCTTCGCGTGGACCCCGAAGAACTGCGCGTCGAAGTGAGACAGGTCCTT
This sequence comes from Isoperla grammatica, assembly GCA_945910005.1. Taxonomy (NCBI): domain Eukaryota; kingdom Metazoa; phylum Arthropoda; class Insecta; order Plecoptera; family Perlodidae; genus Isoperla; species Isoperla grammatica. The sequence goes on from OX246738.1 coordinate 29,960,032, forward strand.
CAGCTTGCCCGTGCGTTTGGGCACGCCGTAGATGCCTGTGACATTATCCTTATACAGTGACTCCAGTAAGACGGGTAATTTAGTAAAATAGAATATAGAATAGAATAGAATGTGTATTGAATAATTCAGATACGTTACATACATTGCTTATTTTGGCCACAGTAGGAAAACAATCTCCCGAGGTGTGGCCATTTATAGAACAAAATGATACATATAAACTAGGAACTTATACACTAAGCTAAGATAATAATAATAATAAAAGACAAGAGTACTAGTAAATACAATATTAATAATTACTTAGTATAAATATGAGAGAGCAGCAGCAAATAGCAGAGTTAAAAGAGAGTCCGGTTATGTTTAGGTTTACTTATACGGTCCAAACAAAGAGTTTATCAAACAAATCACAACACATCACCCAGTTATTTCGAGTAGGGTAGTAGATTTAAATCAAGATAAGGATAATTTAATTCATTCATGACAAAAGGTAAAATAAAATTAATTTTTCCTATTGCATCTCAAGAGGACTTCAGCACACAGTTGGTCACGAGTTGAAAGATGATCATTTACATTTTGTTTTGTCTCTAAACTTTACGGTATGCATTAAAATAATGTGAATGCATACATGCAATGAATATACAAATACAAATACGAATTCAAACGAAAGCCGCTAATTCATAATAATATGAAAGGTACAACTTTCAAACAAACCTTGAAAAATTCTTATATAATTATGTCTTATGTTAGAAAGTCATGACCTTCAAATTAAAGTGCATAATATCGCACCTATTTCCTATCCATGGAAATCCCTGGACCGATCGACAATCTGCTATTGAACTTAACCTTGATCAAATACGTCGTTAAGTTTATTGATCAAGGGGACCTCTCTGTATTCGTGCCAGTCCCAGCTCTCACGAAACTCACCGAACTCGAACGAACCCACCCGCGAGTGACGTGTAACATGAGCGACGAACTCACCCGAATGACGTGTTAAGGGAAGACGAACTCACCCGAGTGACGTATAAAGGGAAGACGAACTCACCCGAATGACGTGTAACATGAGCGACGAACTCACCCGAATGACGTGTTAAGGGAAGACGAACTCACCCGAGTGACGTGTAAAGGGAAGACGAACTCACCCGAGTGACGTGTAAAGGGAGGACGAGCTCACCCGAGTGACGTGTTAAGGGAAGACGAACTCACCCGAGTGACGTGTAAAGGGAAGACGAACTCACCCGAGTGACGTGTAAAGGGAGGACGAGCTCACCCGAGTGACGTGTAAAGGGAAGACGAACACACCCGAGTGACGTGTAAAGGGAGGACGAGCTCACCCGAGTGACGTGTAAAGGGAGGACGAGCTCACCAGAGTGACGTGTAAAGGGAGGATGAACTTACCCGAAGGCCACCGTCTCTCGTCGTCGGTTACCAAGTCCACCCCCGCCATCAGCTGATCCTTGAACTCCTGTATGTCAGAGGACTCTGGTAGGCGGCCGGATATGCCTGTGATGACGACGTCTTCGGTCATGACGCGACCCAGGGTCGAACCCGAGACGGACGATCCATTGACCTCTTCTCTCTGGCTGGCTACCACGGGTTCGTGTACCTCCCCGTCAGGAAACTGTGCCGGCATTATTGCGCCTGATTCGATCTGTGTGATTTAATTCCTTGAAGAACAGACAATGATGATATCTGACAGTCGGATAATAATGGGTATGAATCTTTTTAACTTTCAACAGTATTAGTCAATTATTTTATAGGAACAAGATGAATGATATTTAATTGTCAGTCCTACTTGTATATAGCTAAATACCTCACCCGGCAAGCGCTCTTGCCTAATCAAGCGTAAAGTCCAATGCTGGGTGGAATTTCTGTATTCAAATTTGTACTTTAAAAGAACGGAAACATCATGAGGCCAGGAACATGTGTTCACCGCTTATGATATGATGCATGCGTTGTAGGTGACCAACATGTTATCTCTAAACGTGCTCTTTTTGCAACGGCAGCCTACAACACTTTTTAATTATATACACTATATTTTTTACTTTTATTAAAGTTCATGCACTTTATTATTCTTTAAAAAAAATGATCATTTTGCTTTATTAAATGGGGCTAACTATATGGGATATGTAAGTGTTATAGGAATACTTCCGAACCGGTACTGAACCGGTGACTTCTAGGCAGAACCTCGTGCACTATAACATGGAGCCATCTCTATCGGTTACTGTACAGCACATGTACGCAGGCCTACTTTCAAGTATACAACAATTCATCAATTAAACTAACATTTACCGGTATAAATTATCATACAATACTTATATACTAAATTTCAAAGAGCATTATCTACAACGAGGACAGTGATAAAAGTATGAGAATTATTATTGAAATCAGAATAATAACTGAATTATAACAATGGTTTTTATATTTATCTTGGTGGTCCGGTTGGCTATTATTATATGAAAACATATGTTATATCTGCAAATAATGCTATTTTAAATTACGGTATATACATTTGATCACTCATCTTTGATCGTCATCAAATTACGAACATTTTGTTATTGAAACGGATGACCGTAGACAATAACAAAACAGATTTGTCTACTAAATGGTGAAGCACACGACAAATGTTCAGAGCGACGGGTACCTTTACGGCAAAAACCGCACAGAATTTTCATTTATAATTTATATCTCAAGAATGGACCTCGAAACAGAAAGAACTCAATCAACAGCGCACTGTGGTGTGGTAAGCCATTCATACTGAATGCTCTTAATTGTGTTTTATATAATAACAAGTATGGTTTTTATTTCTTATTAATTTTATTACTAATTATCGATTTAATAATAAAAATAACAAAGCGAATAGTTATAATGTTGCATTCAGTCTGTAGAACTTACAGTTCGCTGTTGACTCAGATTTTCGATTTCGCGTAGCAATCTTGAGATAAAATTAAAATATGAAAATTATCTGCGGTTTTTGATGTAGAGATACCCTTCCCTGTAATGGCTTTCAAAGCAGAGTGGTTTGGCCGGTCTACGTGTTACACTTGAGAAGACTCAGTGTGTTTGGTGTCTGATATACAAACAACGTGTCGTGATAGCTGCAAATAGATATTGTGATGTAATCGTTTGAAAGTGAATCGAATAACTTATACGATCACCAACACACAGTTATATAGATCCTCCCAAACTATATATAAGAAGCTTTGCCTCGCATGCGTTCTTTGTTTGAATCGCAATCTGGAGAAACATTTTTTCAAATTTCAATTGTAACCAGAAAATTTCTCTAAATGGATCAAATACATAGTTTTTACAGTTAGATACTTGTTTTCAATTAACGATTATTATTATTAGTAGAAGAAAATGGCTGGGGATGAAAACATGATTTACGAAGCCATCACTGCCAACTCTTACCATTACAGTCAGAAAACCACGCCGTTCTGCACCCTGGGTTTGAATGGGTGACGGGTTGTTTATCACCGGTTTCAGTTGTTAGAAGAAGGCGATGAGCCAATCACCGTCTTGCATTCAACTTGCATTCAAGTAACGACCAAAACCGCTGATAAACTTATCGTCGCCCATACAGATTATCCAAGTATTAACAAATAGTTTCGTATTTAATAATATTATCATTGATTTCTTTTCATTTTTGTTTCAAGTAAACAATTACGCTGTCACGAGCTTGGCTCGTGGCTTCGTTGCTCGCTGATTGCCAATGCCATTCCATACCCGGCAATATGGAACATTCATGTATTCGAGTTGCTTTTCATGCGCTCTTCGCTTACATCACTCTTATGTCGATGAGATTTAAATGCCATATATGCCACGCGCATGTGCGATCTTCATAAACGTTAAAATCATTATTAGATATTAAAGCCCTGATAACGAGAAAACACTCACCGATGTTAAAATGTTATTCTCCCATTACTCAAGTTCTTCCAAGATGTATGATGTAGGGCTAGTTGCACGGGTGTATTGGGGGGGGGGAGGAGGGGGGGGGGGATCACGGAGCAAAATCAGGGTTGATTTTTGGCAAATTATTTACAAAAAAGGTTTTGCTTAAATGCCCTTAAGGAAATATTATTTCCCGTTTCGACGGAAACATTTCTCAGGGAACGCGACGAAACGCAATTATGGTAGATGGCACTAACAACAGATTGCACAAAAATATTTTGGAAGATTTGAAAAATTAGGTGAAAATAGTTTTACAAAAATTAAATTATGGATATGGAGACAACACAAACCCACAGTAAAATAGAATAACAAATTGCATAAAAAAACGAGGTATTGTAAATTCCGCACCGCTGAAAACGCCTGCATTGCCTTTTAATATTGCTTTTCGTGTCCTTTCAACACGCTCTAGAGACATTTACAAAATTATAAATGGAACGTTATGAGCGAAGTGAGGCTGGTTGTGTTATTGCGCACAGTTATTACAGTTAACTTCTTGGTCGATTTCTCCACAAACCTAATGGCGTTCAGTCCATACCGATGAGGCTTGTAGATGGTCCAAATTTTAACTTGATCGGATTTTCCGTTCGACCGCTATCGCGAGACAGAAAAAAAGCAGACAGAACGATTGCCATAAGAAAGTAGAGCTTAGAAGGTAAGCACATGAAAATTCTTGAATTCGACCGCTGTCACGAGACAGAAAACACAAACATACAAACAGAACGAGTACCATAAAAGTATAATGGAGAAAGAAATTTACTACAAAATGGCTATCTCACATTTTGCCTTCATTTTGTCTGAAAAAAGTTTTTATTTACTATAACTTTGTAACATGGTAACTGATTTTCTTACAAACTTAATGTCGTTCAATCTACACTGAGGCTTGTGGATGGTTCAAATTTCAACTTGATCGGACGTTTCGTTTGACCGCTAACGCGAAACAAAATAAAAACAGAACGAGTGCCATAAGAGTAGAATGGACACACTCGCTTAATAAAGCTTTCAAAATCTTCCGAATGTTTCCTATTTGAAAAGTACTTATTTTAAGACTTTTGAATAATAGTACCTTTTGGAAAGGATAAAATCCTAAATCGTCTAAATAATTTGTCCTCAATAACTTCAAAGCCTTATAAATATGATCGCGTCCATATTTACAAGACCCATGGTTTTCAAACCTTATTCGAATCGTCCGCACCACTCACAGTAAAGAGACCAACCTTTTTCCGTGCACTCGCTTCAAATATCGATTATTGACTACTAGAGTTTGTCCTCACTTTCCAGAAGGAACCATAGGCATTCAAGCACCTGTTGGTCGCGGGCAAACAAAGAAATACTATACCGGAGGTGCCAAACAACCTTGGGATGTGTGCGCATATTGCATTGATGTCAACTGATCTGTCTTTTAACGATTTGTTTAGTTTTCGTCGTGAATACGTTATAGCAGAATGCCTGTTTTTCACAGGCTACATTGTTTCAGGCATTGCCTCACGTACTTCACAGCTTTCTTTCCAGAATTTACGAAATGCTGTCACATCATAACACTGACCGAAAATGTCAAGAACAAATAGAGAACGACCCGGGAAGGTAAATTAAAATGTATTCGTTACAAGACGTGATTGTTCAAGCAAATATTAAGAGGAACGACTACATGCCAATATTAAAACCCGTGAAATTAATGTATTTTCGTAATATCTCAATAACGCCATGTACGCAATATCGAAAAAGTGACAAATACTCTTATTTTGGATTCGTGAGGGCTCAATACCGCATAAAAAAGATTTCGTAGATTGTAGTAATCATAGTTGGTTTTTAATAAACTTGTGATAAATTACATTCAAAATAATAATAATAATTACTGCAAACTAATAAATCTTATCTAGCTACTTATCACGTGTTCAAATTACAAGAATAGCATTTTTGTCATTATTCTTGATCCAATGATTGAAAAGTGATAAGTTATGATGATAACTTTATCGAGAATATCCCCGCAGTTCAGGAATCAGGATTTGACTAATACTACCGTCACTGTGTAGCATGTAAGTGTTACGAGCTATAGTGTTCGTATTTAAGCGTGACGTCACTCTACAAACTATGAGAACAGATCCTGAAGTTTGTGTAAACAACAACCACCACTTTAGCCGACACGTGAGTCAATCCAAACACAGTTGATCCTATTGATTCAAGGTATGCTGAGAAAAATGTCTGGGCCATTCCATTATTGGCGAGAGCCATCCATCCATCTATGCGCACTTTCGTTTAATTTATGCCAAACACGACATTGCCTTCTGTGTGTGTGTATTTATTCACAGTGCAATGCAATATTAACTTACAAAAAGTACTTATTTGTATCGCCCAGTGATACAGCATTAAAAAAGTTATTGAGCTAAAATCAATACATAAACAATACATACGATCGAATCACCTCACTGGTAATATAATGTCGATATTTCAATGTAATGTCAATATTTATTTTTCCGTAGAAACTAACATAACCTTTTTCTCATTGTCCGTGATTATTGTTGTAATGAACGCTGGAATGCAGCTCTTCATCATTAAAATGATTGTCATTGATTTCCATCAATATTGGCTGATGAGCATAATCATTCAACAGGTGAAAACCAACTATGTATAGTGTCCATTGATTGACAATCATAGGTCGATGTAAGCTGTAATGGAACATTCATGCATTACACTTAAATTTATCATCTCTAAAACATGACGTTGAAAGTGCATTCCTTCATCCAGTCAGGATGTTATGTCACTGTGTAATAACATATACCATGCTGACACAGCACTATAGACGTCTTCACGGCTACAACTTGGAGTTGCCGACACTCGGCTGGAATCAGCCAACAGCTGATTGGTCAGCTCGAGTGCACAGTATTTAAATTAGCCAATCGACTATAGCCACAGTGGAAACATGGCACAACTTAGCCTAAAACACTAGTTACCAAAGGAGGGAAAATTTCCCCTGCAGCCATTTCCCACAGGAAATGTGTTCTCTCTTATCTCAGCCATCATAGATATGGCGTGTTTCCAGGTTAGGGAATGTCTGGTTTAATGATACCCACTGCTGTGTGTAAGTAGTAAAGAATATTTTATTAAACTTATACTTAAATAGTACATGGGTGTTATGATTAATAGATAACAACACGTCCTACTATCCCAATTCATTGATCCCTCAGGAAAAGTAGTCTAATTGAGCCCTGGCATTTATTGATCAGTATTTGATGATTTATTTTATTGATTAATATCTATCAGCGGCACTACACTGTAATTAATTCTGGTTACCCATCCACCTCCTGACCTAGCCCGAAGTTGCTTAACTTCGGTGTTCGTATGGGAACTGACTAAGCGACCGTACCTAAACCGGTGGCGTGTTGTGTAGAGACTGCATGCGTTGGTCTTGTTGCTATGGCTCCAGTTGTGTTTGTTGTGGTTTGTTAGCCCTACATGAGTAGCACACAAGTGACTTCAGTTGTTCTGACGAGGGGATCCAGAGCGGTCCTGAAACGCGTCAACTTGGTTTTGGGTGAGTGTGACCGACTTGGCAGAAAAACCCGATCGAAAGTTATTAACATTACCTCGGGCCAAAAAACTTATGTATTGTAATAATTTTCATCACCCAGCTTATAAGGCTAAATACAGCTTAAAATCTGTGTTATGATTACATATATATAAAACTCCACATTTTTCTTGGGTGTAAATAATTAACTTTAAATTGGGCGTTCCTCTCACGAACAGCCAAATTAGGGAAGTAGGGGGGTTAGTGTTGGGCAGGGGCAGAAGCAGGGGGGGGGGAAGAGCTTATGGCCGGAGGAAATCAGCTTTAAACTCTCTCTCTCTTTCTATATATTTATATATAAGCATAAATTGAAATTACATTATTCTTTAGTAATTTTTGTTATGAAAATGAAGCAATAATAAACAAATAAAAACACAAAATCAAATTTGAAAGCTTAAAAAAGTAAGGGCCATATGTACAGTCGAGTTTAGTATATGATTTGTTTATGGTTGTTACTTGCTATGGAATTGTTTTGTTACAAAATACTATTTTCCGTAAGGAAAACAAACTCCATATAGCAACTTTAAGAGAATCCTCTACTTAACTCGATAGTGCCTGGCTTAAATAACCTGGTGGGTTATATAATCAATGATCTCGCCATCAGACAACGAGGACTGCCGTTGCAATGTTGTAGGCTATACCCGAAGTGACGTCATGCTACAAAGAGAATAACAATGGCTCTTCGTCACTCTCACTGGACAACTGCGTACGCTGCCTGTCGCAATGTTTCCCACTAAAACACATCCTCGTATACTTGTTTGTTCAAGAGACGGTCAATAGTCATTAAAGTATATTATTTATATAATGAGTTATTTTCTAAATTATGTCATTTGGTTGCACAACATGTAAGATTACACACATTAAGGTACAGCAGGTCTATTCCTGAGTTTTTCGGGTTTGTCAAGGGTCGCTAGAAGAGTGTGGCATGCGTCACCCATGTACGCGCTTCAGTCCATGTACAATGTACACCGCTAGAAGTGTGGCATGCATCATCCATGTACGCTCTTCAGTCCATGTACAATGTACACCGCTAGAAGTGTGGCATGCGTCTCCCATGTACGCTCTTCAGTCCATGTACAATGTACACCGCTAGAAGTGTAGCATGCGTCTCCCATGTACGCGCTTCAGTGCATGTACAATGTACACCGCTAGAAGTGTGGCATGTGTCATCCATGTACGCGCTTCAGTGCATGTACAATGTACACCACTAGAAGTGTGGCATGCGTCCCCCATGTACGCGCTTCAGTCCATGTACAATGTACACCGCTAGAAGTGTGGCATGCGTCATCCATGTACGCGCTTCAGTCCATGTACAATGTACATCGCTAGAAGTGTGGCATGCGTCCCCCATGTACGCGCTTCAGTCCATGTACAATGTACATCGCTAGAAGTGTGGCATGCGTCTCCCATGTACGCGCTTCAGTTCATGTACAATGTACATCGCTAGAAGTGTGGCATGCGTCCCCCATGTACGCGCTTCAGTCCATGTAAATGTACATCGCTAGAAGGGTGGCATGCGTCCCCCATATACGCGCATTAGTTCATGTACAATGTACATCGCTAGAAGTGTGGCGTGTGACCCGCAATGTTTACCGGCAAGGTTTTGATATGCTTAGCAGTAACTTTAAAACGCGCAGTGCCCACCTATTACATCTGAACTGTTTCTATGTATACATTGTTACCGGTGTATTAGCCACGCGTGTGTAAGGTCAATAACTCAGATAGTGTGACGTCAGAAAGAAGGTTGTATATATAATTAACTTAGACTATGGGAACCTTTTACGTATACAAAACGATACTAACTGTTTCCTTGTTAAGGTTTCAAATTCGATTTGAAAATATGTTGACAATGAAAGAATAATTATTATTAAAAAATGTAATAATTTACGAGTTTTATGTTTGTGTTCATGGGTATAGGCCTAATATATATATATATTTGTTCTCATATTCTCGTTGATATATGTTATTTGTTTGTATTTTGTTTTATCGGTTCTGTGATAATGCTAATATGCACCCTATACTACTTCAATGTATTATGATCTCTGTCTTGTAATAGGTTCAATGCCCAACGAAACTATGAATGTTTGACTTGAATTATTATGTAAACATGTACCTAGAACATTACATTACATTACAGTACATGTCATTACATGAAAACACGACACCGTGCGCATTGTATGCAAAGTCAATGTGTGCAGAACCCTGATCAATATGTAATTAGTACAACCGACATAGATGTTACAATTACCATTTGTTAGCTCATTACACTTAAAAGCGGGGGACTCAATAGCGTTTTGGTCAAACATAGCCAACTTTGAAATAATAAGCTAAATGATGATCATGATGAATCAGCTAAGTATGCTGACGTGAAAACTCGAGATTTGAGTGGCAGGATGGAGTTAACCGGACCTGCGGCAATCACGTGACAAATAGCATTGGATTGTGTGGCAAGATCTAGAGCAGTGGTTTACAACCTTTTTTTGACTAGATGCACCCCAAATATCTGCATTTACTAAATACCCGGACTCCCCCCCCCCTTGCCACTAATGCCCACGCTAAAAACTAATAATCGAAAAAGGTCAATGCCCCTAATTTCAATGTCCAGTGAAAGTGTTAAGTAAATTTAACTGTCAGATAAGCCCGTTTGGTGTATTTCTATTGGCCTTTGTCATGGTGAAAACAATTAACTGAAAAGTAGATTTTAACTGGACATTGAAAATATCGGCCCAAATTGTTTTCACCATGACAACGGCCAATAGAAATACACCAAACGGGCTTACCTGACAGTTAAATTTACTTAACACTTTAACTGGACATTGAAATTAAGGGCATTGAAACAAATGAACCCTTCGTAAATTAATTAAATGATTTAAATATTGTTAAACCACTTAATTATAATTGGATATAAGTATATAATACATTATTAGTTCTGTGGGAAATCTAGGTTTGACGTTTTTGCATATGTCTTAGATTTGTGGCCAAATAGTGGACAAGCACACTCTCATTTCCTCCTCAACTGATAGAATTAATTTCGCATTTCCGCAAATTCACAGATTTGACGTTGAAAACTGCAGTAGAAATTTGATCCTGCGTCTGAACTGCTGAATTCCAAACTGTTATTCGGAGTTGAGGGGGGGGGGGGGGCAAAAAAGTACAAAACATTGAATCCTCGACGTAACATGTTTTAGTGAAAATTCAGCCGTGGCCAGACTATTATTAAAAGACATTTTCGTTTGTACTGTTACAATAATAATTATTAATTTTTCTGCCAACCCCCATTCACTTTTGTAGTAAATGGAAATGATTAATAAATAAATAAAATGTTCGTAGTTCGGAAGGAAAAGTGAGGGGAAAATAAGTGTTGTGTGGTTCATACTCGTGGCTGTAGCTATAATGCAGGTCAAGTGAGTAGAACAAGTAGTGTGACTATATAGCACAGGTCAAGAATGCGGTGCTGAATGATGACTCGCAATGAAGGTAGTGACAATATTAGATAAAACATAAATTATTGTTTTAGTGACCCATTGTGCTGGGTTCATAAACAATTAATATTGTTTCCTGGTAGAAATTTCCGAAAGGATGTCCACGATTTACATATTGAATAATTCCCAACAACCCACAACTTTAGTGTGGGCTAGTGAAAATAAAGTTCTAATCGCATCCTGACCATCGTGTGAAGTGTTAGCTCATGTACGCTACCGATCTGTGTTTAGGCAGGTTTACATTGTTTTCAGTTTACTAGTTGGTACACGAAGGCCTATACTACTGCAGAATAACAAGGTAAGTAATAAAGGGTAGCGTGAGGATATTCATAAATAAATAAATAAATAAATAAATAGATAAAATAAAAATTAAGTCGTATTTATAGGGTCTACCCACTCAGTAACAAGACTGATTTTTTCAACCAACCCTGTAGGCTCCGAACACCATCTACGAGTGAGCGATAACCAATCAAAGATTATTTCAAATAAGAAACATATGAGTCAGTGATTGGAGAGTGCGAAATTAACTTGTCGTATTTTGATACGGAAAACATAATTGTGTTAAAGGGGTTCTCACCTGCTACACCAAAAAAATATGTTTAACTAAGGCTGATTAGCTATGAAATTAGCGACTAAATGAAAAGAAATCGGGTTCACCATAACCCGGGGAAAAAATATCAAAGTTAGTGATTTTCGAGCTAGGTCCCATCGGCGAAAATCTCCCATAAGAAATAGCATTGGGACGACCTGTATGCCTTGGGACCTTGGAGGATTCTGCTCCAAAAAAAAATGATGTAATACTTTTCGCTGCGTCTTTCTTTTCTGCGTATTTCGTATATTTTGGTTTTGTAATCGGAGCTTCCGTTCAGGTACAAAATAAAGATGTGTAATCGGGTGCTCCATTTCGTTTTGAGCGTTGCTGTGCGTTGCTGTGCACGTCGAGTCGGCGGGTGTCGACTGTCGAGTTGGTGTCAAGTAAGCCAAGCGAGAGAGAGAGAGAGTGAGAGAGAGAGAGTAGTAGTATTGGGAGGGGAAATAGTCAACGCATGCACAATGAACGCGGTCTGCTATGCGGTGTCGAATGGAGTACACCAAGGCCGTCTAGATATATCGCTTCGAGTACACTCGCACCAAAAGCCGGCTGACACCAACAGTCGCCGCGGCAGTTAACCAGAAATTTCATTAATTAATAACAATTCACAGGTTTCAACTTACGATGTTTAATGGTTCATTATCGATTGGTGTGGTGCAGTAGATCATATGATAAAAAATAAATCTAGCGGGTGAGAACCCCTTTAATAGCGGTTCTAAAACCGAAGCAATACAATCGTTGAACATAGTGGTGTGTACCATCAAGGATTTTATCAAATGCGTAAAACATTATAGTTCTAAAAAAATTACTGTAATATTCATGCTACTGTGTTGGTTTTATTTAAGTTCCATATCCGGTTTTATGAGTAAATTATGTGGATAATCTGGGTTCAGAAGAAATTCATTTATTCAAATTGAAACACCAACACATTACAGCTTTACGTGCCACTGAATTTAGAAATCAGTTTCCTGATGACTTTGCCATTAGAGGACCCCATAGTTTATTTGAGAATGTACAGTATAGCAATTAATTTACTGAAGAGCAAAGAAAAAGCTCTTTTTGACGCCTCGTAAATCATAATAAATACTATGCTCGCAACGGGTAATTTTTCCTCAATGGAATTTATTATAAATTAAATCAGGATGAAGATATACTACAAATACCATCGTCTTTAGATTATTTTCCATTTGACGTGTTACTTTCAAGACCATGTGCATGAGGGTAATTTAGGAAATGAGTTTCGTCGGTAACTAACTAATTCAATGAACAGAACATCAGTTGGCACATTCTGCTCCAACATGGGCGAATGATCTACATTTTCTTCTACCATGACGTAGGAGACTGGTTTTGAGACTGCCCAAAATCTATACTTTCACTTACAACGTCAATCTAATTCTACATACATTTAACATCGTAATCTTTACATGATAGTCATTCTTATTCCACATGCACTTACATGGTAATCATCACATGATAGTCATTCTAATTCCACATGCACTTACATGGTAATCATTACATGATAGTCTTTCTAATTCCACATGCACTTACATGGTAATCATTACATGATAGTCTTTCTAATTCCACATACACTTACATGGTAATCATCACATGATAGTCTTTCTAATTCCACATGCACTTACATGGTAATCATCACATGATAATCTTTCTAATTCCACATGCACTTACATGGTAATCATTACAAGATAGTCTTTCTAATTCCACATGCACTTACATGGTAATCATTACATGATAGTCTTTCTAATTCCACATGCACTTTACGTTTATTATGGTAATCATACAGGAATCATTACAGTTGCGTAGCTTTTAAAATCACGGATTCCCACGGCGAGCGTGTAGTCAAAAGCTCGAGGCTTTCTGTCATAATGTGTAAGACGCAGTTGTTTGGTTTTCGACGTGCAAAACGGGTAGAACTTCACATGAATTTTTTAAGTAGTCCAGCTAGCTTAGACTCCATTGGTGATTTGGAGGGGTTGGGGAGTAGGGAAATGGGGGATATAATTCAATGCCATCCTCAAAAAGAAAGACATATTATAGCTGATCATTTTCTGTAGGGCGAAGACAATGATCAAGTTTCTTTTTTGACTTTCAATGCCTTTGATTTCGTTAATCATGTTTCATGTTGTACTATTAGAAAAACCTGAATGGCTGGGCATTGGTGGAGAGGCTTCAGATGGATAAAATTCTTCCTTGAAGTTGCACTGGTGTTGTTTCTTTATCTAGCCGGTCTGAACAGCTGTATGTAACGTTTTCAGTAGGAGTTTCGCAGGGGTCTGTGTTTTCGCCTTATTGTGTAATTTTTTTAGAAACGATGTTTGTTATTAGATAACCATACGAAAATTCTCGTTTTATGTTGAAAATGCAAGTAAAAGTATAAACTGTTCCAATTAAGCGATTCTGGGTGTTTTAAACGAGCGGTTTTATGGTGAAAATGCAATGGTAATTACAGTTCCGCTACAAGAAACATTTCAGGCGGTAAACTGTTGCCTTCTTCTATCTGCACTGCGATCATGTAACTTTGGTTGATAACGATGAAAATCGTAAGCTGAACGATTGGTAGCTCCTTAACTGCGAACATTTACAATTCGGTAACGCTATTAAGCCATAGACTTACAACTATCTGGATGTGCAGCATGGTTGGAATACGCGTCTGCGATTCTCATTTCCGGTTTTTGACATTTTTGGACATTTTAGCCTCTATCGCTAAGCAATTACACATCAACAGTCATAACAACAATGTGAACAACCTCCCGATGACAACGAAAACGTTCATAGCGATAATAACTCAATCCCATTGGTTGCGATCGTGTGCGCTCTCGATCGCCTGCACCTAGACATAGAGCTTTCGATACCAAAAAATGGCAGAAACGATGGTTTTTATACGAGTTCATTTCACAAAACGAAAATAGGACCGACTAGCTTTAGACATACCTAGAACACAAATTAATTATAGTAAATACGTGCTGTGGTGATTATATAGTCTGTGGATCTTTTCAGTAAAGTGTACATTTTGAAAGTGCATTCGCTTGAGTGTGTTCTTCAAATGGCTCTGAAAATCTGACCGAGTGTGCTCGGTGACGTCACAGATTTCCCGATCGTCATCTGAATAAATAAAAGAATACTTCAGAGTTCTAAAGACGTCGGGTGTTTCGTGTTTGTTGACATAATGTCAAACAGACAATCAAAGAGCAATAAAAACGACTGTCACAGATGAATAATTTGAATGTCAAAATCACAGGTTTTCAATAAAAACAAGCTCTTCCAGTTCCACAGCTTACTGGATTTTGACGAGTTTCTATGAAAATTCTCCGAATTCTCGGACTCGACTCATTGGCAACACAATTATTCTAAAGTACACAAAATACTTCCCGTACGAACGATCTCTCGATTTTCATCGTAATCGAGCAAAGATACGTGATCGCAGTGCTGACGTGCTGATCTTCCCGGTCTGCCACACGTACAGGAGCCATTGTTACCGGCTGTCGATGCGAACGTGCATGCAACATGTGGTTCCATCTAACGGGGACGCTGGGAACTTTCTTCCTCGACTTTGACGACTGTTTAAATTAGTAACAAATGAAGCTAAATGAGGTAGACACGGGAAATACTTGGATTACGTCCGTATAGACATGTTAACGCCGGTTTTGACCAAGATTGTATAGATACATTCAATAAAGTAATAATAATAATTTATTTATTTTCACACCGGTTTTGAATTCATTACAACAATAAAATAATAATACAAAAATACCCTGTCACTGTCTGCAAGCTTTCAATTTGCATATAATATCTGAAGTCGGCGTGCGTGCGTGCGTGCGTGCGTGCGTGCGCAAATGTTTGATGTTGATTTCTCTACTGTAAACTAATGACTGTTACTGTTCCAGTGAGCTGATAAACAAAATGCCGACATTAAACCCCGACGCGAAAGCACCTGACTTGGAGACCAAAATAAATACCTCAGTGGACCCAGGTTCGAGCCCTGGATGCGCAATGACCGAGGATGTCGTGATATCAGGCATATCCGGTCGTCTTCCCGAGTCGTCCAACATGGAGGAATTTAAGGAACAGCTGTTCGAAGGCGTGGACTTGGTCACTGACGACGAAAGAAGATGGCCTTCAGGTGAAGACACTCATTATCACGGCCTTTATATGATTGCGTTGGCCACTGTTGTACTACTTACCACTTCAATAGCGAAAAGTATTTTGTCTTTAAACTCACAGAGTTTTACTGTTTTTAGTAGATCCAGAAATAAATTGGATCACGAAGACTACTGTACAAATTAATTATTAATGATGTAGGCTTTTCAATTTGATCAACTGCTGGGACATTACAATCCTCCCGTGAATTTGTGTTTGTTACATTTATTGTAGAGACGGTTTCCCACAAATTTCAGTCTCCGAGAACTGTTGCTAAAGACACGAGACGACAATGTCTCTTTTTGCCGCTTTGTTTCTCGATAGAACTTTGTAAATAATGTCACCATGTTCTTGGGATTCTTTTCCAGTCTTCGTGTCTCGAATTATCATGCGCTCCACTCTAGCGACTGCAGCTAGTATACGCGACTGACATACCAAAAGAATAAGGAAAACATTTTGAATTTGTTGTTAATAATGTTGATATGAATTGCATTTCCCTGTATTGTGTTGTAAATTTGCTGAATTTGTTTTATTTTTTATACTCTTGTGGTCTACAATTTTATTATATCAATAGGTAATGCTCCTTAACTTTTGGTTTATGATAGTTTTAACAGTAGTAGTATGCAAAGCTGCCCTGCAAAAGATGTTTTATTATTAAACACATTCTAACTACTTTTCCAAAGGTTTGCAAAATGAATGTTTGAATTCCGCGCCTAAACAGCTCACCGCCTGTCCCGGCGGCTGTGACGTCATGGTTCGCTAGAGCTGTGTGACCGTGCGGCCGTACCGCTGGTGTATTGTACCCGTAACTATCGAACGGGACACTTGTAATTAAAGTGGGGCATATCAAAAGTTTCGCAATTTTGTTCTCTTTAAGATAAAAGAAAGAATTAAAAAAAACATTTGAGCGTGCTGGGTCAAAAACCGCAAAACGCGGTCGAAACAATTCCACACAATGCGAAATGTATCACATCAGGGCGGTAAGAGGGGGTAGTCCCAAAAAAAGTGTCAAAACGTAGCCAAAAGGTGAGCGCCGGATACTGCAGTGACAAAAAGTGAAAAAGTCATTAGTGTGGGCGTGATGGCGTTCGGAAAAGAATTTGAAAATCGGAAAAATCCACACATTTGTCGCTTCCACCCGAAAAGTCTCGGGCAAAATTCGGAAAATGGAAAATCCAATACTACCGTCGGAAAGCTGGGAAAATTTCGATCATGGCCATGATCCAGTAAAAGTGAATTTTTCACTTTGGAAGGTCCAAAATGGGCAAAGTGCGGGGAAATCTATTAGAAAACCCGAAAAACCCATCAAAATGCAACAGCTGCTGTCACAGAACGTAGCCGCTAGCGAACTATGACGTCACGCACCGTCAGGGGCGGACTGGGGCGAAAATTGCTACCGGGCAAAACTTAGGAGGGCCCCATTGGACAAGGGCCCGACGGTAGGAATGCAACCCGCGCGCTTTTGACTTTTGCGTTGCGGGTTGCATAACTTCCAGGCACATTTTCCACCTGACTTTAATGAAAGTGACCGTTTTTCACCTAATATATAATTTAAAGAGAAAACAAGAGGTATTAAATATGTAAGTGCACGATATTTTTAGAGTGGAACATTTGTGGAAAAAATTACACACAATTTTTTTAAGTTACAGCTAACAATTTATTCAATTGCTTATTTTTTGTACACAAATTATCAATCACAGCATCATTTGTAATTTTATTTAACAGTCTTTTCTCACAATACATCAAGGACAAATTTTCAAAGTTACTCTCGCAAAGAGTACTTCGTAGCCTGTTTTTGAGATATTTCATTTTTGAAAATGTTCTTTCACATTCAACCTGGCCAATACTTATTGTCAATACATATTTGTAGGCCAGCCACAAGTTTTTGTATGCTAAACTGAACATGTTATACTTTTCCAAATATCTTAAAACACACAAAGGACAAAAATATCATGGGCCCCTAATTCCGGCCCTCTTTGAGAAGGGCCCTCTTTGGGGGCCCACCGGGCCGAGGGCCCACCGGGCACTGCCCTATCCGCCCGATTACCCAGTCCGCCCCTGCGCACCGTAGTAGCCAATCACAGAGCGTTTTCGTTCCAGCTCCACATAGCCAAAGTTAAAACCGTGTTAAATACACCAAAAAATACTTATATTTATGAAATAAATATATTTTTGGAACCAACTCTTACTATATTTGATGTAAGTAACAATTGTGTCGTATTATTAAAGTAAGGAGCATTCCATATTGTATCTGGGATGTCAATCCTATATTAGATCAATAATAATAACAAATAATGATAACGAAGTCCTACAATTACCATTTCCACAGGCATCTACGGCGTGCCCAAACGCACGGGCAAGCTGAAAGACCTGTCTCACTTCGACGCGCAGTTCTTCGGGGTCCACGCGAAGCAGGCGAACGCGATGGACCCCCAGTTGCGCATGTTACTGGAGTTGACACAGGAGGCGCTGGTGGACTCCGGGACTAACCCGGCCGACGTCTGGGGGAGCCGCACGGGCGTCTTCATCGGCGTCTCTGAGAGTGAAGCTCTAGATATCTGGAGAAGCAACCCGGAAACGTGCGATGGCTACGGCCTCACCGGATGTGCGCGCGCAATGTTCGCTAACAGATTATCTTATACGTACAATTTCAAAGGTTAGTTCAAGTAAATCTAAGCAGGAATTCTAGTACTTCATTCTTCCATGCGCAGTCTGATATTTAAATTTGGTATGAATTCACAGTACACAACACAACACAACACAACATCAGAAACAACACCAAAACAAGAATACAACCGAAACAGTGTTCAAAAAGGGATCATTTGTATATGAGAGTACTTTTTTCCACCAAAAGTACTTTGTTTATATTATAGCTGTTCTTTGTGTTTTTCACTTAGATAACTTATTTCATATATTATGTTAAATACTCAGGTCCAAGCTACGCTATCGACACGGCCTGCTCGTCCAGCCTGTACGCTCTCCACCAGGCCGTGGACGCGATGAAGAACGGCCAGTGTGATGCAGCGATAGTCGGAGGAGTCAACATCCTACTAGACCCTACGACTTCCCTGCAGTTTGTGCGGCTAAACATGGCCAGCCCTGAAGGCATGTGCAAGGCATTCGACGCATCGGGTAAGCACAAGTAGTGTTGTAGTGGTGAGTTTAAGTGTTTAAACTCAAAACGCTTGATGAGTTAAGTATACGACACCGGAACCCTCAGAAATGAAAGGGTCTGCTGGAGAATACTATTCAACCTTTAGCGATGGTCACTAATAACTGAGTATAGTTTGCGGAGGCATAAGGACATGTCTTTACTTCACTGACGAGTGCACTCACATGTCGATAGGCACGACATGCCGACGGGAAGAAATGTCCACTGTTTCTTGATTGGCTCTTGAATTGAGATTGACTATATAGTTAGGTTAGAGTGATTGATATAATAATAGCTTTGATTTCGAATAAGGGTGCTATGACCGCACAGGTCGGACAGTTTCATTGCTGTATTTCTTTTACTGGCGCCCAGTTAATGCTTGTCTGATACAAAACATTGTGGTATTACTATTTTTGTATTTGAAATGTTGGCTATTGCCACTGCCACTCCGCCAGGTAACGGCTACGTGCGCAGTGAGGCGGCGGTGGTCATCTACCTCCAGAGGGCGTCGCAGGCCAAGCGAGTGTACGCGACGGTGGTCAAAGTGAAGACGAACGCTGACGGACACAAGGAGCAAGGAGTCACATTCCCCTCTGGAGAAATGCAGAAGCAACTGATTGAGAAGGTCTACGAAGACTCGAAGATCAGCCCGGCAGAGGTGCATTATGTAGAAGCCCATGGGACAGGTACACGGGTAAGACAATATGGGGGCAGCACACGAGATCTAACGTCCACGGCAATTTAAGCAACGACTCGAACTTTCGACTAAGCTACATAGCAATAAAGCTTATAATTCCGACGGGATGTTTTTCGTTTAGGTCCGATCTCACCAAATTTTGAAAATCTAATCTCGGATTGGTTACCATGATTTCGGTTTTAATTATAGGGGACCAGTTCTCCAAAGGCCAGTTCTCCAGGAATCATTCATAAAAGGAACGCTTGAAGTTTAAAATATACCTCCTTACCACAGAAATGAACAATGAAATTAAGAACTAAGAATTAACATGAGCTTACTTTATAAGCACATCCTCGTGTACGTTTAGTTATTTAAAGCAACATTAAAATCCTCCAGGCGGGAGACCCGCAAGAAGTGAACGCCATTGCGGAGGTGTTCTGCAAGGGTCGCAGCTCTCCCCTCCTGATTGGTTCCGTCAAGTCTAACATGGGTCACTCCGAGCCGGCCAGCGGTCTCTGCTCCATCGCCAAGGTTCTCATTGCCATGGAAACCGGGGTCATTCCGCCGAACCTTCACTACAGCAACCCCAACCCAGACATTCCGGGGCTTTCGGACGGCCGACTTCAGGTACTTTGCTTTGGTATAGCAACACTGATGTAAGGAGATCTCTGTACTCTCGGTATATTTACATTATTATGGTCACTGGGATGAAAGACTTCTGGGCCAACTCTTTGCTAATTACGACAAACATGAGGAGATATTATGTTCATTGCCGGTCCATAGATGTGATAACTTAGGCGCCACTTAAAGAACTTTTTTACTACTCGCGAAACAGATGAAGTCATTTCCATTTGTTGGCAGTATGCAGACATAAATACGAAGGAACTTCGGCGGAAGTTTAGGGTCACTCGGCTTCTTTCCAACTTGCGAAACGATAAGAGCATGGAGATATGAACTGACGGTCCATGGAAATATGAAGATGGAAGAATTCATGTGCTTGTCTTTGCTACTTGCTACATGGACATGTCTCACTACAGGTCTCCAATGTCCGTAGGTCGTGGAACAACCAGTACCCTGGGACGGTGGACTGATGGCAATCAACTCGTTTGGGTTCGGCGGGGCCAACGCTCACCTCCTTCTAAGATCCAACCCTCGGTCGAAAACTCAACGTGTAGAAGACCAAACGTCAAGGTATCAAGTATTTACCAATTGTTTAAGTGATACTTTTAAATTAATATAACATACTATGATTCCTAGGTACTAAATACATACATTGTATAGTCAGCCCATTCTATAACAAGAACAGAGATGCAATGGAGGACATTTACATAACGGCTCCAATCCGTACCAATATATTTAGGTATCTTATGTTTGAAAGTTTGTGCACAATATTATAAAGAAACCCCTTGCTTTATCTTTGCAAGTTTGTAAATAATATTATAAAGAACATTTATAACAAGAAAAAACAATACAATAATGTAAACCTTTTCAGACTAGTGTGTGTATCCGGTCGTACAGAAGAGGCTGTCACAAGATTTTTAGACGAAATAGAGAAAAATCCACGAGATGATGATCTCATTGCCTTACTTGACGAGCTGCATAGTTCCAACATACGCGGCCATTCGTTCAGGGGCCACGCCGTACTCAATGGCAATGTTGCAACAAGGGAGGTTAAGGTAAATGAAGCGCGGCTTTACTCCACGAGCTGCATAGTTCCAACATACGCGGCCATTCGTTCAGGGGCCACGCAGTACTCAATGGCGATGTTGCAGCAAGGGAGGTTAAGGTTATTTAAAGCACGGCCTTACTCCACGAGCTGCATAGTTCCAACATACGCGGCCATTCCTTCAGAGTAATCTTTGCTATTACCATCATTTATTGTCTTCCCGAAACCCTAATATTTAGCAAATGTGTCTCCTTCAAAATTCTTGCAATTGTTCTTACGAATAATTAGCTATAATGGATTTAACAAAAGTCAGATTATCATTTTCGTAGTACAGCTTAACATTGGTTCAACATGTAGATATAACGTTGAAGCACTTCGACACAGAAAAGCAGCCAGTGTGGTTCGTATTTTAAGCAATGGGAAACCAACAGGCCGGTATGGTCAAGGATCTGATGCAGCTTTGTGGTTCTCCTTCCAGCACTTCGACGGAGAAAAGCGGCCAGTGTGGTTCGTGTTCTCACGCATGGGAACCCAGTGGGCCGGTATGGGCAAGGATCTGATACAGCTTTGTGGTTGTCCTTCCAGCACTTCGACGGAGAAAAGCGGCTAGTGTGGTTCGTGTTCTCAGGCATGGGAACCCAGTGGGCTGGTATGGGCAAGCATTAGATACAGCTTTGTGGTTGTCCTTCCAGCACTTCGACGGAGAAAAGCGGCCAGTGTGGTTCGTGTTCTCAGGCATGGGAACCCAGTGGGCCGGTATGGGCAAGGATCTGATACAGCTTTGTGGTTCTCCTTCCAGCACTTCGACGGAGAAAAGCGGCCAGTGTGGTTCGTGTTCTCACGCATGGGAACCCAGTGGGCCGGTATGGGCAAGGATCTGATACAGCTTTGTGGTTCTCCTTCCAGCACTTCGACGGAGAAAAGCGGCCAGTGTGGTTTGTGTTCTCACGCATGGGAACCCAGTGGGCCGGTATGGGCAAGGATCTGATACAGCTTTGTGGTTGTCCTTCCAGCACTTCGACGGAGAAAAGCGGCTAGTGTGGTTCGTGTTCTCAGGCATGGGAACCCAGTGGGCCGGTATGGGCAAGGATCTTATGCAGCTTTGTGGTTGTCCTTCCAGCACTTCGAAGGAGAAGAGCGGCCAGTGTGGTTCGTGTTCTCAGGCATGGGAACCCAGTGGGCCGGTATGGGCAAGGATCTTATGCAGCTTTGTGATTGTCCTTCCAGCACTTCGACGGAGAAAAGCGGCCAGTGTGGTTCGTGTTCTCAGGCATGGGAACCCAGTGGGCCGGTAAGGGCAAGGATCTGATGCAGCTTTGTGGTTCTCCTTCCAGCACTTCGACGGAGAAAAGCGGCCAGTGTGGTTCGTGTTCTCAGGCATGGGAACCCAGTGGGCCGGTATGGGAAAGGATCTGATACAGCTTTGTGATTCTCCTTCCAGCACTTCGACGGAGAAAAGCGGCCAGTGTGGTTCGTGTTCTGAGGCATGGGAACCCAGTGGGCCGGTATGGGCAAGGATCTGATACAGCTTTGTGGTTCTCCTTCCAGCACTTCGACGGAGAAAAGCGGCCAGTGTGGTTCGTGTTCTCAGGCATGGGAACCCAGTGGGCCGGTATGGGAAAGGATCTGATGCAGTTTGAAGTGTTCGAGAGAGGCATCAGGAAATGCAGTAATGCCCTCATACACGAGGGACTTGACCTCTATGACCTCATCTTGAACGGAACGGACGCCACCTTCGACAACGTACTAAACTCTGTCGTCACTATCGCTGCCATCCAAGTGGCCTTGGTTGACCTGTTGGCGTTGGTGGGAATCCACCCCGATGGGATTGTGGGCCACTCCGCGGGTGAAATGGCCTGCGCCTACGCCGACCACAGCTTCACAGCTGAACAGACAGTATTGACTGCATACTACAGAGGGAGATGCCTTCTAGACTCCAAACTTCCCCTCGGGGGGATGGCGGCAGTAAGTTGTCCAATTACTTATTGATGCACTTCTGTTACAGCTATTACTAAACTCAAGTAAAATATTAAGTGAAGTCCATAAATTTATTTTAATAAATAGTTGTCAATGCTGTATGTTACTATTGGAAATATTTAATTATTTTTATTTATGTGGTTTTGGTGTTCCTTTGTGGCTTTTGGTAGTGAGGTGTAGGGTGTATTTCGTATGACGTATACCACTCATATTTGTCTCATTCCAACAATTTATCGCTGTACAGAAATTCTGATGTCAAATTCGTATATCCCTGGTTGATTAAGTGGTAATTAAAACATCACACTCCACTATTCTTTCGTATTTTGTTGCATTTTATGTTGTAAAAGTGGCCACCACAGATGAAGAAATTGAGAACCGATATGGATGGTATGCTGAAAATTACTGGTTGGGCATCTGGTAAGTTCAAAAATTGTTAGTGGTTTAGCGTTTATTTGGTACCAGTCCCTCGTATTTAGGAAATAGCCACTTAGATTTTGCCCGTTATATAGCAAAGGATACCTCTGCGTTAAACCACAGACAATTTTCAGTTTTTAATTATATCTCAAGAATGCTACTCGAAATCGAAAATTTGAATCAACAGCGCACAGTGTTTTGGTACGCCCCACATACTGAATGAAATGTTGTAACCGTTAGCGTAGTTATTTGATTATTTAATAGATCATTAATAAGAAAAATAATTTCAAATAAAAACCATACTGATTATAATGTAAGATACAATTTAGAGCATTCAGTAAGTATAGGGCTTACTAAACCACAATGCGCTGTTGATTCAGATTATTGATTTCGAAGTCCATTCTTGAGATTTAATATACAAGTGAAATGTCTTTGCGGTTTTTGACGTAGAGGTAGGCGACCTTTTGCTCTTAAAGGAGTCGTAGTATAACGCCCGGTCTCAGTTATTGCACACTTATTCTGATGGCCGTCCGCGGTGACTCAAGCGCTTGGGGCCTAAACGTATGCTAGGAACGTGGGTTCGAATCCCGTTAGGGCATATTAAGACATGGGGTTTTTGTAATTGTTTTTCATCTACACTATCAACTCTCATCGTCATGATCAGCATGAATGGAATACTAGTGACACGAAACAAGAATCATCATTATTAATTCTAATGCCATATTCGAGTGCCTATGGGTTGATTTACTAGTAACCACAGATAAAAAATTACCTACGTAGTTAATTTTTTATCAGTGCTGTTAACTTAGATTGTGTTGGTGTCACATGCCACTATTCCGTCGAATTTTCTTATTTCGTATTTCAAGTAGGCGCCATATTTGAAATGCTGCCACAGATGAAGGAGTTGCCAGCAGAGGCGGATCTTGAAAATGACATTCTGCGCATCTAGTAGCAGTACATGTGCAATAATAACACTTCTTTACTAAAATACGCAGTTGGCTTCATCCCCGTCGAACTATATTACGCAATAAGTGATCGTGTACAAATAAGTGAAAAATTTAATAATAAAGTTTCGAATCGGAAAATAAAATGCTACAATTTCAACAGGAAACGCAATGCACTTCTAAATATTTTACAGATACAGCTATCGCCGCTGTTTGTTGATCACTCATTGCATTGTAGAGTGTAGAAAAGCGAGCAACTTCGGTGGATAAACTATTTAACTTGTTCAACCACAGACGTGTATGTCCAGTGTAGGTGATTGTAGTCTCAATTCACCAACTTCGTTAAGCTTCGATTTAGTAAGCTCGGTCTGGTAACCATGGTTTCAACAAACATTACATTCAAAATGCACGGCAGTCGCCATGTTTATTTGTAGAGAATCTCCGATTACCCACTTATCTGAGTTAAAAAAAAGTTGGTGAAACCGGCCCTGTGAACTATGTATTACACGGTCACATTTTTATCCAAATTCTTGAATATAAGTACAAAAGCACATCAAAAACAGTCAGGATATAGTAAAATACAACAATAGCCGTTCGTTGTTGATCCTGTTTTTTGTTCTTGAATTGAAGAAGTTAGATAAAAAACTTTAACGTGATTTTCTGAATTGATCTAGGACCCTCGGAGTTAATTACGGTCTTCTAAATCGTCAATGACAACAGTGCACAACAATAATTACAAATGCACCATGACATAACATTTGAAAACTAGTTATTATTATTAAGCATTTTTGTCATTGCTTTATCAGGACCCTTATACTTGGTCTACACGCACGTTGATTATCCTCGAAGAAGATAATCAACGTTGGACATGATTCCCGTGAACGTCCACACGGATCAATCTAACGACAATTGTGGCACCTAGCGGAAGAATTTCAAAATAGCTTTAACTTTGTTTATGTGTTAAAGCTATTATTTCTTCAGAACTAAAATTCGTTCTTGCGACACTTCTTTCTTTTTTTTCCATATTAAAATCAATAAATCCACGAAAATAATTAAGATGAAACGCCGCGACAACACGTTTTAAGTACGTTTTAGAGCTATGTTTTATAGGTTAGGTTACCTTTACCGCACAAAATATATGCACTGCCACCTTTCGTCAAAGAAATGTACATGTTTAGTTGGCAGCGCTTCAATTATTTGGGGGTCTTGAGGCAAATCATCTGCCTCGACAATGATTGGCGAAACTGCTCGTCTACACGCGAAGAAAATTGGAGACTCGAATGATTGGAGCAAATAATCCACGCGTGTAGACATAGTATTAGATAGAACTATTAAACGGCCCTCTAGAGCAGTTCTGAAAATCGTCCCTATAGTCTTAGGCACCGAGATTGGCCACTGAGCGCGCTAGTGAAAACGAATGACGCGCTCAAAGTGGCAAAGTCGCGCCACAACCTGATGAAGCAGCGTCGTTCTTCCTACGTTGATAATGGCAAATTGTGAAAATCGTTTTAAATTTTTTTTGCCAGATTATGAATCACATTAATGCATCTTAAAAAGACAAGCCACCATTTTAATCAGGACACGTTAAAGACTTACAAACAACAAATAACACACAACAAACACAAACAAAACGAGACAATAAAAACAAAACTAAAACACCAAACAAAAAAACAAAATGAAATAAATACACATCAACAAGAAAAAAGCAAACAAACACAAAACAAAAAACAAGATGTATCACAATACTATCCGGCTTTATGTTCAACCGCGGAATGAAATCTTCATCAGTTAGTTGCTAAATTTGGCCACATATAGCGCTGTATGTACTAACACACGCAAACTCAGCGCTGGGTGTATCTAATCGCTTCCAGGTGGGTCTGGGGTGGGCTGAGGCGCAGGCGCGCTGTCCCCCCGGCGTCGTGGCGGCCTGTCACAACAGCGTCGACAGCGTCACAGTCTCGGGGCCGGCGGGAGAGGTAGCTACCCTCGTCGCGACGCTCACGGCGGAAGGCGTCTTCGCCAAGGAGGTCAACTGCTCGGGGGTGGCGTTCCACAGCAAATACGTGGCAGACGCTGCACCCAGTCTTCGGAAATACCTAAACAAGTAAGGTTACGAGCAATTTCGTATTTTCTTTGTGTTGGATTAGAAAGGATCGTAGGGGGCGGGAGTTGGGTGGGTGGGGGGGGGGGGGGGGGGGGCGCAGATTACAATTTTGTGGGATAACTGGGATTGTAGCAAAAGTATACAAAAAAGGTGTTCAATTACGCTTATTGTTCCCGTAACAATGCAACCCGAAATGTATTGTTTTGAATGGCGTTTTGCAAAAGGCTGCACTCAGTGCGCACTGGCGAGCCTAGTCTATTGATATGCGTTGTTGTGTTAACTGATAATTCTGTGCGGTCCAGTGCAGCCATAATGCCATTAGTTTTCATATGTGTTATTGATAAATTACTTTGAAGGGAAAATAACATAGTTTCTTTCTGGGCATTATAAAAAAAAAAAAAAAAAAAAAAAAACAAAAAACTAGTTATTGCTGAACAAATGTGGAAATCTGTGTAAACATTTAATGGCATTTCTTCACGCAGTAAACGTTATTTATTCCAAAATATAAACCCAACACTCAGTTATAGTAATTCGATAGAACATAATATTATAGTATGAAGCGGAAATCAAAAGCAGGTAGTGATCTTGGTGTTGATAATTTACCAATAGTAGCCGAATCAATTCTTCTTACAAAAAAAACTCGATTCAACTGCTAAAGATTTACTCGACAAACTTTTATTCTATAACACCCGAAATCCCTTATATTCCACCATAAAATGAACGAAATATATTATAGTTCCACAAGTGTAATTTCTTTTCAGTTGTACGCTTATAGTCTGTACCCAAATGTACAAAAAATGGCTTCCGTGGGTTACTTGAAGAGAAAGTATGTAAGTGGTCTCCATCTCTTCCGTTCACTTTATAAAATAATAATTTCGATGGTGCCACACTAAAATATTAGGCATTCGAGAGGACGTAAATAAACAAAGTGGCAGCCTCTCGAAGTGATTTTTTTGGTTAATTAAAATGTATTATGACAAAAATTATTCTTTGTAAAATTGTGCTCCAAAATGATATTCAGGTATCTAGGACGTAGGCTTTAAGCGGAAATGTAAATATCTCTGTTAATCTGTAATCGAATGTACAAACATTTTCTCTATTCTGCTACTTAATGAAGGAAGTTGCCTAAAGCCTATGGGAGTGGGATAGAGCCAACTAGCGTACTTGCTACTGGCTTGTTTGGATATACAAAACAATCAACCCCTTATGAAATCGTGTTCTCACACCAAGAAGTAAGATAGTGTCAGGGGAGTCAGGACCGCCCACAATTAGTTTCCAGCTTAACAAGTGTGAATCATTAACGTTTTTTTGCCGATTATCTAGTACAATTTGGTTGCGTTAAGTTTTTTGGCGGAAACCTGCTTGCACGTTTTCTTGTGCGTTACCGTCAAAAAACTTACCGCAACCAAATTGTACTAGATAATCGGGAAAAACGTCAGTGATTCGCGCTTGTTAAGTTGGAAACTAAATGTGGGCGGTCCTAAAACTAACTTACTTCTTGCTGTGAGAGACCTATAATAATGTTGAACCTTCAACAGACTGATACCCAACCCCAAGCGGCGCTCCTCAAAGTGGATCAGTACTTCCGTGCCGGAGCATGGCTGGACCAATGACCACGCACAGCTCGCGTCTACCGAGTACATGGTCAACAACCTGTTGTCTCCGGTGTTGTTCCACGAAGCGATGACGCACGTGCCCGACGACGCCATTGTTGTCGAGATTGCGCCCCACGCTCTTCTACAAGCGACGCTCAGGAGGGCCCTCTCAGCGTCGTGCACCGTCGTGGGGCTGATGAAGAAAACCCACGCAAATAACGAGGAGTTCCTTTTGGCCGCCGTGGGAAAGTTAGTACTTGTGAGAGAGATTTCTACTGTGTTGTTATCAGTGGCGTGCCGTGACTTTTCTAATGGGGGAAGCAACTACTTTTTTAAGTAATCCCTTGGCAATGGCACTTGTGAGACCCCCCCACCTAATACATGCATGGGGGGTCTGGGGGGAAGGCCCCCCAGTCAATGCGGGTCCGGGGCGCACAGCCCCGGATTTTTTTGGATTATCGTGATTGCCGTACGAGCCTTTTAACGAGTTTTAGGCAATTTACCATTAGAAATTTACGAACAAAAATCTGATCCATTATAAAATATCAGTGCTAAAATGCCGAGTGCATTTTTTGGTTT
Organism: Isoperla grammatica; assembly: GCA_945910005.1. Taxonomy (NCBI): domain Eukaryota; kingdom Metazoa; phylum Arthropoda; class Insecta; order Plecoptera; family Perlodidae; genus Isoperla; species Isoperla grammatica. The sequence goes on from OX246738.1 coordinate 29,988,874, forward strand.
TTGAATTGAGATTTGGCAGAGCTGATGTTGGTCGGCCACTCTCAATAATTGCACATTTTTCTTGAAAAGATCGAGTGCTAAATGGGCGCTCAAATAATTCATCGATTACATAACATTCAATCATATTCATGGTTATTGAAAGTTGATAGTACAAATTCAGAAAGGAGTGCACATTCGCGCTAGACCTAGATCCTCCACATCCGCGCTAGACCTAGATCCTTGGCCCACAGCAAGCGATCCGATCGAGCCCGCAGACTCGGAAGCAATCCTTCATATTGCTTATTCGCGCGTAGATGAACAACACACCAAACATTTGTCACACACTACAATTATACTCAAATAATCAACTTATCAATGTAGAATCGCATTCTTTCTCACACTGAATGAATTTAGAAAATAAACGAAACAGTTTTACGGTTATAAAGAGGTAAAAACACGAACAACTTTCAAACCCACGTGTCTCTCGGAACAGTCTGGCTTATGGGTGCTGGGTGGATGCAATCCGAGGCATTGCTTCCACTCGGCTTTTCTTCGTCAACCCTCGGCCACCCTCGTCGCTTGGCCCACAGCGAAGGCCTGGCGCTCGAATTCAAACTCGTAGAATATGGTACAAGGATTTTTCATTGCGCTGTCAGTTATTTCGCATAATTCGGGTAGTTAAGTTTGGTTCATTAATTCTATTTTAGTGTTACTGGTAAGCGATATTGTTAGCCAGCATTGAGGGTATACATAGGTAATTTAGTTAAAAATAAAATGGAAGCAATGCTTCCATTGCTTCCATGGACGGCACGCCACTGGTTGTTATAGTATTTGTATAGTCGCGTCGCGTTAACTTGCAAGGTGTTGTCGTCACGGATTACGTAATAGTGAAGTGACGCGTGTGACAACTTCCAACCTAAATCTAGTTGCATCCCGTACTCCTGCCTCAGGTATTGTAGTGATAATATCGCCCGCATGTTGTCAGACGTGGTGGGGTCGCATTCCATTCAAGGTTGGTGCAGTCAATGCAGTAGTCAATAACAATGCAGCTATCGGGCAATCTCGAGTTTAATACCGTAGAAATAGACCGTGTGGAGCGACCATCTCTTCTCAGAATTTTAGGGGACACCTTGCTTCTTACGGCGTCGCCAGTATAGTAGTATTTATGCTTACAAACATAATGGTAATGTATTAAACTAACACAGCAAACCTAAGAAAATGTGCAAAATCCGAAGATAAAAGATATTATCGTTATAACGAAACTAGCTTAAAACTCCTATTCATATTATATCAAATTCGTTAGCAATTGACGATTTAGGAGGATTGAGTGCCGCTAAAGTGAGCGTGCGGCGTGCAATATTTCGTACAATCAAACTGCACTCACGAAAACCAAGTTATTTCGATCCGTTTGGTGCAAAAAACAGAAAACAACTTTTATACTGTATAGGTTGAGCTTCTGATATACATTTTTCGGACATAAACATAACTTTTCAGAATTTTTTAGTCAATGTTTATGATTTTGTTTGTGATGAATTGGATCAAATTTGAACAAAAGCTCAATCCAAGCATCACCCAAACATTACAGCGTGCTCGAGCTACGAATTATGAAACTAAACTATAGTTGCTTTTGAACTGAATAGGGAATTTTGAATATAAATTGTGCCTAGTACAGACTACAGAAGTGTTATGGCAGAGGAATCTTTTGCCCGAAACATTGATTTATATCTGCCGGTTGGTGTATATATTATTGTCAGAACTCGTTTAATTCCTTTTTGTAGAATCTATAAAAGTGATCACAGATGATCACAGTAAAACACAATTTATTGTTTTGTAATAGCTTGCTTCCGATTACAGATTGTTCAACTCAGGACTACAACCCAGAGTGAGCCACCTGCATCCCAAGGTCACCTTCCCCGTCTCGAGAGGGACCCCTATGGTGGCGCCCATGATTCACTGGGACCACTCGGCCGAGTGGAATGTCCCCTCGTTTACAGAGAGGGGCTCTCACAGGTCGGCGGACTCGATCGTCCAGGTCGACATCACAAAGGAAACTGATGAGTTCCTCGTTGGTCATGCCATCGACGGGAGGCTCATATTCCCCGCCACGGGATACATGGCTAGTAAAACATTACATGTATAGCTTTATTTTGATAGTGATGGAAATTATTCACCACATACAGAGCCCTATATCTATAACGGTACATTCTATGATCAAGAAGGACTGTTTAACTCCGTCCTTGTAGTTCAGAAATCAGAGTAACTACCCGGATAGCGCGAGTGCCTTCGGAATATAAAGTAGAGATAACGTGTAAATGAAAGATCACACTATGGTTTGTAGACGTGCTATATATACTTCAAATCATTACCCCTCTCCACGATTTCACAAAGACATCTCAACTGGACGAATGTGTCTATAGAATAAGAATATAGCACTGTGTTGTGTCACATTTTGGAAAAAAAAACTATTAGGTTTATTCATGTTGAAATATTATGTTCAAATGATGATTAAATTTTTTGTGGCAATGTGAAAAAAGAAGACCTATGTATATTTAAATATATTATCCTGTACGCGTACACGTATTCTGACGACAGGGAGTGGACGTCTATTCACATAAATAACAAAGGAAGTGAAGTAACATCATTTTTATTAAGTATGAATGTTAGTATACTCGCCGCACAAGATCTTTGGTAATGCTTCCGTCACGGGTGGGTGAGCGGCAACCAACCAGCGACCGTGGCTAATTCAGATACCTGCTCGGGTTGGCCGAGACCGTAAACACGTCATTGATTCATGACGAAAGCATTACCGAGGTTGTTTTACGAGACCTATATGAAGGTAGCACCCAAAAGGTAATATATTTGTAATTATAACATTAATATCGAACAAAAGAGTAGTTTAACGTAATTTTGTTCCATGAGTGTTGAAATAAAAGCATTTCTTTCAGACCCTAGTGTGGCAAACGTTTGCAAAGCACGTCGGAGCAGCGTACGAAGAGATCGCCGTCGTGTTCGAAGACGTTCAGTTCCACCTGGCAACGTTTCTACCCAAACGAGGATCAGTCAAATTCATTGTCCATATTTTGGAAGGGTCTGGGACATTTGAGGTCACTGAGGGCGGATCCTTGGCCGTCTCCGGGCGCGTTTCCCTACTCCAAACTAAGGACGAAGAAACTCCGCCCATTGTAACTTTACAATGCGACGATTGCGTAGAAGGCTTCAGCCTCGATGCGGCCGATATCTACAAGGATCTCCGTCTCCGCGGTTACGACTACGGAGGGATCTTCAAAGGGATCGTGTCATCGGACAACCGCGGCCAACTGGGGACACTCGAGTGGAACAACAACTGGATCAGCTTCATGGATACGATGCTGCAGTTCACCATCCTGGGGATGAACACCCGCGAGCTCTTCCTCCCGGCCCGGATACAGAGGGCTGTGATCGACCCCAGGAAGCACTTGAAGGTCGTCGCGGACCTGGACCAAGGAGCAGGTTAGAGCTTACTTAGATAACTATAACGTTCCTGTTACTATTGTTACATGTCAGTTGTATAGTTTAATTTATTGTCCCCATAGCAAATTAGTTGTATAATTCTTGGTGTGACCGACGTTTACATAAATTAAATAAATGTATACTCGCTTGCTTACGTGTGGTGATACTGTCGTCACCCTCTACCGTAAATTAATTAATTCATTCATATCTATGAAAACATCGAGGGAAATTATAATTTTGAAAGGACTATGTTTTGTTGTTCAATTTTGGATAATACATCGCATAAGTATGGTACATCACGAATGAAATCGACAGAGCTTTTGTCTTTTACTATTATTGTCTTGAAAATATGCTCTCTGCTTTGTCGTGTCACTGCTTACAACGTAGTGTTGCATTATTATACATTAGCCTAGTGTTTTAAACCAATTGTCAGTATCTGACAAACTATAACATCATTCCCGCTGTGACATAGTCAAATTTTCTTTATGACGATTTCAGAGACCAAAATTCCATTTTTCAGGAATTCCGGTCCTGATGAACCACCACTGCAACGTTGTTCGGGCGGGCGGGGTGGAGATCCGGGGGCTGAAAGCCAACCTCGCCCCCCGAAGGCCACACCCCCAGGCGCCGCCGAAGCTGGAGAGCTACGCGTTCTTTCCCTACGACAACCCCCGCGTGCTGACCAAGGCAGAAGCACTCACTGTCAGCCTCATGGTAAGAAGTAAGAATTTGTGTTTATTCATATGAGTTATGTGCAAAAATTCTATTTAAATTAAGAATTTATCAAAAAGAAGAAAATATGCTCAAACCATATGAGAATACGATAACTAAAAAAAACCTAAATGGTGGAGATGGGCTGATTTTGGAAGAAATGTTATGGAAATGAAAGGGACGGTGAAATAAAGTCAGGACAGAGACAGAGGGTTTGTAGGTCGAAATAACTACTACGAATAAGTTTATTAGTGCCGGGTAGAGGTCCAACAGGCATTGGCGATTGTCTACTCATAAAACGCCCGAGAACACTAGTAGTACCGGCGTGAGCCGCTAGGTGCCGCCACATAAAGCGCGGTCTTATCAGTGGGTATGTGTGACGGCACCTAGCGGTTCACCCTAATACTCCTAGTGTTCGTGGGCGATTTATGGGTAGACAGTCGCCAATGCCCGTTGGGCCTCTAACCTATACTATCAAACTCAATGCTAATACCTGCATGCTTATACTCTCAATAGATGCTAATAAATACAATACAATACAATACAATACCAGTACATCTTTGTTCAAAATTGTTTCGGCTTGTTTTTCAGTATCCTTTTTAGTATTAGGACACCCTAATTTACCTATCGTACTAGTGTGCATCGTTCTATCCATGCATATACATGCATAAAGCAGTATTGTTAGAATTAGAACCAAAAATTTCAAAATACAATTTCAAATAATATGTAGACGAAAGTTTTCTACTCCAAGGAAAATGCACGCACCTTCTTTCAATCTTCTGTTTATGTTTACAATTTATGGGACGAAAACACTAAAAATATTGTTACAATTACACGTTTTTATGTATATTTATGTTCTACGTTTTACCACCTATTCAATCTCGGTCTCTTTATCTCACATCTGAACTCACGAATACGGATTTAGAGTTCTGGATAATGTCATTTTTCATGTTTACACATTATTCATACGTGCATGGTCGACACAACGTGATTCCTGGTCATTCGTCTGTTTGTGTTTTAGGTGGTCATGGAGAACACTGGAGGAATTCTCAAAGTAAATGTGATGGAATTAGCAGAAGAAAAACCAGCAGAAGTTCTGCTCGCTCCAGTTGTCATAGATATTCTCGAGTCAGAACCAAAGATTTCTGTGAGTTTCAAACATTCAAGTCCGAATTCAGCAAAAATTTGCTTATCTCCGATTTAAAAATAAGACTAGTCACAATGGTTTCAACAAACATTACAATTCAAAATGTATGGCACCATGTTTTCTCTGAGTGTCTCCGATTAACGGCTAATCTATAGGGACAAAAAGTTTGGTGAGACCGGGCCTGCATTTGAAAATTATTGTGTCGTGTCCAATGACATATATAATCATGGTATTGCGTTACTGGGCCTACGCCTGCTGGTGAATCAGTGTAGTATCACTAAAGTAGCCTCGGAAGTCGGCTATGGGGTGCAATTTTTCACTTTCACTACGGTTTCAGACTTGTTTGATATTTTTGGCATGTGTCTCCTTAGCAATAGGGACGTAAATTACCAATACCGGAAGGAAAATCGCAGACGCGCTCTCCAAAACCGTTGTATGTTTATTGTAATCAGAAAACCATGTATATTTGGTCTAACGTACATGTCTACTGTTGATAGTTCCTACGTGATGTCGGTAGAGAGCCAAAAGCCATACGCCATACGCCATACGCCATACGCCATACGCCATACGCCATACGCCATACGCCACACGCCACACGCCACACGCCACACGCCACACGCCACACGCCACACGCCACACGCCACACGCCACACGCCACACGCCACACGCCACACGCCACACGCCACACGCCACACGCCACACGCCACACGCCACACGCCACACGCCACACGCCACACGCCACACGCCACACGCCATACGCCATAAGTCATAACAAAGCCACCAGATCACGTCCCATGAATGATACATTCCAGTGAATCAAAAATAATAAATTTCGTTGGTTTAAAACAACAGTACACATATTATTCCACTTTACATACGTTGCTTCGAAACATTGTTGATATGAATTCAAAATAAATAATGAAACAACGAACCTACTTTCAGGTTAACATGACAGCGGCAAGTTCTATACCAGACACTCTGGGAGTTTCCCAAGAATTGATTGACCTTGGAGTTAAGGTTGTCAATAGTGACATCACTGGCGAGGGGCTGGAGCCTACAATGAATCTAGTGGTGGGATCTGAAGTCATAGGTAAGAGATATTGCTTGCTCTATTGGAGTGATACATTATTATTGCAAAAAACATTAATTACATTTGTTTGGATTTGTCGTCCATTTGAGGTCAAGAACTAACCAAGTCGGTGTCAGGTTAATATTAATAGATTCTGGTAGTAAGCTTGTTTACATGCTCAGTGGTATCCACGTTTACATCTCCAGGCACAACACCAGAAAGATTATCACGTGAGACTTTGTTTGCAACATGAAAATAACATCAAACTCTCAGAATATGCAAAAATAACAATCTCTTACCTTTCTTAACAATTAAAATATTTATCTGATCACGAACTTGTTTTTATTAAGTGGAGATAACGAACCGATAAAGACTAAAGAACTGACTAATGAACTGAACTACTGACTGAACTGACTGACTAATGAAGACCACAGATAACAAATTAACTGTGTATGAAGACTAATGACTTATGTTTGAAACTTTATTTTTTCCGAGCAAACCCTCTTGTGTTCAGAACAATTCGTCAAATGGTCACATTATTGACATTTTATTATGTATCAATCATTGTGAATATATTTAACAATTTCTCATCCAGTACTAACATGAAGGCCGTAAGGGTGACAAACGTGTATTGTATTTTCCACGATTACAGAAAATAAACAAAGTAATGTTTTGGCAAAAAATTGTTACACTCACACAAAATCATATAATAAAACTGTACTGCTAAAATTAATAATGATTGCTTTCGTTTATGTTCATGACTGGTTTCAGGTAAAGGCTGTGACGTCACTGGATTAACCAGACTCGCTTCCTTGGTCAAGTCCGGAGGGTTTGTTTTGCTGGAAGAGAGTCAAGATGTGGACATTTCGCTGCTCGACGGTTCCTGCATTGAATTGATATCGAGGCAGATCACAGACGCACACACTTATTTGCTGCTCAGAATGGTAAGTAGTATGTCTCATGTCTCAACACCGTTCTTCGAAAGGCAACGGTTTAATAGAAAAGTTTGACAAAACAATTGACAAGAGGAAATGTAAAATGTTTACATGGAGCCCGTCTACATGCCACACTTTTCCGTTCTTAGTTATAGTTAGTGCGTGAGTTAGTAGTTAGTCAGTTTAGATAGTTAGTAAGTTTGTTACTTAATTAGTTAGTTAATTATAGTTAGTTGCTTAGTTAGACCTACAAATACATTGTTCGTTTGTTCGTTAGTTAGTTTTCTAGATAGTTAGTTATTTTTAGTTAGATACATAGTTACTTATTTACTTATTAGTTAGTAAGTTAGTTAGTTAGTAAGTTAGTTAGTTAGTTAGTTAGTATATTTTGCTTTTACTTTATGAACAATTACGGCTAGATGTACCTTTGAAGAAGGTTGAAGACGTGTATGCTCTAATGCAAACATTGTACGTGTCAGACTGTACCTACACAACTATTTCGAAAACGGATGTATCATAGGACTGTGCTTGTTCAGTCCAAATCCGTCGTGCCAGCAACATTGAGCTTGTCGGTAATTATTCTGATCTGATCCTCTGAGTAAGTTGACACAAATGTAAACAATAAATAAGCCATCACTCATTTCCCATTCATCTTTTACATTATGAGAGTGTTGATAAGTTCCGTCCTCTTTCTTTGATATGTTTTGAGGTTTTTGTGAATGTGTTATTTGGAAGTATGTACCACTCTACAGATGAAATTTAAGATAAGTGTACACATTACCTTTCAAAAACAAGAAAAAATGTTAAAAATTTGAGTGTACGGCGTCTCAAAGTAATATTTTGTCGATTACACTAAATCATTAAAATATAATATAATATACCTAATCCGATGATGGTTGTTAACTATAGTGTATTGCAATGAATCTGTGGTCCTAGGATCCCGCCCACCTTCCCCTACTTCACTCCATACCTCGAATCGCCGGCTCGAGCCAGCCGCAAGGGGTACCCCGCCGAGCCGGCGATTCGAGGTATAGAGTGAAGTAGGGGAAGGTGGGCGGGATCCTAGGACCACAGATTCATTGCAATACACTGTAGCATAAATCAGTAGTTTATATTTAAGTATTACTTTTAGTTTTCTGACAAACACACATATATACGGTAAAATGATAGTAATAACATATTGAAATAAAAACTCAAATTTTAAATCCTGGCTTTGGAAGCATTTATCACATGCACAAAACGAGATTTCCAACTGCACACTAATATAGGCCCTGGCAGTTATGTGTTATTTTATTAGTTTCGATAAGTTTAGAAAATTGTGATCTTCTTACATAGGTCACAGAAGAGACAACCCCTTCAGTGATCGAGATAACAAACCAGAGCTTCGCGTGGGTGGACCAACTCAAGGCCGAACTGAGGCTGTCTGAGTCCGAGGGGAAGAAAGTCCTTCTCGTCTCCCAGGGAGAGAGTTTGTGTGGCATCGTCGGTCTGATGAACTGTGTCCGCCAAGAACCGGGTGGAAACAATGTCAGGTAAGTCATCGGGTACACCAGGTAATAACGCTAAGAGTGAACCAAGGGTCATTATGCCTAGTTTCACCTTATCAGTTTATTATAAGCTACGGTCTGAGGAGAGAAAAACAACCCTTTGCTGTTGCACCGTGAGCATTGGTTATTTCAACTGGAGGTTAATTTCGTAAGAATAATCCTTATTGTTTTCCATTCAATTGCAAATGTGTGTGTTGACGATTAGTAGGTAGCAGTTCTCACATTTCACAATTTTGATTGTTAATTTTTCATGTTGCAGTGGCGGGCTTACATAACAATAGGATCTGTGGGAGTAATTTTTTGGTGACGGCCCCAGGTTTATAGAATAGGATCGTCAGGCAGAATAGTGTTTGTTAATCATTTAAAAGACAAGCATTATTGTGTCTAGGCTGGAATCTAGATATTCCATAAAATCTTCATAGCGCTAGGGATTTGCAATTACGATATGATTCCCTCATTCTTACTTCGATGATTAATGCTAATTGCGTTTATGGTCGTGGTCGGATAGCAGAATCTGTATCAATATACAACAAGATTAACCCAGAAAATCGGCCATCGGCTGCGATTGATTGGCGATTGGTATGGGCTTCTGCATTTGTTCACATAGTTGGTGTGCTCTAATGCTTGTATAGTTGATATTAGATTGACAAAGTCCGTGTGAACACAGAACCTTTAAATGTATTGTTTGCATCTGTTTTATCCGTGAGGTTTTTATTTGAAGGTATATTATACTATTGATATTTTGGTTCTGTTTATCACCTGTAACCTATCGTCGTTGCACTCCCAGGTGTGTGTATGTCCAAGACGTGCTGGGTCCAAATCTCTGCGCCACACGAGACTTGAGTAGCCAGCTGAGGAAGGGCCTCGTCATGAATGTCTTCCAGGACGGGAAGTGGGGCAGCTATCGTCACCAGCGTCTAGACTTCCGGTCCGACACTGCCCAACTGCAGGTGGAGCACGCCTACATCAACACGCTGACCCGCGGAGACTTGGCCAGTCTACGGTGGATCGAAGGCCCGCTCGCATTTCACCGGTAACGTGTCTTTACTTATTTGTTTCATGTTATTCTTGTCAGATATGAAATTAATTTATAATAAAAAACAAGGGAATGCAACCATTACGTTACAACACAAAAAATTCTACAGTAAACTTCTATTCATACAGTCAGTTTCACAGCCAAATCAATGGAGACGACGTGACCCAATGGGGCTATTAATGCCGCTATACTTTCTTCCAGTCTAACTAATACCCTGATAATCACTTACCTCAAACGGAGGCAATGATATCATAAATGGTGATCATAAAAATTAATGTCAAAGATCGCCATTATTCAACAACGGACTTACCTTCTCAGCCGGTACCGGCAGTTACAAATTTACAAAGCGCATAGACAAATAACTGGAACACTATAGGTAACCGTATCGCTAACCCCGTGTAGGGAAAGTCCTCTTTCTTTTTTAACTGTGTGTCCACCCAATCGACTGTTGCCTGAGATTTCAGACAGGACTGACGTTAACAACTTTCAACAAAGAAGCCAACGGCTGAGTAGCCCTTTGAGGGTGGTGACTAGCAGGGTGTAAATTAAACTGGAGCAACCTATAGTTGTCTATTTTGCTTGTGATCAGGGCAAATGTAACCCTGGTGTGATATATCGCAGGCCAGACCAACACCCGGATCTGGAGATGTGCACCGTTTACTACGCTCCCCTCAACTTCCGAGACATCATGCTGGCGAGCGGCAAGTTGCCCCCCGACGCGTTGCCCGGTAAACTGGCTGGTCAAGAGTTTCTCCTGGGGATGGAATTCTCCGGCAGGAACTCTGAAGGTCGTCGCGTCATGGGGATGATCTCAGCTCGTAGTCTGGCTACGACACTGGTCGCAGATCCAGAAGCTTCGGCCGTTTGGGAAGTACCAGACAAGTGGACGCTGGAGGAAGCTGCTACAGTGCCCATTGTCTACGGAACTGTGAGTGAAGAGCTAATGCACCATTAATAATCATCCAATTCATCAGGATTTCATAATAAATATAAAAGCTGCATTGTGTTCGACTGCAAAAATCGCTCAAACAAGGATTATAACATACGTTATTATCGTTCTCCCAAAAAGAAAATAAGAAAAAAGATCTGATTCTTACAGAAAGTTTGGCAACTGCTTTTCATGTGCGAATCTGTTATTGTCATGTTCTTTCAACTCTACTTCTGCAAAGTATAATACATTAATACAGGAAACGCGTAATCATTATCGTAGGTATCCAGGCGTACTGCGTGTTAACATTGGTTGTAACCCTACAAGATGATTACAACTAAGTAACATACTTAAGGGTAATTTCTGTAAAAATAAAGGTTGTTTCTGTCTAGTCGTATTACGCGCACTAACATATAAAAGGTTATTTCTGTCATGGCTTACTACGCGTCCATATCAAAAGAATGGTTACGTTTTAGTTATGATACACCGCACTATATCTAATAACTTGTTTCTGTCAATGCCACAGAGTGTTATGCGCTGCTACAGTCCAAGCGTACCTCTCACTAACACCTGTTGTTGTTGTTCCTGTTGTGCAGGCGTACTACGCGCTGATAGTGCGCGGGCGTATGCGAGCCGGCGAGTCTGTGCTGATCCATGCCGGCAGCGGCGGAGTGGGCCAGGCGGCCATAGCCATCGCCCTCCACATGGGCTGCACTGTCTACACCACAGTGGGCAGCGCAGACAAGAGGAGGTTCATCAAGGAGAGGTTTCCCCAGTTGACGGACCGACACATTGCCGACTCTCGCTCCACCTCCTTCGAGTCACACATTCTGGAGGTACGTTGTAGTCAGGCAGGCAACTAAACAGGCACAATGAGGGTACATATACTCAGGTAGACATAATGAGGGTACGCATACTCAGGCATTCAACTATACAGCCATAATGATGGTACGAATTGTCATCAGGCAGGTAGAGAGATAGACATAACATAGGCATGGCGTACCTGCCTTCCTCCTACAAAACTATTAAAGCTAAGGAGTACTACAATTAGACCGGAATCAGCAGTAGAACTTCCATTGAGCCTCTTTGAAATCCTACAATGAAATGGACATCAAATTGGTGCTTGATATTATTTTTATTTATTTTTTGCGGGACAGTATGTATAAAATTAACGTAGAACATTTTTGACATAAAATATTGTTGTGTACTGGTATTGTATTCACTGGTAGAGCAAGGAATCTATAGATAAAGCTTGCGGGGAGCGCAACTCTTTATTCAAGTGAATTTGTAGAATTGGGATCGATGCAATGTCTGAGGACGTTAGGATTTCAGGATACGAAATAACTAGACTTGGTTCAAACAACAATAAGGAACCGTATTTTAATTATTGAAACACTTTTGTCCTAACCCTGGCAATGATGTGGCAACCCTGCTAAGGCTATATACATAAGATTACACAGTACCATCTCGTTCCCGCACCTCGTAAGTTGTACCTGATCATTCCGTAGTCTGCCCGTCGACGGTCATTCCCACGTTCGAGTCTCCAATGCAGCTTCCTCGACCCGCCGTCCTACAGCTCTTCTACGCTGACCCTCGTAGCTATGACGTGCTCACTGGTGCTCGACCATCTTCCCTCGACACTCCGATCAGTTCGACCCCAGTTCAAGCCACTTGCTCAATTTATATACTCCCCCTGCTATGCTCATCCCTGATATGCCCATGCTCTCTGGCATTTTCCCCAACACATGACGTATGTCACCAAACAATCCCAAGACCCAAAGCTATCAACAATCAACAATCAATCGTCTACAACCAAGCCTGGGCCTCTTGGACAACACCTGACACAGCAAAATAACCAAACTATTATTATGATTATTATGCATGTGTCAGTAAACAGATGTTATTGTAGTTGCCCTAGACTGATGGTGACACAATAGCAACCTCAGCATGAACCTAATTGCGAGCAGTACAAACACAAAACAGAAAATGTTATGAGATTGCTCCATCATGTCTTGAATCAAATAGCGTAAATCACGTAATAAGAGAGAATTAATGTGACAAATGAACAAGTCCCACGCCGGACATTACAATATAACCTATTAGTAAACTGGTGATTAAAGAAAATACAGCAATAAAACGGATATGAACGTAATGGTTGGCAATGTCACGTTACAATGTGAGTCGTGCAAGTGTTAAAAGGCAGAACATTATTACGTGTTGTGTTCATATTCTTGCTTACCTAATGTTTAATCTAATGATTGAGATAAAATTGTCAAAGAGAACAACAAACCATAGTTTCACATTCACAATTCTCCGGAAAAAGTTATAAATTATATTGATTTTTACATAGTTGATAGTTCACTATTTTAATATTTGCTATTTTAATCTGTAACAGTATGTATAAAATTAACGTAGAACATTTTTGACATAAAATATTACCTATTTTTCTTCTTGTTTACAAAAATCAATTATGTAACGTCAGGATTGCTTACTTATTTGCAATTTACAAAATGTCAATGATTCGTTTGAGACAAGAACGCAAGTGCTCGATAAATGTATAACAAAAGAGGTTTCTTCAATTCCGTTGAACATATCTTGGTTCATTCTATAAAGTATAAATTAATGATAATCGTCTATTTTCATAGGTGACGAGTGGTAAAGGAGTGGATCTGGTCTTGAACTCCCTCTCCGACGACAAATTATTGGCGTCCGTTCGGTGCCTTGCCCAACACGGACGCTTTTTGGAGATCGGCAAACTAGATTTCTCAAAGAACAGCCAACTTGGAATGGCGTTCTTTCTGAAAAACACCTCCTTCCATGGAATCCTGCTCGATGCGATGTGCTACACTGATGTCGAGGACAAGCACGAGGTGACGTTCACTCATATAATGTATAGTAAAATAATTTTGTAGTTACTAGAAACCGTATCTTATGAGTGCTTACGCTATATAACGTCACACTTGTCCATTTGAAAAGAAGGAGATGGATACAGACGTACAACGCAGTATGCCCGATAACTGCGTGAGAGATCTAGACCTGAGGTTGAATAACTTTCACAACGTTCAAACAACTGGTTGGTCATGATATCTGACTAGAGTTAAGTGAAGTAGCGAGGTCTCTAATATAGGCAAATACTATCGTCTAAAACCGCCTATTCTTCGGTGGCGAAGAGACAGAGTTGATACGGCGTATTCTCGCGCATCGGGGAGGGCTTCTGGAACACCTTAGCTGGTGAATAAGATAATAATAATATATAGACATATAATTACAAAACTGACTGTTTAACAATTAAAAGATAAGAGCTAATTGATGTGACATTTTGTAAAACGGACTTTGGTTGAGTTAATTTAAAACAATTTCAAATGCACACATCTATGTAGCTACTTTTTATAATCCTCCAACGACAAGTTGTACCCAAATTGTCGAATAGAATATACAGCCGTCCAAAAGCGTACTGACACTTGTTTCTTGTGCTCAGGTCATCCGACTCCTGACCGAAGGGATTAAAAACGGAGCAGTGAGACCTCTACCAGCGACGGTGTTCATGGGGGACCAAGTTGAGCAGGCATTCAGATTCATGGCGTCGGGAAATCACATCGGCAAGGTGGTCATCAAATTTCGGGCAGAAGAACCCAAGGCGGTGCAAATGCCCGAGTTGAAACTTGTTGCTGCCATTCCAAGGACTTACATGAACCCTTACAAGGTCTATGTCATCGTTGGTGAGAGAATATTACTTAGATAATGTGCTCCGTCGCTTCATGCGTTGTTTCAGAAAAAAAAAAAACGCTTACGAACTTGTTTGATTTTCGTGCTAGAATACAAGTATTAAGACTTATTTTCCAAATCTTATGACATGGTTTTCGTTAAATTTTGCTTCATAGTTGACTTTCAGCAATATTGTGTAAATTTGTAACAGCAGTAAAAGCTATTTTTGGCATTGATTATGATTAAAAAGGGGTAATCGTATAACAAAATTATTGGATCTAGATTAACGTATCAGAAAAAACTTTTTCCTTAACAGGTGGTTTGGGAGGCTTGGGTTTGGAGTTCACCGATTGGTTTGTATCTCGCGGAGCCACAAAGCTGGTGCTGACGTCCAGGCGAGGAGTTTGCACCGGTTATCAGGCGCTCTGCATCCGTCGATGGGGAGAGAAAGGAGTGAGCGTTCGCTTGTCTACCGCTGACGTCACCGAGCTCAAGGAGACAAAGAAGTTGATAAAAGAAGCGAGCGAGCTCGGCCCGGTAGGGGGGATCTTCAACCTCGCCGCCGTACTGAGGGACGCCCTTGTGCAGAACCAGACACCCGAGGACTTTGAAATGGTAAGGTGGACGAATAGTTAAGCTTGAGCAGCAAACCAAACGCTAAATATCAAAGTAAATCTAAACGGAAAGTTGGATGTTTTGAGTGACAATACAAGGACAACACCTGGCACTTTGTGAGATTTTGGTGCATCACGAAAATAGAAGCAAATTCCTGTGGTGGATAGGACTTCAATGGAGAAACAGCCTTGTCAGCCGTGGAGTGTGATTAAAGATTCGGTGTTATGTCCTGTTTCCGAGGTTTATAAATCTGTACCTTGTGTTTGAAGGTGTGCCAGCCCAAGATCCGAGGCACGAGGCACCTAGACTCGGTCTCCCGCCAGCAGTGTCCAGAGCTTAACTACTTGGTCGAGTCTTATGACCGAGGCTTATAAATCTGTACCTTGTGTTTAAAGGTGTGCCGGCCCAAGATCCGAGGCACGAGGCACCTAGACTCGGTCTCCCGCCAGCAGTTTCCACAGCTCGACTACTTGGTCGTGTCCTGTGGCCGAGGCTTATCAATCTGTACCTTGTGTCTGAAGGTGTGCCGGCCCAAGATCCGAGGCACGAGGCACCTAGACTCGGTCTCCCGCCAGCAGTGTCCACAGCTCGACTACTTGGTCGTGTCCTGTGGCCGAGGCTTATAAATCTGTACCTTGTGTTTGAAGGTGTGCCAGCCCAAGATCCGAGGCACAAGGCACCTAGACTCGGTCTCCCGCCAGCAGTGTCCCGAGCTCGACTTCTTGGTCGTGTCCTGTGGCCGAGGCTTATAAATTTGTACCTTGTGTTTATAGGTGTGCCGGCCCAAGATCCGAGGCACGAGGCACCTAGACTCGGTCTCCCGCCAGCAGTGTCCAGAGCTTGACTACTTGGTCGTGTCCTGTGGCCGAGACTTATAAATCTGTACCTTGTGTTTGAAGGTGTGCCGGCCCAAGATCCGAGGCACGAGGCACCTAGACTCGGTCTCCCGCCAGCAGTGTCCAGAGCTTGACTACATGGTCGTGTCCTGTGGCCGAGGCTTATCAATCTGTACCTTGTGTTTGAAGGTGTGCCAGCCCAAGATCCGAGGCACGAGGCACCTAGACTCGGTCTCCCGCCAGCAGTGTCCAGAGCTTGACTACTTGGTCGTGTCCTGTGGCCGAGGCTTATAAATCTGTACCTTGTGTTTGAAGGTATGCCGGCCCAAGGTCCGAGGCACGAGGCACCTAGACTCGGTCTCCCGCCAGCAGTGTCCAGAGCTTGACTACTTGGTCGTGTCCTGTGGCCGAGGCTTATCAATCTGTACCTTGTGTCTGAAGGTGTTCCGGCCCAAGATCCGAGGCACGAGGCACCTAGACTCGGTCTCCCGCCAGCAGTTTCCACAGCTCGACTACTTGGTCGTGTCCTGTGGCCGAGGCTTATCAATCTGTACCTTGTGTCTGAAGGTGTGCCGGCCCAAGATCCGAGGCACGAGGCACCTAGACTCGGTCTCCCGCCAGCAGTGTCCAGAGCTTGACTACTTGGTCGTGTCCTGTGGCCGAGGCTTATAAATCTGTACCTTGTGTTTGAAGGTGTGCCGGCCCAAGATCCGAGGCACGAGGCACCTAGACTCGGTCTCCCGCCAGCAGTGTCCAGAGCTTGACTACTTGGTCGTGTCCTGTGGCCGAGGCTTATAAATCTGTACCTTGTGTCTGAAGGTGTGCCGGCCCAAGATCCGAGGCACGAGGCACCTAGACTCGGTCTCCCGCCAGCAGTGTCCACAGCTTGACTACTTCGTCGTGTTCTCCAGTGTGTCTTGTGGCCGAGGCAATGCCGGGCAGGCGAACTACGGACTGGCTAATTCCGCCATGGAGAGGATATGTGAAGACAGGCAGAGACACGGTTAGTTATGTTAGATCAACAAACAGGGGTTCATTGGGTGTATAGTATTTTGGGGTTACCTGCTTCCAATGCAGAAGGCCTATAGTGGTAGTCTATACTCTATTTTCATGTTCGGGCCTAATTTTTTTAATTGGAAATTGGCTTTTATGTAAATGGTTTAGACGTGAACCTTGACTTAACAGCCGTTATAGCAGGGAAGCTCGTAATTAATGGAATCATGTCCCCTGTATGTCGCTAGTTATTTTAAGTGAGTAGGCAGACAATAAATACAAAATTATTGATGTATTTAGTGATGATGAAGCAACCCAAGACTACCTTACATATGCTCTCGTCACAGGCGAGGCACTCGTAGCCAACCAGCGGACCACTCCAGAAAACCCCGCGCAAATACCGATCGCTGATTGGCTGCAAAGTCTTCGCCTCTGACGAAAGCATCTTGGGTTGCATACACTTATTCATGTATGTATTTACAAGGCACTAGATCCGTTTAAGAAATATGACTGATGTATATTTGTACATTTTATTTCTTGCCGTGGTTTTCTGCCGTTGCTATGGTTGTTCTCTTCGAGGACTTGCAATTTCATAACATGGAACTCCAGTGTACCCTATTCAATCCATTAATGTCTGAGCTATTAGAATTAAAAGTACAACGTTGTGAGGTTCCCAGGGTTCCCCGGCCTGGCCATCCAGTGGGGAGCCGTGGCCGACGTGGGTCTGGTGGCCGAGACGATGGTCTCCAAGGACATGGAGGTGGGGGGGACGATCCCCCAGAGAATAACCTCATGCCTGACGGCCATGGACACTTTTCTCCAGCAGCCCCACGCCGTTGTGGCCAGCACCGTTCTAGCGGACAAGAGACGTGGCAACACCGACGCCGGTACCGACGCCGGACTTGTCAACGCTGTCGCCAATATTCTCGGTCAGTTCACTCGGAGGGGGTGTTTTATTTAACTTTGTCATGTTTCCTAAACACAATTTTGAGCGAAAGCAATAAGGGCTCCAGAAATTACGTAAACGACAGATACAATCTCACTTTAAACTATCCGACACACATACACCACATCACACTCTCTCACACACACCGATAGGGGATTTGGTGTGTGTTACTCCAAGAAAATCTAGTAAATTGTATACAAATTAACACGTTTTATATCTCTTACGAATCAAAATGCAGTTGGTTATATTTTGTAGACGAATTAGATTATTATATGAGGATATAACTATGCTAAGTAAAATCACATACAACATTAGTGTCTTAAAAGAATGCCTGAGATTGAGAATGTACCGGTATGATATCCCATCAAATCTGCTTATATCAGGACATACCTACGTATACATACTTTAATAGTTCAGTAAAAATTCGTTCTTTTAGTTACACAACACACAACACAGTTTACATATCCTTATGAACCTACTTATAAACTTTTAAACAATTACCTTTATTTTGGAAGTTCTAACCTGTCTGGTAGAGTAATTGTGAGTGAAGTTGAAAGTTGCGTCGTCGTCTCAGGTTTCACCGACGTTAAGAGCGTCCCGGCTAACGCGACCCTGGCCGCCCTGGGTATGGACTCTCTGATGGTGGTGGAGATCAAGCAGACACTGGAGCGCAACTACGACCTCGTGCTGAGCGCCGAGGAGATACGGAAACTCACGTTCGGACATCTTCGGGATCTCTCGGCTGGCAGCGCGACCATTGAACTAAAGTCCGACAAGCAGCCAGATGAATCCAAAATGGTAACGCCTTGATTTACCAACATTTAGAAGCTTAAATAAGCAACCCTAGACAACTATTATTTAGGTGCAAGGCGGGATATGCCGCTCTCCACTGAGGCAGAATAAGTGGAGTCCGGCGGGTAGACACCCCTCATATTATCCACCTGCGCTCTACAGGTTTGCCACGTTTCTTCATTCAGTGCATTATCGGTCATCTCGATCGGCTCCCGGCGTATGGTCAGTCATCGTTGTATAGATTTTGCAACGCAGGAAAGGTCTGTGGTACTCTATTGAAGTTTACGGTTGATTAGTTTTCTGAGGAGTTAACGCGCGTGTAAGTGCTGCTCTTTGGTAAAATTAGTATCCTTTGAAGATTAAATCTTGCCCTCAAAATGAAGTCTCCGTCTTTATGCTTTCGTTACTGGCCGGGTTCTCGTAGCCAATCAGCGATCGTTATTTGCGCGCGCTTGTCTCGGGTGGTTCGCTGGTTGGCTACGAGTGCCTCGCCTGTGTCGAAAGCATACATAAGGTAGTCTTGGGTTGCCTATAAAATAGATTTTGAATGTCCCTGTCGGAAAGTTCCAGTAATCTCACACACGATGAATTGTCGTTCTAGGTTAACTTCGACCCGAATGCAGATCTGATGCCCACGGAGGTGTTGGTACGGATACCATCCAAGGCCCCAACTGACTCCCGAGCCATCCCACTGTTCATCGTGCACCCTCTCGAGGGGTCTATATCGGCCTTGAAGCCCCTCGCCGCCCTCCTGCACTGCCCAGTGTGGGGACTTCAATGCACGTCCGAGGCTCCGGTCACGTCTCTACGTCACCTCGCAGCCTTCTACCTGCAGGTAACAACACTACAGGTTGCTGTGATAGTGCCTGCAACTTGGCTGTGGGTTGTGGTTTACCTCATATGAGCGTAAGTTGTACTAACAGTGTATGAATATGATTTTGATATGATACTGTATTATGTTTGCTAAAAAATTACCGCTCTTAAAGTGAAGCGGGTGTCAATTGTGTGGCATGTTTTGTTTACCTTTTACATTTTGTATATCTTTCCTTTTTTTCTAATGCATCAGCGTGGTTTTTAAGTATGTGAGTAAGTAAATGATAAGTGTTACCAAATTGGTTTCAAGTAATTTGATTGTAAACCAGCTGACAATGTTGTTAGTTTGTATGTCTATTATATATTACTTGTTTTGTTTTATTTCTGTAATACATCTGAGCCAATCGTGTTGATTGGTTTGCCTATTTTTTACATTAGTAATTTCATAATGAGGTTTTTTAGTGTTAATCTAGAATAGTTATTATAATGATTAGACTAATTGTCATTTTTTGTATTTTGTAACTAATTACGGAAGCCATACCATATACCGTGCAAGGTTAGGTGGAAGAGCGAGCAACATGCTCGAACCTCGCCGTTTTGTAAAATGTACACTGTTTTACAAATAAAGTCCATTTATTATTATTATTATTATTATTATTATTATTATTATTATTATTATTATTATTATTATTATTATTATTATTATTATTATTATTATTGATAATCATAACTATTAGCAGCAGTGAACTGCTTACTTAAACAAAACACATCCTCTGTGGAATTGTTTTTCCAATGTTAACACAATTTTGTATACAACTGATGCTGTGAGCCTGTGGATGAATAAACCGTAAACGCTATAGAAGCTATATGTGTATAAATCCCCGACGTAGATCAATGAAAGGATAAAGATAACTTAGGTACGGTCTTGAATGAACCATCAACGTTCTCTTAAACTAATCGTAAAAACAAAATTGAATACTCTAATATGAACGTAATAATTCCTAGTTTAGAAATTCTATTTAACAACTACTTCTTTCTTTCCATTCCCTTTGTTTCTGTCTCATTTAAAGCACAACATTTGTTCAGTTTCTGCACAATGAAAGGTTGCCTGTGAATAATCACAAGCAGTTTAATATTACTATTTTATTGTTAGTTCGGCTAGTTATATAATGAAATAATTATATTGACAGCACTTAACAAAGACCCAAGAACGAGGCCCGTATGCAGTGTGTGGCTACTCTTATGGTGCGTGCGTGGCCTTCGAGATGGCTCTACAGCTGGAAGAAAGGGGGGAGTCCGTCACATTGGCCTTGATAGATGGGTCCCCATTGGTCGCTGCAATCTACGCGAAAAACTACTGGGCACAATGGCAACAGTCTTCAGAATCTGTCCACGAGACCAATTCGCTCGTGCTGTTTATGACCTTTTTTACCAATTTGGATTACAAGAAGGTAAAGACTCTCATGTTTGGTTATAGTTACAATGAACATGCCTACTACTTGAAGGGATGCATCTTGCATAAGGTTATAAAGTAGGAAATCATGAATAGGCTGTATGGGGAAGCACATGTGTGAGATACTGGCAACCTATGAGTTGGCTAGTGCAGCTTATTGAGTTTTGACTGTGGGTTATGTCGATACTGCCTATTACCTAATTGAATTGGGTTCAGTTATTGCTCATGGGGGGGGGGCATAGTTCTAGTTACTAGGACCAGTCCTAACTCTTAAACTGCCACTACATTATTTTCTACTACCCTACCGTACTACAAACGGAATATGCAGAAATCTGTTTTGTTGGCCTAGCTTGGCATAGTATTTTGGGTGGAGGCATGACATTACTTCGACGTTCACGTTCAAATTCCAACATTAGTTGTTTGTTTCCGAGGAGGCTAGAGGAACAAACGTCGAGTCTCCATGGTTCCCCCTTGAAGTTGACGCTGTTGCGCCGTTTCCCTCCACTAATAAAGTCACTGGTATAATCACCACAGCGGTAGGATGGGTTGGTACACACGTGAAGCTAGCACCGCTCCTGTTGCATGCGGTAACATGACGTCATACCACGTGAAGCTAGCGCCACTCGTGTTGCATGGGGTAACATGACGTCATATCATAACACGTGAAGCTAGCGCCGCCATATTTTCGCCATCTTTGAATTTCCGGCCGGCTTGACCCGTCGAGAAGGTTGTGCATTGTTGAAGTAGAATGGGCGTAATGGCGGACGCCCAAGGTGCCAGCACCCATTAAACTGCGCGTAAAATTGCCCATAAATTTGTTATAAGTTTAGTATGAACTAGAAAGCAGTGAACAATGTTGTGTTCCCCATGCAGACCCACAAGGAACTGGAGTCCCTGCAAGACTTCAAGGCCAGGCTGGATCGCTGCACGGAACTCCTGTCTGCCACGACCTCACATCCGTCTGAGCAGCTGGCAGCCGCTGCCGAGTCCATGTACCACAAGCTGAAGGCAGCTGACCAATACCAGCCCAAGGCCAACCTCTCGGGGCCAGTGACGCTCTTTAAGGCGCAGGGCAACAAGAGCTTTGACATCGACGAAGACTACGGCCTTTCTTCGGTATGTAGCCTACAGCTGGAATCTTGCTTTAGGCTCAATACTGTCTTTTATGCAGGCAGCAGATGATAAAAAGCAACTAGCAATAAACGCGTTCTGGCAGATTGAAATTAGTGTAACACAAAGGAGATTCTGGTGTTTGTTTCAGATCTATTTCCAGGTGCTTATCCTTTAACTCCAGTCACTTAGAAACTTTTACTTAATTTATTAATGCACAATAATTTTGATATACATATACAACACTTCGTATTCTGGGGTATTTGTCCACATTTTGAGATTTAATATTTTAACGTACCTCGTTTCTTGGCCACGTGATGTACTTTGTGAGAGTGAAAAGGTGTTAGCGGGAATTAAACATCTAACCCGAGAATGGTCGATATTGCGAATATACCTGTCAGCATGAAGGATCAAAATGACAGTCGCAGTCTACCACCGTCTTGGATTTCTGTTCTATCTACGAAGAACGAGAAACGTTGGAAACAGTCTGAACAGAACGTGACCATAGTCGTTAATGGGTGGTGAGGATCCCATAGACTCTTCAGATACAACTCGTCTCGAACGCGCGGTAATGGAAAGACTTCGAAAGACTTGCAGATTCTTCATCGTGAGAGAGAAGTGTAGTCCGCATCAATGTCATGTGGACGTATGTGCCTGACCCCTCACGAGGAATAGGAATAAATCATGAAATACATTGACAACAAGTGAGAGAGTACAGTATCTGAACTCTCCACTATACAGCGCTGCAACCCTGAGCCGATAGGAGCCGAACGTACAATATTCTGGGTTTCACTGCGAGCTGCGATCACCTCAGGCTACGAAAACTCGTTTTTCTCACTAGCCCTTGAGTCGCTAGCAGTTTTGGAACTGGTGATAGCAACATAAGAATGTGGAGAGGAACTGTCATGTCCGATTAGTGCGGTGGTTGATTCGAACTGGGAACTTTGTTCAATTGTTATCTCAGACGGAACTGTTCGAATTTCAGTTTCCAATAACCATTTTGCATTTTTGTTATTGAAGTTCGAGTAAATACTAGGAAAACAATTAGCAACCCCCTGCCAGTTACACTTTAATGTTAGAAAAGGTAGTTTTTGCAACCGTTGAGCGGTGAAAGATTGAATGATTAGATGGCTCAATCTATAAGTGAACATAAGGAAGACTTGAGGGGGTACACAAACAGTCGGCAAATTGGAGACCGTGCCATTTTTCGCGTTAGCAGCTCGCAGTGAACCCATAGGCCTAATAGGTAGCCTACAAACAGTGTGCATCATTCGCGCGGAGAGTTGCAGATATTGAACCACGTCAGTCTTTTGGTTGATAAGTTATATTATTACTCACGCAACGGTTACATTAAGCGTTACTACAGTTTTATCATTTCTGTGAGCAAGAGTTTGAATCTCATCAAAATTCTAACATGAGTGGAACCTATGTTTCAGATATGCAAGCAAAGTGTTGAAATTCACCACGTGGAAGGAACCCACAGGCAAATTCTTGAAGGAGAACGTGTGAAGAAGGTTGCAGATATTCTGAACAAAACGTATGCGTTCGAGAATAGTTTTCACGGAAACGCCAACTCTAATTCAACGTTAGAAACAACCCGTTCATAGGAGGTTTGCCCAATTTTGGACTAATTTTATTTCAAGACACTTTTAAATAATAAAGAACAGTATCGTCTAATTCTCTTTCACTTTTTCTTGAATAATGTCTCATAACAAGAAATATAATCTAAAAGGAGCTATATTGGTTGTGCTGGGAAACATATATATTCTACAAAAAACAGCATACTCTTTCAATAAGTGGCTATCAGGGACCATACGGACACTGACACGTTGTTTCAATGTATATCTTGAGCGTAGAAAAATAAAATAACTAAATTTCAAAAGATATTTTGACTCATTGGTTACAAACGCACTTAGCTAATAGGCCCAGATTACATAGTGTCGACTCTCGTAGCAGTCTCGAACGATAAGCAGAGCTGCACTGGGTCCATTTCATGTACGCCAGCACTGCAATACGTTGTTAGCATCACGAGGGGTAAACGCCTGAATCTATCTTTATTTCAAATAACATATAAGCTTTCTTACATTAAGGGTGCAGGAGTATTTTTAAAATGAAAATACTAAGATAGTAAGCCGAATAAAACTTGCGAGTTGTTTGAGTTAAGGAGGATTTAAATTAAGTTAACAGAATCAGGACTTTTATGTAACAGCTAAACGAGAACACATAACTCCCTGTTAGCCCTCAATTGAGCCTTAATATATATATTTTTTTGGTAGAGTAAGTTTAGTAAGAAAGTTTATAAATATCCACCAATGAAAATCCGTTCTTGTAACCAAATGACTATAGATAGACTATAAATGTATTTTTTTTATTTTTTATTAGAAGATGAGTTTTACACTTACTTTCAACCAAGAATGAACTAAAACGTTATGGTATTAATTAATCAATTATGTATTTATTTAATTCGACAAGGTATGTTTATATTTGATATTCCTTATAAACATTCGAACTAGTCCGCCTTCATTTTGGCGAATTCCTGTTTGCACCTTCATTATTTATTTATTTATTTGTTATTTATTAAACGACATAAGATGACATAAGACTTTCGGGGAAGGGTCTTAATATTAATCACAACGAAGGGTTTTGTGTTTGTCACTCAAACAGTGGTTTTGTGCTACTGGACATTCAAGTCAATTATAGTGAGGGCATTTAGCAGAAGAATAGTGCAAAATGTGATAAGAATTTTTCCTTTGGTGGAAAAATTGGACATTGTCTGCTCTTTCATTTAAAGACCATCCTCACAAAATTTGACGGCAACTTTGGGCCCCAGGGCTGTCCAAAGTAGTAAAAAAATCAAAATGTTGCGGATTGAACATTTATCGTCAACACAAGTCACACATTACATGTATTGGAATGTCACGCACACTGTGCGAAAAAATAAAAAATCCAGGGTTGTCCAAAGCTGAGATTTATGGCAAAGTGGAAATGTGCAATTCTGAATTTTATCTATTCAATCATTCTCAATGAACAGTTTGTATTGTTTACTTCACTTACTAACCTATTATCACCAACTGATGACTAAATATCAATGTTTACTAGTATTTTTGGATCAGGGGTAACCAAATATCAAGCTCACATTTACAGTTAATGCCAATGTAGGCCAAATATACATAGTTCTAATGAGACAGATAATACATGAAAACACATAATAATATGCAGTTCCGTGTAGGATATGCGTAGTTATATTTGGTAATGATCAATTCAGGGGTGACCAAAATCATAATAATGGTATACACAGATACAATGTCTTACGACACGGTAGTAACTTCTTAATGTGTTTTGATGAATTATTGAGATAAAAATAGGAAATATTGGGTATACTGAAGTTATTTTTACACGGCATACAGATTTAATGATGTTTACTTTGAAATTAACACTGTCCATCACACTTGCACAATCGCTAGTGCTGCCTTTGCACATTTGCAGTTTTTACTGCATCTTGTATTGCAGCCACACCGAATTAGTTCTGAGCAATGCTGGGAAGCCTCTCCCAGGGACGTCCAGAATGGCTGAAATCTGCTCTTCTGGCTGCGTTTCCATCCCCAATCAGTAGGCAGTGGAAGTTGCTGGTCCCGCATCAGGCATCTCCTCCAAACACCCGCCTGATACGAAGCTCTCTTGGTATGCTCAAGCAATTGGCAGCTCGGGTCGGTGGTATGCTTTCCAAAGGTCGGTTCTTCTTTGTGAAAAGCATCTTCCTGCAGTCATTGACTGCCTCGCAAGGGCTTCCTCTGTCATACAAAAGGGCAGTATAACGCTCAATTACGTTCATGAAACGTTCTATGTTTTCTGGGAATCGGGAAAGTTGATTGAATGCATCATGTGCTTCAGGGTAGACAGACCAAACATCCCAAGCTGTTTTCTTACCTCGCCCTGCAAATGAAGAGACAGCAAGCATCCGGTAAACGTATACCAGTAGATAATTTCTTCATACTTCTCAACTCTAAGTGTCGCGACGTACTCGTGTATCGGAAGAAATCGCTTTTGTTGGCCAACTCCAAAGCATATCCACAGCTCTTCAATGCCAAGATACTTGAACACGTGAATTGCAATGACCAACACATCCGTATCAACTGTGTTGATTAGTTTTCGCTTATGGCCATGCAATGAAGCATTCATAACGTGTAAAAACACTCTTGAATCCGCTTCTTCATGGTTGCAGGGCTGTAGATTGGATATCAGTGGAACATTTGAATTTCTTGACACCAAAACTGAAACACCGTGTGTTGCGACAATAGTGTGTCTTACATCCTCTATTTCCGACAATCCTTCTGGCAAAAGCTTGAAGAGGGCATCTTTGTTGGCATCATCATGCAGAAATGAATTCCACTGTTTAGGGATATTGGTGATGTATCCAACTTTTAGCTTCACACCACTGCCACGGCGGGCATGGCTCTTCAGACTGACCTGGAAATATCTATCAAAAACGACATCAACTCCTACTGCATTTATCTTAAGGACAGACAAGATATAAGGAATAAAAATGTTATCCCTGAATTCGCCAAGAGTTTTAGACGCCCCTGGCTTCAACATGTGAACAGCAGCTGCGCCATCAATTACGACAGCCGTACATTCAGGCTTATCATAAACTGTAGTACCGAGCGTTTCGATGCGAATTAACACGTCGGACTTAGTGCATGAGCGCAATTGACCGTTTTCTGACAATGCGGGAGGATATGAATGGTTCTCATGTGCAAAAAAGTCGTCTAAATCTCCTTCTCGAGATTGGCATGAAATGTACAGTCTAGAAAATAGACTGCAGTCTTGCTGAAGTTAGCTTAGTTTTCAATCTTGATTTTAAGTTCGTTCTTTTTCGGAACAGGATAAGCTTGTTTCTGTGAACGACGTTGTGTATAGATGAAGACCCTTCAATTAGTCTTTCTTTGACGAACATTTCTTACTGTTTTTTCCCAAGCTCAACAGCACATCTGACAGACGCTTCTGCTTCTGCTGACATAATCTGTTGAGATACTATTAGTTGATTGTCAATATCTGCAAAAGGATTTCCACATTCCTGGTTGTTCGTACTATGCTGTGCGTATTCGCGCGAAACACAAATTTAATGCAAGACGAAGACAATTACTATTTTTTTGAATTGGTCAACCCTGAAATCATTGATACGAATATAACGAGGCATTGTACTCTTCTAATTATTACGAATAATCTGAAAGGAAACAGATGAATCCACATATAACATTCATATCGTTGTCGTTATGTATATTTGGTTTACATTGACATTATCTGTAATGATGACACTTTATACTCTTTGGTCACCCCTGAACAGCAAAATTCTAGTAAGCATTCATATATGGTCATTATTTGATAATTATATAATCGCAAGAAATGAAAACTGTCCATAGAGAATGATTATATAGGTAAAATTCAGAGTGTAGCATTTACATTTTGCCACAAAACTTGGCTTTGGACAACCCTAGATTTTTATTTTTTTACATTGTATGCCCAACATTCCTCTAAATTCATTTTATGACCAAATTTGAATATTGATTCTCAATCCGCATAATTGTGATTTTTGTCCCACTTTGGACAGCCCTGGGGCCCAAAGTTACCGGTAGATTTTTTGAGGATGGTCTTTAAATAAAAGAACAGACTATTTACGATTTTTGCACGGAAGGAAACATTCTTATCACATTTTGCACTATTCTGCCAGTATTTCGAGCTAAATGCCCTCACTATTACGCAGTAATGAATAAATTTCACATTTTAGCCACCAAGACTTCAACCACATTGTTATTCGTCTCATATTGGTAATAACGGCAACGTTGAAAGCAATGTTGACAAAAATCATGCACCGATAACGTTTATTTAAGTCTGTTTCCAGGATTTGACTATCATAATTTGTTAGATTAAGGTTTAAAGTACAACATTTCTATTTTTGTATATTTATTACTGTTTTAGCTCTAACCAACATACTGTTTTAACTGAAGTGTAACTATACAATATAATGTATGTACCTACGTAGCAGGCTCATTTATTTTTACAATTAGTATTTTAATTTACTTCTTTTTCTTATCCTTTCTGTATACATCATCTTACATTACACACGTACATCATATGCTACTAATAGGAATATTGTCCTGCCATCTTTTACAACTGTTTTGTCTACATAAGTTCTGACCACACTCAAGGCTTGCCTTGTAGGCTACTCATTTTAAATGTAATTGCATTCACGACTGTAACCTAAGTGTGAGAATAAAATATATTAACAGAAAAACGTAGAATGGAGTGAATTCAGGAAAAAATTGTTATCCAAAAACAAATAACATTGCCCAGTAAATTAAAATTTTCTCTCTATATTGTTATCTCTCTCACTCTCCCTCGCTCTCCCTCTCATTAAACATTTTTTGTTAGGGTTCCTAAACTTAACCACCTCACTATTCCTCTTTTAATCTTCTAGGCTCCAGTTAAGTACTTGGGTTTGCATATGTCACACAATTCCTTTTTCGACAACTCGCTTGGATACTTTGGTGGCTTTTTGTTTATAAATTCCAATTAATTATTACTCTCTGCATCAGGTTATTGGTGATAAACTTTGTATTATTGCCTTATTGTATCCCAGACCTGGGTGTAAAAAAGGGAAGTATCACTTGAAAAAGTAACTTTAAACAACATTGAATATATGTGTTGTTAACTTACACAATTATATATGTGTGTGTATGTATGTACATAACAATTTACAACTTTAAACATCTATAGAAGTTAAAAAATATATCATGATTACATTTTTTCAATAGGGTAAAGGCTATTTCGGAAGTGAGCCTAGGCCTTGTAGAACTTAAGAAGTATAGATGTATACCTACAGAATGTAACTTTTATGTCAGCAGTTTTGGTCATGTGTTTACAAACAGTCGACAATGTTTTCTATAAAATGTCTTCCAAGTATTTGTTAATCCTTTGTAGCAATGGAGCCACATGTTCGTATCGCCGTCTAGTCATTATTATGTATCTGTATTTTGTCAAAGTATTCCTGTATGGATACTGCTTACACACGGAGCCCGGGTTGGGTCATTGCTCGTTCTTGGGCTATTCGCATCGAATTTCAGAGGTGCCTTCACATTTCACACATGTGAAGTATCTTCCGGATGCCAAAATATCGATGGACAAAGCTGAAAATGTTGAAGGAGAAAGATTATGGTTGAACAGTCACAATGCTCAACTATATGATATAATATGATGTGATGTGACAGTCGATAATTGTTTATAGTGCAGACGAACCGAACTGCGCAACTATCATGAATGAGTAATTGTCACAACGCGGATATGGTCATCAGTTCAATACACACGTCATCAGTTCAATGAAACAATCCGATCACAGATCGCCGCCTTATAATGCACCGAACAATAACTTCAAGCTGTGGTACAAGGTCTCCAATGGATGTGCCTAGTAAAGTGTTTTGTATAATGTATACAACAGTGATTACGTAATAATAATTTTCGTAGTAAACCTGCCCAGAGCCAATTTATGCCACTCTTCAGGTGACGAACTAGTTATTGTGGTATTTGCAATAGTTGGAAAGGAATGCCCGAGGAGTATTAGTATGACTCAATCCCAGCTTTGGCCTATAGTTGAGGAAATTCTCGGAAAAAATTTCAGTTCGGATTGCCGGTAGCGGGTATGAAACCGATGACCTCCCGAGATAAAGCTTATTTCTTGTATTATGCACTGAGCCATCTCTATGAGCGATCACGTACATAGTTTATACTTACTTCTTTATAAGACAAAGACATAGGTTTGTTTTCATAGTTAACTCTGTACATAGCAACACATTGTAAGCTAGTGACTGTTTTTTATTAGGAAAATAGCAATTGGTAGCAGCCATGTCCAATGGGCTAAGAATAAAGTATGAATATGAATGAATACGGGCCTCAGCTTACACATACGGATAACGTGAAATCAAAAGATGTTGACAGTAACTATGGCATTCACTCAAGTCGCACAACTCGGTAGTGGCTGTCGTATTTCAGTTTCTGTCACTTGAATTTGATTAAAAATAAACAATCTTGTTTTAAAATGAAACTAAAATGAATCTTGACTAATATAGTATAGTAGCAACTTCATTGCAGTTTAAACAAGTAGTTCATAGCTTTGTTAGGTAGTCTCACTATACAAAAAGAGTGAAATTATAGTTAGTACTATCTTGAGAATACACAATATTAAAACAATGATAAATGCACGAATTGCGGTTCCATCGAGATGCAAAAAGCAATAGTTTGTATCACATGTCGGATAGTGCGAAAATTTTGGAACTAAGAATAATGAAGACTTCAACAAGTTCTCCATCCTGATGGTGGTTTTCGTGGTCTCCATATAGACTCGTAGAGTGAGGTGATCGCAGCTCGCAGTGAACCCCATTATAGTCATACTTATAATGTAGAATTGGCTTAGGCATGAATCATCACTCGCGTCACTATGTTGAATTATTTGGCTAATCTTGTTACACACATTTGTTCCAATAGGTTTACTTTTGTAAAGCCAGTCTTGAATGTCGTGCACATAAGCACAGCACAGCTATTCTCTACAAATGCGATCACTAATTCAACATACACTATGAAGATAGCAACGTTCAATGGGTACGCACCGATAGAGGTGGCTCAGTGGTAAGACGCGAGACTCTAATTCGGGAGGTCGCCGGTTCGATTACGCCACCGGCAGTCCTGACTGAAGGATTTTTCCGAGGTTTTCCTCAGTCGTAAAGGCGAATGCTGGGACTGAGTCATACTATCAGCCCTCGGACATTCCTCCCCAGCTATCCAAACACCCTAATAACCTAGTTAGTCACCTAAAGAGGGGCACATCAGGTAAAGCTGGTGTGCACCCTAGAACAGGGATTCCTACAAAAATTATTATTATTAATGGGTACGCTACTTGAACTTCACTATCACCAATCCAATCCTCCAACAATTGAATCCTCAACGTAGAAATACAATTTTATCGATTTAGAAATACTTTGACGGCGATTTGCAACTGTCCGTGAGGTAAATCAAAAGTGAGCACATTTTGAACTTCGATCGCACAGTCCATCGCATCAGTCGCATGAGATACCGCCTGTGATTGGGCGAAACGAAAAGCAATCGCATCGCGCGGATCGGATCGGATCGGATGCACACAAAAGTTGGTCGCTTTTGAGTACTTTTATTGGAGTTTTGAGAAACCTCGAGAAAGTCTTTATAAGCTTTACACAAACTCATGAGAACGAGGCATAGTACGGTATTGATGTTCAGGCAGCATTGTGACCATTTAGGACGGAGCATTGCACGCACAATGCAAGACACAGATTAACCAGAGTACCATGAGAATTCATCTCAAGTTTCCACCTTACCAACCCACAACATTGTCGGTCGACCATTTTTGTCAACGGAAGTCCTCGCGTTACGTGAAATGTCGTGCATAGGAATGTCTTGCCTCTAGAGTTGTTTGTCTCAAACCACAATTGTTGCGACGAGGGTGTAGTTTAATTAAGAAACTTGTAGAGCTTCCTAACTTCAGGGGGGCTATTCTTGAACCGATACGTTTTGACTCGCATGCGAGTAACTCGTATGGGTCCCAACCCGCATACGAGTAGCTCCTATGCGGGATTTGGTATTCTTGAAACCAGAGAGCTCGCATACGTTTTGAATCATTGTTGCAGTTGCTCATACGAGTCGGTCTTCACGAAAAGTTTGCAGTCGTTCTTTCTTTGACTAATACGTCATCATTTGACGTCACTGTTTTATTATCGATTTTCTCGACAGCCAATAAAAACGAAGAGAAACAAAGACGCACGTGTTACGAGCACATGTGATTGTGATTGCATTTTCGTGACATGTTTGACGTCTATACAACTGTTCATCTTCAATCTGTTAACAAGGTAAGTAAATAACCTTAAATTTCAGTTCCTGCCTTGTAGATATATTGCCTAGTATAGGCCTCTGCCTACCTTGTATGTGTGACAAACAAATATCTGCCTAGGCCTAGGATATGATAGGGCTACGGATCGTGTCATTTTGAGGTTAAGCTCGACATGTTTGTGGAGACCATAGACATAGGGCTAGGCCTAGCAATGTTTGAAGCTTAGAATTTAGTATAACTGCAGGTCTAGTCTAGTCACTGTGCCGTAGGCCCAAGACGCCCATAGCCTATAGTCACTTAGGTGTTTGTGAACATACTGTTGCATGCTGTCTAGCCAAGGGCCTAGGCCTACACACACCTAAACAATGATTGATATAGTTATGGTTGCTGTGTCAATCTTATGAAGAATACCCGGCCTGCCTAGATAGACATAAAGCTAGTAAAACATGTAATTCCATGCTGTTGTTTGCTGAACGTAGAATTTGCAAAGTTGGTTACTGCTATGCATAATATAGCCTAATTTTATTTTTGCAGAGCAGTGATGAGGTCTAGCATAAAAGATTGCATGGACATGGTATCCGGACTGTCCTGAGAAATAACGAACCCTACCTAAGGTAATTTTATGTAAACCTAAAAGTTCATAGTGTTGTTGTTTGGGCCCTACTAAGGGCATACTTTAGATTTGTCAGGGTTAGTCTAAGCCCATAAACAGCTGTCACTGACTGGTTGTTGTTCATTGTCTCAGCTAAAACTCATGAGTTTGCTACTCGATACAACAAATTCCTGTTTATGACAATCAAACTGGTTGTAAAACAGTCCCAGAACAAGACAATGAACAAACTTCTTGAGCTAGACCTTCATCTAGATTCTGTAGAAAGTTACTAGTAGAGTTTATACTAGAACATCAAGTAAATTAGGAAAATATATTATTTATTTTCTTTAAAAGAGGTTTCAGTACTATATAATATACATCTTCCATTAACTTTAATGTCAATAATTTTAATCAAATTTAGTTTAAAAAACAAACTATTAGGTTTGGTGTTGGGTTAGTGAAAGTAGCCTAAGCCAAATGGATGGGTAGTTCATTGGGGGTAATGTCCCAGGCAGCTTACCTTGAGAGGGAAGGTGTATGTCTGAAACTGGAACTATATACACACAAAAAATACAAATGTGTAGGCTACAGGACAATGAATAACGTAAAAATTGTTTTGTGATAATATGGCCTTGCTTACTCGACGATTGCAGTCGAATCTACTCGCAGTTCCTATTGAACACCACCACATTTCAACTTTCAAGGTAAGCTGTTTGGATTCTTATTATTTCCCCAATAAAGTATGAGATCTACAATTCTATGGGAAGTAATGTGTGGATTGTTGTAAATTTTATTACAGTACCCTTGCAAGAACATTTTATTCTAACACAATTTGTTCTTTTTTTCAGTTGCAGTCATTTCGGCAACAGTTTTCTGCAATTTAATCGGTCCACACCAGTCTACAGGCCTTACTACTTAAAAACTGGTCTGTTTTTTGGCTGTGGTGGTCACGGTCCTGCCTCTGGGTCACCACTCACCACTAGCATCAAATTGATGTAAAATTGAATTCAAATTGAAAGTGAAACTGAATAAGACTTCAAAGAATTAATTGCAAATTTCTGTTTATAGTGGTAATCATCAGTAGGTATTTAAAAACCAATAAAAAATGTATTTAAATCGTAAAATTTTGGGTTAACTTATTTATGTCTACATATTATGTTCATAACTTTTACAAGATACAGTAGGCTACCCAATACATTTTGTTTTGAAAGTAGGTAGCCAGCAAATACAATAACATGGAGGACTGAGAAGATGTCATGCTTCTTCGAGATCTCATAAATACTGAAGTCGATGCAGGCAGTATGCATCGTACTTTTCATAAATTCACATTAACTAATGTCAAACTAACTTGTGAGTGTGCGTGTAATTTCCTCCTAAGTGTAATGTTATCCCTTGCATAACATTACAAAAATTGCAAACCCATACAAAGAAAAAATTACCCCCTAAAATAAAAAAAAAATTTAAAACTACTACTTCTACTACTACTACACACACACTATTTGTAGCCAAATTAGTATTTCAGCAATATTGTAGACACTTCATTTTCAGACTCATCATTAAAAATCAATGGTAAGAGTAAAAGTAACGTGATCCTACTTTAGTCAGTCCCATTTGCATAGCTGTTAGCTTTGATTTGTTACTGTTAACTTTGACGTTTATTTGTAATATTGATGGGCCTTCAGTATTTTTTGTCATTTAGGGAATAAATACACTACATAAATAATTAAAACTTTTCTTTGAATTAGGTTTTAATTTTAAAACTAATTCATCTACCATTTTACAAGGGGAAATTTTAATTTTGGAAAATACAGATGACAGAACTACAAAATATGTAATATTATATGCATTTAATTTATTTATTTGGCGATACATGTTCTTACTACTGTACTAGTGTAGTGCATTCAATCGACAAAACTAAAACTACCTTAAAATGTACTTTATAATAATTGAAAGTAATTGTTCTCTTGTCAGGGCTACCTCTTTATGAACGCATTCACAATTATTTAAAAATTTGTCACATTTCAACCAGAATACCAATTTCTTCATTTCATTGGAAATGTAAATCCTCTCTTGGCCAATGCTGAAAGATTGCAGCAGGGGTTGATGTAGGTAGAATTCAACGTGAGTGAAGTAGCCAATTCGAACTTCATCGACCGACTTATTCTGGCTCTCTTGCCAGTAGATGTCTTCTAGTGGTCTTCTCTTGTGTCAGCAACTTGAAACAAAAAGTTCGTGGGGATATAATTTACTTACCCAGTACTTGAAGCACACAATTTAGGGAAAATATAAAGGACCAAAACAATATAATGTAATTTATATTTTTTAGGACTAATAGCCTCAGCCATAAGCCAGAAGGCCTCCACATGAAAACCAAATTTTCCCACATCAGTTTTTATGCCAGCGGGTTCCTCAACATGTTGAACATGCACCGTTAAGCCTACATTTTTATAAGACTGTTGAAAGTAATGTTCATAAGTGGACTAGGGTAAGGCCTACACAGTAGGCCTGACTACGTTTAGGCTAACCATGTGAGCCGAACCCGGACTAGCCAGTACGTAGGCCTACTCAGTGTACAGGATCAGTTCAGTATCTGACGCTTTCATTCCGTACTAGCGTACTAGGTTGTACGAGTCAGTTCGAACTATGTGTGCTGGCTCAGTGATTTTACCGATTCGAACTCGGTCTGTGCCGATGTCCTTAAACAATCCTAGTTCAAGATGAGTATTTACGGGTTAGGCCTATAGTCCGGGCTTGGCTTCTGTGGTAAATGTAGACAATGTCAGCCTACGTTAATCCATATAGGGCCTAGGGTTTGAACTGTTTTAAGGTAGGCCTGCAGAATGAATTGTTAAACTAGGCCTAGCTCTAGGCCTAGTTCTTTTCATGATAAATAAATAGTTTCTTTATTCACTAGACGTAGGCCTACAAAATATAGGGTAGGCCTAGGCCTAGCTTATTTGCAGGCAAAGATCTAGGCTAGCCCTAGTCCTAACCTCACTTTCCATACTCGTTCGGGGCTAATCGCTAGGCCTAGGTATATTTTATACACAAATCCTAGGCCTACGAACGGAATGTAATGAAATAATAAAATATATTACACATAATAGCGTATAGGTCTAGGCTAGGCCTACTATAAGAGAGTAATATAATCATTTACCTACCTTGGAGTATGCTTTCGATGTCTTCATAACCTCTGATTTTGATGTCAACAACACAATTTTACAACAACAACCACGCCAAAACGCATACGGTTTCCCATCTCGCCACCTCTAGGCCGGCGAGTAGAAACGTATGCCCATTCCGCATGTGCGGGTACGGTTTCAAATTCAAGAATAGCAAATTGTCAAAACGTATGCGTAATGGCGGTCACGTGACCATAATCCCGCATGCGAGTCCACTCGCATCGTTTCAAGAATAGCCCCCCTGTCAACCTAACCCACCGCACCCTAAACACTTCCTCGGCCAAAAGTCAACAAAACATTGGCAAGTCTTGGGATCTAGCTCACTAATAAATGGAGTGGTTCAATGTTTCATTCTGCAACAAACTTTGAAGAGCTTTGGTTATGTACAAGGGCTTTGACTATGTATGTAAAGCTCTGCAGTAAATATGCCTTCGATACACATTTTGTAAGTTCAGCTTTTCATATTGTATCGAACAGCTTAGAAGTAAACCTCGTTACAGTCAGTGTATAACTGAGTGTAAGGTAGGTTAGTACAGACGATTACGCGTGATTGAATTGAAAATTACACCTTGAGCGTGTGCGTGTGCGTGTGCGTATGCGTGTGCATGTGCGTGAGTAAGATTGCACCTACGTGAGTCATTTAGCGTGTTATAATTAGAGGAGTTTCATTAATTAATGAAGATATCGACAGTAGTATATATATTATATACACTGTATGTTTCATGAATAAATTGTTATGTCCGGTTCCCATGCTTTTACGTTGGACACTGGACGTCCGACACTGGCACTGCCCCCTCGACGTTCGTGGAGAATACTACGGGCTACGGTTGGCCAACGGTCGACGTCAACGTCCGACGTAAAATCATGGGAACCGAACCGGCCATTATGCTGCTAATAAAATGCACACACATTAAAAAGAGCATATCTCAGATTTCACAGATTTACAGCATAGATAACAAATACAATCTGTTATATGTACTTGTAGCCTCGAAACAGATGCAGTTAGTCACCTCGAATTGAGGAAGACTAGTAATAGACCCAGTATTTTGCGGCTTGTAAGCTTGCATTATTGCGTTTTACACGGTGTAAGCACAGTTCTGGATTGTTTTCCATCATTTTCTATTTTTTATTTTTATATATCCCCCCCCCCCCCCCCCCCCCTACACTTGTCACTTTCTGGCGGTAATATCCACGCGATGTTAACGCGCCTCTAAAGAACAATCAATTAATCAGTGAATGTTGTGATAGTGTCAACAACCTTTGCCACTGCTCCTTGCCCGTGTTACAGCTACAAAGAATTTAGTGCTTTTTTTGTCAATATTTCTACGTTCCAATATTAATAAAGCGACATCTGCTTTTCTATTCACCACGTTTAGATTTTCTGATGTTTCCAAAACACACTTTTTAATTGAAATATTAATTTTGAAAAGAAAAATATATATTGGAACAAAGCAAGATTCATATAAATAAAACACTTATTGTATCCGGGATGACATATTATTTCTTCTTGTCGAATTCAACAGACTGAAGTTGCACTTTGCTTAGACAACGAAATTAACTCTAATAACTCGTGCATTATCATTTCTAGAACTTATTAATTTAATTCGTTGATTGAGCACAATGATCGATACGAGATGGTTCGTATTGCACTGATGTCACGCAATTCTGCTGGTCACGTCAAGAGACCTTTCGTGTGACCTGGCCCTAGAGAGGAAAATCTTATTAAAAACTAAGAACAAGTTTATACGCGACGGCAAATAAAAGTTGGACAATCAGCCCCCCCCCCCCTCCACCCCTCGTACCATATGAGTGGTCGAGGTTATTAACATTCCCCTGGGAATAAGCGAACTTTCTGTGAAGGGGACAGACATCCATTGCTGCGAGTATATTAAAGTCATCTTGGAAAAGCTCTAGACGTTCTTTGAGGAAACAAGAAATGCAATAATCCCCGAGAAATATCGTGTTTTCTATTGGTTCAATCAAGTTTGAATACAATAGAAACAGGTCACGAAAAACAAATTCAAACGGCAATACGGGGTCACATGGGAGCACTGCCTTCGTTTTAAGTACTACTTCATTTATTAAACGTTATTTTTTATATCTTAATTCTGTAACCATTAAAAGTGAGATACTTTATCCAGCATTTTTGTCATTATTTGAAAATAACTTTTATTTTGATAACTATTATATATTATTTTGTGTTGCGCGGGAACACTAATTGTGAATTAACTTATCTCGTAATAATGTGAAATTAAATATGAAAAAGTATCACAATTTAATGAATTAAAAGGTTGAAATATTTTAAGGTAAAGGCAAATTCGCTATCCTAATTTATAAGATAGAACATGTAAAAAACGTATAAATGCAAGAGTAAGCCTCGTGTGAGGTGATTCGTACTGAATGGTACATTACTTAATCTGTTGCTCCCTGCTATTAAATTAATTATTTTCTGCAGTTAATTAGGTTGTTGTATTCTCTTTGTAATAATACCGAGTGATAAACCATTTCTTTTGAGAGAAACATCTACACATTATATTCGTATTATAGTATACACGTTAGCAACAATACACAGAAAGTAATAGAACTGGCGTTTGTACTAGAAATCCAAGAGATAGAACGTAGTAAGATGAATTACTACAGTAGATAGGCCGTAGTAAGATGAATTACTACAGTAGATAGGCCGTAGTAAGATGAATTACTACAGTAGATAGGCCGTAGTAAGATGAATTACTAGAGTAGATAGGCCGTAGTAAGATGAATCACTTAAGTAGATAGCCAGTAGTAAGATGAATTACTACAGTAGATAGGCCGTAGTAAGATGAATTACTACAGTAGATAGGCCGTAGTAAGACGAATTACTAGAGTAGATAGGCCGTAGTAAGATGAATCACTTAAGTAGATAGCCAGTAGTAAGATGAATTACTACATTAGATAGGCCGTAGTAAGATGAATTACTACAGTAGATAGGCCGTAGTAAGACGAATTACTAGAGTAGATAGGCCGTAGTAAGATGAATCACTTAAGTAGATAGCCAGTAGTAAGATGAATTACTAAAGTAGATAGGCCTACTACAGTAGATAGACCGTAGTAAGAAATGACTACAGTAGATAGGCCGTAGTAAGATGAATGGATCGTTATGAAGATTGTTTATTGTGTTAACTGCGAAGAAGTGGGAAGGAAAATGGATTGTAAAGTTCAAGTTTTGTAAAATAAAATGCAAATTTGAATTCATAAAATCATAACATCATTATTCCGGTACAACCTACGACGTCGCATTTCAACAAATAAACCTATCTAATAATCCAGCTGAACACCAAAATCATTTTCTGATACCGACGCTACGCCACTGGAAAAACAAGCGCACTCGATTTAAGCATCATTTTCTCTTGCGCACATACGTTCCTTTTGGAACGCAATCTAAGACCGCATGTCCTGCATCTACAGCCAGCCAACTGAGAAGACAATCATCCTTGAGAAGTTACTCTGTTTTCCTCCTGAGATTATCCATTCCATTATATGGGTCACTCATGGCCCCTCCTACCTATTCAACTATGCTAAACTTGTCACCACCTCTCTGGCATCGAAAAAGTCCACATCTTAGAATAACGGTTTATATTATTCTTAATATTATTATGAGCAGCTAATAACAAATTTAATAGGAGCTAATACGCTATTAAGTGGATTTTCAGATTTCGGATTGGTGGTTTCCATGGTGAAAAAAAGTGATTAGCTATTAACCTTCTTATTACCTGCTCGTGATACTGACCCTAACTGTAATCCGTCGCCTCCGACTTGCTCCAAAAGAACAGCTTCTCTACACCCGAATGTTAATTGAGAAATTCATTAAAACGAACATCGAGATTTGATTATATAATTCATATGCACTCATGCTTTCAGTTTTTATCCGGTTTTCTTGTTGCTGAGCTGCTTTAAATTCTCATCTGCAATTTCGAAAAGACATTCACCAGTTCTCAAATGAAGTCAGTAAATAAAGTTGATTATAGCACCCATACATATTATAGCATCCATATATACGCTATCTTGTCTAATTCGTGACTGTAGTCTTGAGTAGGCCGACTTAATCTTATGCACCATACCAGCAGTTGCTAGTGAAATGAACATACCTGGGCCTACTACTTATTATTCAACAAAATAACTTTGATCAAAAAATCAAAAACCACACTAGAAAACTCTAGAAATGAAATTAATTCTAGCGTCTAAATACAAAATATTCGCTATACCCGGCACCTCCACCATTTGTTGTGATATGCACAACAAATCCCATGCACATCTGAATAAAATTGTGACTTTTTACTCACCAGACCTCAATTTTACAATTAACAATTAACGAACCTATATTTTCATCCATGCCCATCTAATAATTTTTTTTATTTTATTTTTTTTTATTGTTGTTTTCCTGTCCCATGGAAGGACAGGATGGCCAGTGTAGGGTTATGGGCATGCCCATACCCTCTTTAGCCCATCTCTAGTTACCACAATCATGGCTACCACAATAAAAAATATTCATAACGAGTATAACGACCCGTTCAGCTGTTGACGCCCTCTCTAGTCCGTAATTCAGCAGCCGGTGACCGACTCACGTAATCAACACGAATCTACGTCAGAATGTCTGATCTGAAAGCCTAATTAACATATTGTATTTTGCAAATTTTATAACTTACAAACAATAAAAATATATTTATTCAATTATATACAATTTAAATAATGCGATTTGTTTTATCTAAATAATAAGTACAAACAACTGAAAACTAGGAAATTATGTGAGGAAGAATATTTTTCGCATGGCACAAATAACTATTTAAACCGGACAATACACAACTCGATGTCATACCATAAACACATTTAATATCATGACATCACAAATCGTAATGTCGAGTGCATAAAAACAGGTTTCGATGTAGAGTGCCCTAATAGCTTACACTACAGCACGCGTTAGCTAGGTAGCGTTGCGATTTGGCATGTCAATAAGTGCTCCTGTGTACGTGGAATGCCTTGACTTTCTACGACATCGAGAAATTGTAGTATTTAGTATTTCTTGACCTCAATATAGGCCAACCTCCCGTATATATCGCATGGCTCTCTCTCTCGTAGTCGTCTCCATGTCGAGATACCCATATGCTTGAGCGATGATGAACAACACTTCAATCATGCCAGTAATCTATTAATCCGAGAATAAAATAAATAGAATAATATATAAGTAGAAGAAATATCAATAGTTTTATAAGTAAAACGGAATTGTATTGAGAATAGGACAGACCTGTCGTAATCTGGAAAGGTAACTTTGATTCTTTGGATAACTTTATTGTTTTATTTCGGGAATGTTTGAGAGAGTTAAATCTAACATTTAGGGTGTGATCACATCACATTCTCGTAAATGTTGTATTGGTAAAATAACAAACATGCGCGGCCCCTTGTTAAAGATATCTTGAGAGATGGGCTCTTATAGGTCACGGTACCCTGGACTGATTTAGCAGTCGGGTCGCTCTTTCCATTAACACGAGACGAGGTGGCCATCTTTGTTTTCCTCTTCCTCTCCTACTGAATAAGTTCCCCCTTATATTGGAATTACAAACACCGGACGCGACAAAAGAATAAAAATTAGTGTGCGGACGAACAAGCAAGTTTCACTGGTCGAAGAGAATGGACAAAAGAGCAACTCTCGTTGTCACGTTCACGATTGTACCGCGCAACGCGAGATAACGCTAATTTCTGTGTTTGCAATTCATCGACTGTTGGCTGTTTTTAAAGGGTTTCAAATATTTTCTTATAGTTTGTCGCCGAAATAAACCGTTAGGCCTACTTATAACTATGAATCAGCAAAACAATGAATTTATAACCCTTTAAAATTGTAACTGTTACGATTGTTCTATCTGTAATTCATTACTTATGAATTATTTAATTTAGATCATAAATATATAACAACGAAACGATTACAATATTTTCAAGTTATTTAAATTCGTTGTTTACCCGATTCAAAACCAAAATATCTACTTAGAATATCTGTGTCAATAATTATTTTGAAGCATTTTCCATGATACCAGAGAGATAATAGAATACCGTACAATTTGCGTGGTTCAACCACAGTTCAACATTGCGAGGTATTCATTACCGTTAAGCGAAACAAGTGAGAAAATACAAAAGATCCGAAGGCTCTTCCAGATCGCTTTCCGCAAGTCAAAAACTTGAACAAGATTTACAAAAGAGAATACTTGCTCAACTCGGCGTGTGTATCTATGTGTGTCTATGTGTGAAGAATAGATTTTTCAGTATTTAGAAGTTATAGGTTTGAAATTCTTCATTGTTATGGTTCACGTACAAGTCATGTTTAGTTTCCCAATCAATTATTATCAAATATGCATTAATTTAATTTGGCTGCCACGGATTATCGGGAATAGCTTCGATTTCGAGTTAATTAAATTCCGAGTGTTTGTTGGTGTTGGGGATTGGAAGGGGGGTGAGGGGGGGGGGGACGTTCATGTCAATGTTAACGTCTACTGTGCATGTCGGCTCTGCGGTTTGAATTAAAGTTTTCTAGTTCTTATAACAAGGAAGTATCGATCGCCCATCTAATTGAAAAACACCTCTAATTCGATACTTGTGATTTGGGTGGAAACAAACATTGCCAACTGAAATAATTAGCCGAGATGAACGTTCGTTTGCGTGTTCGATTGGTTGAAGGTTGGCTGACTTCGACCAGTTATAAGCTGGGAGTTGTAGGTATTGCACGCGGCCCCACTTAATAACAGACAAAGTAGAAGTTGTCAGTGGTTATGTTAAATTGATGGATGGGATGCCTTGCATGTATCTTTTGCACAGAAGTACAAGTTTTTATCTGGAATGTTCTTAAAATTAATTCATTGTTTCTTCTTTTCACACTCGTGTTTATATAAATGTCATACTAATCTTATATTTCATTTAGTTGATGTACTACCTCTATTCATTTACCTTTTTAATTTGAAGTTTTATCCTATCGTGGTTTTCCGGGTATAAAGGTGTATAAAGGTGGAAACAATTGAACGCTCGGCCCATGTCGCAATGGGATTCTTCAGGTTCAGGGACCTTCGTAGAGTGACAAAGAAATCATCAGCTTTCACAAAGGGGAACTCTGGACAGTGTTGCTATCAGAATAACACCCACGACAGAGTACACGGTTATACCCGGAAGACCACGATAGTATAGTGGTGACTCCGGCCGTGAAAGCCTCCAAAATAGAAAGCACAATTCTTTGTTTTGTTGTTTATTATCTTAGAACCTTCTTATTTAGATATGTGTCACTTTTTATTTCCCGCTCTTTATACAATAGTTTTGTTCGTTGTACGATCGAGTGTTTTCGTATGTGTGCGTTTTTGAGCTTCCCCCGGATCCTTGAACTGACAAGCGACAGGATTGCAAATAAACGTGTTTGGTGTGGCTATAGTAAACGGGCCACACCGGTCTCGCCACGATCGGTACATTGCTGCGACAACATGGTTTTGAATAACACGTCGTAAGATTTCTTTTATGGACCAGCTTAAATCTAATACCATCATATTTTGATACAAAATTTAGTACCAAATTCAATAAACGCATAAGCATAAATTCGGTCGTTTGAAACTTTTTGTGGTTACAGGTTATAGTATCAAACATGATG
This sequence comes from Isoperla grammatica, assembly GCA_945910005.1. Lineage (NCBI taxonomy): Eukaryota > Metazoa > Arthropoda > Insecta > Plecoptera > Perlodidae > Isoperla > Isoperla grammatica. Next base: position 30,032,310 of record OX246738.1, read on the forward strand.
TTAGCGGGCAGACGATTACAAGTTGATTTTTCCATTATCACGAAAACTTCACATATATTAGAATCGATAATAACAACCACTCCAAAAAATCAAATCACAATCGTGCAGTTACTTATTCATATTTTGCACGTACGTCACACCTTTGCGCGTGGCGGCCACATTTGTGATCAAACATTTGACGTTGCCATGGAAAAACAATTGAAGCCTGTGGTGGTAGAACAAATAAATTCTTAGTTCTTTACAATTCAGCTTGTTTTTAAACAAAAATTGGTACGTGTAGAAATGTTTTATTTTTGTATAATATATGTTTACTTTTTAAATTCTAAATGAGGATTATTTATTAAATTTGAATAGTATTTGGCAATGATCTAAGATTGGTCCTCATCAATTGTGTCGCAATCATGGCCGCTGTGACGTCACGTGGGAACTATGAATAGTGTCAATAAAATAACATCAATTTTGGCTTCCGTAATATCGAATTAAAAAAGAAAATACACTAAATAAATAAATAAATAAATAAATAAATAAATAAATAAATAAATAAATAAATAAATAAATAAATAAATAAATAAATAAATAAATAAACCAGTTTAAAAAATCATTTTTGGGAATGGCAATGAATAACACATTCCTTTCTAATCGGGTTTCAATAACTTTAAATCGATTTCATTATCAAAGTAGGGCCAAAATATCCGCGCCTTTGTTTCACCGCACCGCAGCGCACTAGCGCCAGACCCGCCGCGCGTCGTACGAGCATACGAGGAACTAGAATGTGATTTTCTGTTACCGATTGAGTCATCATCGAGTTAACCGGCGTCTTAAGGAGGCTGTGAATCGCTAGGGATTCACCCCACTTCCGCGTCGCGTATCTCCGTGATCTCCTAGTGTTCGCGCTGCATGCACAGTAAATAGATTTCGTTCTAGTGTTTCCACGCGCGCTAGCTTGCCTGCATGGCCTGGCGTGGGATCGTAACCCAATGAAAAGATAAACTGGAAGGTGCTGGGCTATATTTTGTTACGATCTTTCAGAGAAACACATTCAAAATATTAGCATACAGAATGGGACGAATATTCATAGTATGCAAAAAAAGTTTGCCGAAACGAAATCAATAGAAAGAAAACTCAAATAATGTGATGGCAAGTAGTTGAACCTTTTTGGGCTTCGTATTAGTCGTGGTGGACATAAATAGGAGAAAAATTTACTTTCGTGCAGAATTGCGCGTGATATTTTGAATTTCGTTTTTTCATATTACTCATTTTATTATTTCATTATTACATATTTTCAATGTCGAACATCAAACATGAACTATTTACCACTTCTGCATGGTAGGTTACAAACACCGTGTAACACAAACATGTAAAACATTATACGAGAGGTGTCGAAGATAACATGCGTGATTCTAATTCGGAAGATAGCCGGTTGCATTACGACCTCCGGAAATCCTGTCTGAAGGTTTTTTCAAAGGTTGTAATCACTAATCAGACACAATACGAATTCTGAAATTGAGTTATATAAGATATACAGACAAATTATTTCCAAACTATTTAATCACACTTCAATTTCTAGTAACCTACAATTCGCTCACACTTCAATTTTTAGAAAGCCACCTCAAGAGTGGCACACCGCGTAAATGTGAAAGCTGATGTGCCTCCTACAGCGAAGAACTACAAAAATATTTAATTGTTTCTGTCCTCAAGACACAGTCATTGGGCTTGCATCAAGTCATCAATACGTTTTCTAATCCTGGCTGCCAGAAGGAGTTTACTGGATAATGAGACACGCTTGATGTTGGACGCACGAAAAACAGCTGCTTTCTATATTGCCCGAAGGTGCCATTTCCTCTAACCGTAGCAATTCTCGAGAAGCATATACCCGAGACCGGTAAGTTCGGACGTATCCATGTGCTGATGTTTCTATTGGTAGTACAAGTATACATCAACACTTCATAGTCGATACTTTAGCTCATCGACCAACCGATGATATTTGCGCTTCCTCTCGGCAATATATAGTTTAATATCTTGACGATCCGTTTTCCCCGGTCAAATAGCAACAGATCCGGTCTGTTCGCCTGAACTGCTCGGTCCGTTACTCCTTACTCGCCGCATTATTACGCAGGACTGGTTCAGGCTAACGCTTGTAGCAAGGCTGCTCTTCTTTATCCAGACCAATACTGCTTAGCCAACGTCTGAAGTACTCTATAGCCTTCGAGTTATGCCGAGTGAGATAGCCCTTCTGGGAGAGTGACGAACATCCACCTTCTGTACGCTCTATGGACTTGTTTAGCTGCCGGCAGAGCCTACAACAATTAACATCAGCTTGTTTCATAATGTTCCACTAACAAGCTCGCGTACGCACTACCACCTGGTCCTGGATGGAAATACCAAAACCTGATGTCTCCACAATCAACCTACCCGTGCGCAGTCACTGTACTGGGTTGAATGCTTCTCGTCCACGTAGGCCTATTCTACTCTCAATGCCTCTGCATACGGTCCATGAAGTGCTTCGTTACTCCAATGAGCCAACGACTCTACTCTTGCACAGTCTTGATATGAACTTGATGGTCGATTTCTGAGAGATGTAGCTGGGTGCAATGAATCTCCTCCACCCATACGGCTAAATGTAATAAACTCCCAGATTCCAAGAAGCATTTCCTCAGCTTTAGCTCCTGCTGCCTGCACAAAACGTTAATATTAAGAAACTCTCTACCACCAACATGACGCGATATATACAATCTTTCCATAGAGCTACACCATAGAGATGCACTCAGTGCTTCGTGAGGGCTGTCGAATTTTCTTATAAAATGCCTCTTATGTTGAGTCTGTCCAATTTACTACACCAAGGGTATATTGGAGCAACCGATATTTCCCAGCTATGAATAACCGCCATCTATTTCTGCGAGCAAACGAAAGCGTCTACAAAAATCCTTATTTACTCTGCCATCTACTTTGCTCTCCACCTACTTTCGAGCATCATCATCTCTAACTTGCAACAACTTCAAAAGACGTATTTACTTATAGTTGGACACCGTCGTCTTAATGACTGCAACTCGCATAAGATAAACACAACGTCGTATAGATTATTGACACTGAGTGTCGTAGAATAATCCAAATCAAGTGCCATGCAAACAGAATCGCTAAATTTCTTGACAACTTCTAGCATGCTCTGCAGTTGCTCTCGAAGCTTCGTATAAAGTTTCAGACGATCCATATTAAACTGACTCTTCAATTCGGGCGTCCTCATATCCAAGACCTGACGCACGCAGCATTATTTTGACGTTATAAGACAGAACCAAAGAGAGCCGTGACTATCCCCTTAGAAGATTACCCTTGTCATACCAATTTCACCAGTCATTTAGAACATTTCTCTCTTACCCTCACTCAAACGGGGTCTCCAAGCGTTCATGCACAACGCAACAAGTAAGTCAACGATATAATTATCCTTCTCATACAGGAGAACATATACGAGCCATGCGTGTTACACTGAAAGTCAATCAAAACAATAGAGATATTCGCACAGACTTGCCTTTATATATCCTTGCAAAACCTTCTTGCACCCATTTTGCTATTCTTCCAGCAAGTTATTGGTTTTTATATTATCATATAATTTACTAGTGTTATTGGAAGTATATAATTTTATCGTTGGCAAACACGTAATTGGCCAATAGGATTTAGGATCCCACAAATCGCCCGCTTTTGGCTTCATGTCTGTGACTCTCAAGGTGAAAGATGTAAGCAGAAATCATGGGTTTCCAGCACTTCCGAAACTGCTTTGCGAGCACGTGATGACTACGTTGAAAGTACTTCCACCAGAAGTATTGCAAAATTGTAGATATGTTGGTCTGCTGCTTGGATATCCTCCGGTACTTCAACTACCACTACCACCAGCATCACTGGAACAACCTCACGTGATTTCACCTCAACCCTCAGCCAGTAGCCGTCCTCGGCATTATGCTTTGGCACAGGCCAGATGTTGACCCCAGAGACAGCCATGTCTTCTGGGTCTGGCGGCTTTTAGAAATAAAGCTCTACAGCGTCACTCTCCATCTTGCTTTAAAACAGCTTCTGACCAGCAGAAATATTTTTCTTTCGGTCTTCTCTTGCTTGTCTTATAATACTGCCTGATACGAGCACAAAGTGTAGCATTTATTTGCTCGAACTCCACATTCTTCTCATGCAACCTGCTCTCGAAATCCAGATCTGTGATGGCCAATATTCTATCTTTTACTTATATTCCACACTTTTCCAAGAACATTCTTGGTTGTGTTATGCGGCGACGCGAAGAAATTAGTTAAGACGCCAATACTATGCAACGCAAGGCTAATCTAACTTACTAATTAGTAATTACTATGTTCTTCTTCCACAACATAATTGACGGACCGCCCTCAAACGCCTTCCACGTATTCTCAGTTCAATCTTTTATTGTTATTGCATTTTTTTGTTATGAAAATAATAGGTCGAATAACTGTGTTGTAGGTAACTAACTTCTTTATAAATTTTTCCACACATCTAATAGCGTTCAATCCACATCGAATCTTGTGGATGGGCCAGATTTTAACATTATCATCAGACTCTCCGTTCGACCGCAATTGAAAACAAACTAAACAAGCAATTGAAATGCAACTTCTAACTTTAAACTTATCGGAACGCGTTACGCACACGTTATGGGACACTAGGAAAACGCTCTGTGTGAAGACTTGATAAGCGACCAGGTCCACGAGACACGAAGGTGAACATTCTACCGAAAATTTCCTAAGTTACCGCCGTTTTTCAATAGAGAAATTTAAACGTCAACAATAAACCAGTGCATGTACAGCCATTCGTAATATCTCACGGATATCAGTACGTGATTTTTATTTTCATAGAGCAATTAGATGTTCCTTGATGATTTGTTGTTAGTTGTGTTATTTTTTTATTTACCGATGATTTCTAATAGCACCTACGGCACTAGACAAAAATGTTTCCTTCCTTGGAATGATTCGAAAAGTAAAAAAATATTAAAATTGTGTGAATTTTGTGTGAAAAAAGTTTGGTACTATCACATGTGGACAATGTTGTTCACACACAAACACAGACACACAGTGGTGGATGAAAGATTAAAAAAAGCAAGTTCGTTTGTTGGAAATGGTTTTATCAGCAATACAGAGAGCGACTTGCGACGTGAGGGGGGCGTGGCGATGCTTTCGCTGATACTTGTCTAAGCTCAAGAGTCTCTGTTGTCCCCAGAGTGGAAACTGAATGACTCATTTTAACTTTCCGTCCGAAATGGGATCGAGACGCCTCGGAATGTTGTGTCATGCGTCAGGCTTCTCCCCCCCCCCCCCCCCCCCCCCCCCCCCTCCCAGAAGTGGGCGCGTAGAGCGGCATTCGCATTCACACAGTTGTTACTGATAAAGTTTCGTTCACACTTTAACACATCTTCAGACATAGTCTCATTGAAATAAAATATTTCTATGATATTATTACGAATGTATTTTTAATTTTTTATTAATGTGTGTATTAAATTGTGTACACAAAATTGATTGTAATATGAATTAAATAAAGCCATGTAAAATTTCAATAAGAATATTATTATCATAGTAGCATCGATAAGTAATAAATGTCTGATATGTGTTGTCTTTTGTCAAGCATTATTGGCTTGTTTAAACAGGATTAATGTGATGTGATGTGTGTGTGAATGTATCATCTCAAATTAAAACCCTGCTCTATCTTCAGCTTTATTACAACAATGAATATTCGATGTACTTTTCCACGCTTTTGTGCTAATGTCATGTTTATTTACAAGACAAACGAACATTCTTTTAAATGAACAGTAAGTATAGAAAACTTCAAAATGAATCTTAGGGTTAGCACGTGTTCAATATCCAATATCTAATGCAACATATTTTTTAAGATTATGGGCCACTTGTGAGTGTAAAAAAACATTTCTTTTTCAAGCTTAGAACAACCTCCATAAAATATCAGAAAATATTCGGCGTTGTTATTCATTTTATAACGATTTGACAACTAGGCATTAAAAACAAAGAAGTAGACCGTGATTTACATTAATCTTGAGGTGGTTTGAAAATCAAAGCGCAAGTAGCAAAAACTCAAAAACATTTAATCTTTGAGAAATTTAAGAAGTTCGATAGAAAACGTTTAAATTACTTTTTTGGTGCCTTGAGATGAAGATCTATAATGTACTTCATAATATACACTTCCAGAGCTAAAGAAAATGAATGCACATTCCCATTTAAGGTATATACTTGATTACCATCCAACGGAGGCTTGTCGAATTTCTCAATGTTCGAAATATACAATTTCGTGTATTATTGCTCAAAGTTGCTGGTTATTAGCAATAAATCTATACCTTTAATTGAAAGTTAAATTAATAAAATTTATTTCGTTTTTTATACATGATATGTCTTCTTCCAAAATAATGTTATCTAGTAGAATTTGACAAAATTCAGACTGTGAACGAATATGTCATAACCGACGTGTCTACTTTTATAATGATGTGTTCCATTTAATAGAATTTGTAAAACATTACTAGCTTCCCATTTAATTTTAACACAAACTAATGGACCATTTAGATGTATAGAGATCTATCTCCAGTCGGATATCAAAAAAGCGATGAAATGTCTTCATAGTGCAAGTGCAACTAGTACGGCATTTGTTTACCTAGTCAAATAGTGAATACACTGTTTATATTTCATTAAATATTAAGTTTTAACAGGATTAAGCATTGCAGTAATACTAACTTTGTAAAGTTCCAGGACTTAGCTTGTGTCAACTACGTAACGAGTATCAACACAGTTACACGTGAGTAATTTCATAAGAGTAATTTAACTCCGGGCCCAGCTGAACTCGTATCGTATCGTTCGCAATCAACCAGTGTTTAACGTTTACTTCAGGGAATATCAACGTTTGTGTTTTTAAAACATTAGCTCGACGCTCTTTGACGTGACGTGACGCAAAATGACGTTGAGCCGGTAATTATTATTACTACTAAAATTTCGCTTAACGTAATGATCCTAAACCCATTGCATGGATCTATGGGAATCGCATTTGCCTCAGTACTTAGTTTTTAAGGTTTATCATTATAAAACAAAGTTCGCGCAGTGAGTGAATAATCCAGGTCTCTCGTAGGTTCCTTTGTGTGAAGCGTCATTTCCAATTTTCAAGCAAGTTCAAAGTGCTCTCCAACCCGGCCGGCGGCGTAATATGTTCCAGCCAGACCAGAACAGTTAATAATTTAGCGTAAAGTTCTATAAAAGCGATCTGCTTTTTTGGTGGCTCATTAGCGCTGCTTTGCGACGCTTTGTGAATGTTATTCAACGTTTAATACATAATGCATCAATGTTTACAAGATGTTTGCCAACAGGCATTGAGATTATCGTCTTCAGATGCCAAACTGTCATCGAGTTTATCAACGATGAACAGTTGATGTTCGTTACACACAAAACGAACGCGCAAAGATCAGTATTGTATGGTGGTTATCTTTGAAATAAGCAATTTCCCATTAATTTTGTAAATATAGCAACAAATTACCGGGTAAAATGAAAATTTGTGGTTCAACGCCATAATGTGATCGTATAATATAATGTATGCACCTAATTTCGTACATAATATAGACTTAGTAAAAATTTGCAGCTCGGACTTAACTAGGCCTACACATTGGAATTGCAACAAACATATAAAACAACAAATCATACATTTATTTTCACCTCTAAAAAGTAATCGAATTAAAATTGTAGTTATAAAATGTAATAAATGGTATATTAATTGCGAACATTGTTCGTTTCGATTGAACAAGACGATTACAACAGAATTACTATTGTGTACAATTAATTTACTAAGGAATCCATTAAACTAAAGTACTGAACTATTCAATATGTATTACAAACGTGCGTTCATTGCAGATATTGAGTTCAATACATTTAATGCAACGTTGTGCTCTTCTCCGCTACTTACAATGCAACTAAGGACGTTGACCGAACTAGTATTCGGCCCCATGATCGTTGCAGACTAGAGTTCCATACGATGTAGCATGCACACACAATTATTGACTTTGAGGCCTGAGTAACTATGTAAGAAACTGATTGGGTGCGAAAAATTTACTTTTCTAATAACACCTGAAAAGAACTTGGGGTATTCTAGCATATTTTGACATTTTCCTGTTAGTTCCTCAAAACAAGGAACTAGTAGGCCAACTAGTAGGCCTTATATCATATTAAAACCCTGAATTATGAGAAAAAACTAACACGATAGTTTTTTTCTATGATATGGACAAAACTGCATATTCAATATTTTGTATACAGCATGGTTTTTACCAACATCACTCCTATTGGTCGAACCACACGCCTACAACCAGGCTTTCAGTGCATCACAATATTACAATAATTGTCTTATATTTGTTATACCGAGGGAGGTACCAAAGATTATAAAGTTTTTTTTGCTGTTTTCCTGTCACAAGACTAATGCTGGGATTGAATCATACCAACAGCTCTCTGACATTCCTTCTCAACTCTACCAAATAGGCCTACCACAATACAATACCCATAGTTAGTCACCAGAAGAGCGGCTTGAATGGTCCCTGGGCTAGTTTCCCACCAAAAATTAAATTAAACTCGCGATATTATTTACAAACGCACTTCAGTTCATGGAACGGTTATGAAAGTTGTCAAGTTGTGCCAAGAGAATGCGCCGACCTCTTCACGGGACGCCTATATTATGACGATAGCACAATTTGTTCTGGAGCGCGCGGAACTTTCTTGATCGTGTTTGCTATAGGATATTGGATGAGGCGAACCGAACACAGTTCTGCACTGGGGAATTCTTCTTCATAACATCGCCCCCCCTCGCTCCCTCCAATAAAACAACAAGACGGCGTATTCTCGACACCCGCTGCCCTCGTATATTTTATTTGTCTTGCTCGGTTGGATGTTATTCAATATAGAACCTAGTGGCCAAATGAATTTGCCAATAGATAAGTGAGGCGCCAGTCGCTGTGTTTCAAAACATTTTTGCGAGTTAGAATATCATTTGGTCGCCCAAAAACGTTATGCCTAATACAATACGGCATAGACTTGCATAAAGGGTCATGAAGAGCCAAAAGAAACCATGAAGGTAAGTATGATGAAATGAGACGGACACTCACAGACTACATCCGTAAACAATATTGTATATGTGAACAATAACACTATCATTCCACTTGTTATGACGGCAATGTTAAACAAGATTACTGTTGAATCAATTAAAGTGCACGGGCGTGTTTTGTTGTCGCCTTGAGCTGTCGAAGAATGCATCCCCGTTCGTTGAGATGTTATGGTGTTTTCCAATGGACTGCACTCAAAACGAGACCAGTGCGCACTGAAACGTCACAGTGACGTAATGCACTAGACGAGTGGAGCTACTAGTGCAGCGCTCATTGGAACACGAAAACAAACTCTGTGCAAAGATCTAGCGCGCCAAATGAAGAAGCGTAACTGTGTGGTTATTATAAATATTATTATGGGGTCCGATAATGCCGAAATAATAACTAATGACGGTGTGTTGTGCAATGTGAATATCGCTGGTTATTTGCACAGTTATATAATATGCCTAGATACCAGCCTTTAGCCTACATAACCTACAAATAGAAAATTACGCATTGAAATTAGATTGCAATAGGGCCCTAGCTTTGTGTAGGCCTATCCAATAGCCCTAGGCCTCAGAATATAGCCCTACATTTTTGGTTTAACTTCTATAGGTTGCAACATTTGGAACAATATTATTTCGTCATCGCTGTTGTCAGAGGACACAAGTAATTCCATCAACAAGTACATATCTCCCGCGTCTAATGCCGCCATCTTTGCACTGACTTGATTGCACTTGCCTCTGAACTGAGTGCGACTCAGTGCGGCACTCGATGAGTGCAGTCCTCCATTGGAATACGAAATATTGCACTGAGTGCGCACCGAAAAGTCCATTGGAATACGATTGTGGGTAGCGGTGAGCACTCAGTGCAGTCCAGTGCACCCATTGGAAAACACCATTAGTTTGGTTTCTCTATAAATAATCGGGGCAGATTCTTGTTGAACCTCATTGTCTAAAACAACAGAAAAAGCTCAACACGCATTACCATTCCTATCAAAAGATAATTAAAAGTGTCAAGTATATGGTTTTTCAGTTAAATTCAATTAAGATTACCTCATTTTTGTCTGCTTGTAAACAAAAATGATCCATGAAAGAAATAAATATTTTAAATAAAATACACCACACGAACAGTATAACTACAATATCCCGGTCTATGAGTCTTGGTTCATCAATACTTATTTTGTTACGAACAATGTGCGGTGTTGGCGTAGGTACAAATGGAACATTTCCTCTAGTAGCACATTTTTCTCTAAAGTACGGCTGGCTGTTTACGAAATTGTTCCTGTACTAATGTGCTTTGACAGTTATATGTTTTGTACTTCCATTGTATATGAAGTAATAAACGATATGAATTTAAATTATATTTTCTGACTCCCTATGGTTTCTTAGATCTTTCGATTCACTTACGCACTTTTTCTATGTCTATTTTTAAATTATACAAACAAGATCACATAACAATTAATTCAGACCCATTAATACACATACTTAGAAAATATTATAACAATCAGATGAACGGGTTGAAATGATAACGGAAACCGTTTTCAAAGCTTCCATTTCCAGGAAATGTCCGATTTGTAAAGATTTTATAAATATGTGTGATGTATTTATGAGTTATGTATGGTGTGGCGTAAGCTTTCACGGATATAATGAATATTATTGACCATAGTTTTTTTCGGGTTAGCACGTACATTTATTGTTCTTAAAAACCAACGTGTCGCCCAGATCTGCCTGGCCATCCTCAAGGTTTGAAAAACAACAAAATATCGAAAGCAAAAACAAAAACGAGCAAATGAAAGAAAAGATAATAAAAATAAAGAAACTAAAGGTTTGCGAAAAAAGTGTATTTTGACTTTTGATGACAGGAGCGTTGTTTTGGCATTTGATGGTACCGGCGTTTATAACTAAATCTGCGTATTGTCTTACTTTTGTATTGTTTCACCTTCTCAGTTAATAGTTTGCTTGGTTATCCGGTAAAGTCATTCCACACAACGTTGTGGATAATGTCATGGATGAGTGACGCATTGAAAAAACAGCTAAGTGTCAGTATTTGCAAAAGCCACCCGCTGATTGGCTCCGACTCACTGATATGACGTCAGCATTCACAAAGTTGCTGTGGAACCACTTTACCTGACTGATACCTGGTGATAAAATCAGGGACCCTGGACTATTTCAGTATGTTGCAGTGAAACTTACATTGTTTTAACCAAGCAAGATAAGCTCATTAAAGTACATTTCGCATTTCGCCTCATTTTCTCCGCTTGCCTACTAGAATTAAGAAAATTATTACTAAGAAGGGGGAATAGAAACTAGAATTCGCCACCATTTTGACATTTTCTTTTCACGTCATGAAATTATGAGATCGAATCAAGAAACAAGCTAGTTAGCAGGGCCCAAGAAATATGGACGAATGCTTTTTGTACCATCTGACGCAGGAGCGCATAGGGTTATAGTTTTATTTGATATTTCCTTGCGCTGTTCCATTTCTCGTTTCCAATCTCGTTTCCATTTTTTTTTTTCAATTTTCCATAGGCTTGCGGTAACGATACGCTGTGCTTCCGCTATGCTAATCGTGTGCACGATCTGTTGTTATGTTGCGCTTGGGTTGTGTATGCTTGCGCTACACCAATTGTGTCATGACAGCTAATACATGTTTGTACAACCAAGACAGTGACGCCTAAATAAACAAATTGGTGCTAACAGCTACTCTATACTCCTGATAAGACGTGGGTTCGAAGCTTTGTATGTCTCTCACCGCCTTGAGAAAACAGTTAAACCGTCTGTCTTAATTAATTAACGAAACGATGGGCCAATACCACACACTTACCTAATTGATTTCGCTAGACAAGCGCGCCAGGAATCGATCTTGTTTGGAGTTACGATAAAGAAGGGTTAGCGGTCGCTCTCGCTCACATCGCCAGTCCTTCGCACGATAGAACTGGCTCAGAGCTGATACGCGAGGCTGCCAGTTCGACTCCCTCCGCGGAAATGCCTCTAAATGGTTTCCCAAGACACTTTAAACTATTGCTAAGGATTGTGGATAGAAGTTACACTTTTAGAAATGTGTTCTATAGAATTCACAAGAAACTCTATTGCTAAGAAAATATGTTTTAACTTCTTTTTAACTTCTAGCCCTAAGCGTATCCAGTTTCTAGTCGATCCAATCAGAAACTTAATGTCTTTGCAAGAACCGATCAGACGAAAGCTACTGTTGTCGCTGTATTCATTCGTTAGTGTGTTAATATATTTACTTTATGTTAACCGAGACAGCCAGTCGTTCGCTTTGTTATCCTTAACTCAATTGATGAGAACAACACTTTAGCCTCGGTGTGAATTCTGGGGATTCATCCTTAGAATAGTATGGTTGTTGCTTTTCACTTTATACACAATAGTCAATAATCAATACCATAATGTGCCTATGGTTAGTCAAATTAAGAGAAGTTATTGGTATGTGAACAGACTATATGCATTCTGGTGGCAATAAAATAAAATATTATGAGGAGTGAAGCTATCAATTATTGTTTGTTGGTGTTTAATTTTAAATCATCAATGACACAGGTAAGGAGGTTGCTTAGCAGCCCTCCTATTTATTTGTCATCTGGGGCAGATACACAGTCGAGTTAAATAGAGGATTTGTTTATGGTTTGGGAGTTTGTTCTTATGGGAAAGAGCATGTATTAAAACAAGGGTCATCGAGTTAATTTATAAATTTGGACATTTATGAAGACCAATGGCATTTAGACATAATGATAATATTTGGGATTTACGTTCCATATTTTTGCAACTTGGCTAATCGAGACATTGAGTGGGTAAAATATGAAGATGAAGATGAAAAACGCCATATGTTCGAATCCGACCCTTTACACATCGCGGGGGTCGTCATAAGGGGAGTCCCAAGGCCCAAGGCAGGGCCAAGTTGGAGGAGGAATCTTCAGTGGGGCAGTGGGGGAAAGGGACGGTCTCTTTTCGTCGTCTCTTACGACTAACAGAGTCACCCTGGGCCTATATTCTACCCCGGGCCGAGACAGGTCTCCTCTTCTCATCTCTTATGACTGGCAGAGTCACCCTGGGCCTATATTCTACCCCGGGCCGAGACGGGTCTCCTTTTCTCATCTCTTATGACTGGCAGAGTCACCCTGGGCCTATATTCTACCCCGGGCCGAGACGGGTCTCCTCTTCTCATCTCTTATGACTGGCAGAGTCACCCTGGGCCTATATTCTACCCCGGGCCGAGACGGGTCTCCTCTTCTCATCTCTTATGACTGGCAGAGTCACCCTGGGCCTATATTCTACCCCGGGCCGAGACGGGTCTCCTCTTCTCATCTCTTATGACTGGCAGAGTCACCCTGGGCATATATCTTACCGGGGCCGAGACGGGTCTCCTCTTCTCATCTCTTATGACTGGCAGAGTCACCCTGGGCCTATATTCTACCCCGGGCCGAGACGGGTCTCCTCTTCTCATCTCTTATGACTGGCAGAGTCACCCTGGGCCTATATTCTACCCCGGGCCGAGACGGGTCTCCTCTTCTCATCTCTTATGACTGGCAGAGTCACCCTGGGCATATATCTTACCGGGGCCCAGCCTTATTCATTCGTGTCTTATGTAAGTCGTAGATAACGCAATTTCTTTCACGTATTTGGTGATCGTGAAATAAAGTAATAAAGTCTCGGGAGTGGGGGTGCGCGTGCGGCTGGCCGGCGTCTGGCGGCGGCGGTGGTGGGGGCAGCGTGCTCGTGACGTCACGGTGAGTGGAGGCAGCCGCTCAGTCTGTGCTGGCGGGACATACCGGCTGGAGGTGTATCAAGCCGCGGGCTATCTCAGTCTCTACACACTCGTACGCGGCATGCGGCGCTCGACGATAACTCTACTGGCCGCCGCCTCACTAGTCGGTGAGCTAGCACTTCTCTACCTCACCCATGTGCATGCAAACTTATACGGCATATTACAACGCTTTTTCAATGTTTTTTTTTTGCAATGATTGTTTGTTAATAACCTGTGGATTGTTTGTCCATATGATCAAATAACCTGTGTATTTCAATGTCCAGTTAAAATCTACTTTTTAGTTAAATTGTTTTCACCATGACAACGGCCAATAGATATACACCAAACTTGGCTTACCTGACAGTTAAATTTACTTAACACTTTTAGGGGAAGGTACACTGAAAATCTTATCTTCTACAGATTATGAGCAAATGTATTCAAATTTTGATACAACATGTATTTTCCCTAAAAATTAGTTTTGGAGGGAACAAATTTTTTTTTCATTTTTCAAAATTGTGCAAACAAATTTGTCAAAATTGTTGACAGCTAGGGAAATTCCTACTTCGTTTTCATTTTTCATTTATTTATTTTTTATTTTTTTTACATTGAGATAAGAACACATAGAACACAAATTGGATGAGACTTTCTTCATAAATGTCTTATATTTCTTTCTGTATACCTTTACATTCACATATATTCAAAGTTTAAGATTTTAATATATATTTTATATTAATTTTTTTTTTAAACCAAACCATACATGGTATCCAACATTTGAGATCCATGTTTTGAGCCTCCTACTATATTTAACACATACACAAAAAACCAGATGTCTGGGTCCAGACAAAAAAAAAAGAAGAAGGGATTTGTAAATTGATAAATGTAGCAAAAAAGTTAAGAAGTTACAGGCCGTTGAATGCGTGAATTCACGCAGTTCAAGCGCGCAGAGACACAACATAATAATGTATTTGGCATATAGTAATAGCGTGAACTTAAAATTAAATTGCTATAAGAGAAAACTGATAAAATATAGTATTTAATTAAAAAAAAAAAAATTGACCATCAGTGAAATGTTGTGATTTTTCAGTGTACCTGGACATTGAAGTTACTATATATAATATTGTAACAACACCGGTTGCTACATAATGTTATTGCTGTGCTACTTTGAGTGGTGCAAATATTGTTTGTCTGAACAGTGCGATGAGTCAAATGGAATCATTTGTTTTCATTATTGTAGTTGAGTGTTGGTATTGGTATTGCATTGGGGATGTGACGTTTCACACTGACATTTAAGTCAGAGAAGCAATCGGTTATAATTCAATTGAATTACGGACAATTGGCCAGGATTCATTTCTAGATCCTAAGGGGACTAGGACAACTTGCTAGGACCCTAGGTGTGGGCAAGGACAAATTGCTAGGACCCAAGATGTGGGCTGGGACAACTTGCTAGGACCCTAGGTGTGGGCTAGAACAACTTGCTAGGACCCTAGGTGTGGACTAGGACAATTTACTAGGAAAGTATGTTGTTCCACGATCATCCCAGAGAGAACGCTTCGAGAATTTTTTTCTCCGGGGGGCACGAATGTCCCTACAATTCCTCCTCTTCCCCCAACAGACCATGACTTCTTGCTATGATTGTAACAATACGTAACAGTTATGTTATTACAAGGATGTCGATTATTTGAAATATTATAATCGAGAGTCAAGTGTAAAGTTATTCATTTTCGGGGGGGGGGGGGGGGGGGGGGGAGAAAGGTTGAGTCTACGGCTATATTTTATTTAATGACCCTGATATAAACGTTTGCGACTGTTCTGCTACTGCACCAGTGCTAATTTATACCGTCCTGCAGTAGATATGTGTGAGCACGTGATCACCTCAATGTCAAGACCAGCCTGGCAAATTGTCCTACCCTGTCAATGATGCCTCCTGGCAAATGTGCTATCTTCACCATGACCTCACATACTTGCCTGGCAAGTTGTCCTAGCCCCGCAGTGATGTCAAAGTCTATAGCCTGGCAAGTTGTGCTATCTTCACCATGACCTCATATACTTGCCTGGCAAGTTGTCCTAGCCTCTCAGTATTGTCAAAGTCTATAGCCTGGCAAGTTGTGCTATCTTCACCATGACCTCATATACTTGCCTGGCAAGTTGTCCTAGCCCCCCAGTGACTTCAAAGTCTAGCCTGGCAAGTTGTGTTATCCCCACCATGACTCATATACTTGCCTGGCAAGTTGTCCTAGCCCCGCAGTGATGTCAAAGTCTATAGCCTGGCAAGTTGTGCTATCTTCACCATGACCTCATATACTTGCCTGGCAAGTTGTCCTAGCCTCTCAGTATTGTCAAAGTCTATAGCCTGGCAAGTTGTGCTATCTTCGCCATGACCTCATATACTTGCCTAGCAAGTTGTCCTAGCCCCCCAGTGACTTCAAAGTCTAGCCTGGCAAGTTGTGTTATCCCCACCATGACTCATATACTTGCCTGGCAAGTTGTCCTAGCCCCGCAGTGATGTCAAAGTCTATAGCCTGGCAAGTTGTGCTATCTTCACCATGACCTCATTTACTTGCCTGGCAAGTTGTCCTAGCCTCTCAGTATTGTCAAAGTCTATAGCCTGGCAAGTTGTGCTATCTTCGCCATGACCTCATATACTTGCCTAGCAAGTTGTCCTAGCCCCCCAGTGACTTCAAAGTCTAGCCTGGCAAGTTGTGTTATCCCCACCATGACTCATATACTTGCCTGGCAAGTTGTCCTAGCCCCTCAGTGATGTCAAAGTCTATAGCTTGGCAAGTTGTGTTATCCCCACAATGACTCATATACTTGCCTAGCAAGTTGTCCTAGCCACACCATGATCTCATATACTTGCCTGACAAGTAGTTCTAGGGTCTCGAAATGAATCGAAGCAAATTGTCCGGTCACCACCATAAGAATGAATTTATATTTTCTACCTATATGTACTGCAATAACTAATTTTCTGTGAAGGACGTAATACGACTTGTAATTGGTTTTTACTACTCTCGGTCCCCGTTTACATACCAAGTGCATATCTGCAGATTGAAATCAATTGTAGAACATAACAACCTGAGCCATTGAATGGTACACGGCATCCGACATGAGAATAAGGGTAGGTTATAACACGTTTTTTACTCTAAAAACACTTCATCATTACTATTGTTTTTCCGATGTAGTTATTGATCATTATTTCTCATCAACGTATTTTGCTAATTGTTTTGTATTATACGATTGAGCCCAATAATGATTTGAGTGAAAGAAAAACGTCACCCGTATGTTGGTTGGCGAGTGTACATATATTTCGTGTTCGCCAGAAAGAAAACCACGGCGGAATGTTTTTAAAACATTCCATTCATTGTTATGTTGTTCATGTTCAATATTGTAATTAACTCTACCTTTGAGGCAAAGTTGATTGTTTTTGTTTTTTTAATGTTTATGAAATCAAAGTCATGTTTAATGAAAACCATGTTTATATTGTATATTGTAATTAACTGTACCGTTCCGCAAAATTACTTGATTGTGTGATGCCATCCATCTATTCTAGACTAAAATACTTAGATCTTTAGGAGACGACAAAGAAAAAAATGAGGTCAAATTGTTGTAAAACTTAATTGATGCCAACAGAATTTTACATGTTTAACTGTTGGACGTCGTTGTACTTAATGTCTAAGTGGGTGTGACGTCACACATATTTATACAAATAATGACAATACACGTATTACGCTCTTTTATGATACCTGTTGCTGTGTTAACAAACTTTGGTTTTACAGTTTTCCAACGAACAAAATGGGCAACGGAAATAGATGCTATAACGATGACTTTATTATTATTATTGTTATTATTATTACTATTATTATTATTATTATTATTATTATTATTATTATTATTATTATTATTATTATTATTATTATTATTATTATTATTATTATTATTATTATTATTATTATTATTATTATTATTATTATTATTATTATTATTATTATTATTATTATTATGGTTATTATTATTATTATTATTATTATTATTATTATTATTATTATTATTATTATTATTATTATTATTATTATTATTATTATTATTATTATTATTATTATTATTATTATTATTAGTATTATTATTATTATTATAATTTTTATTATTATTATTGTCTTAATCATATTATATATATATATATTATCTGGCTATCTCACATTTGGCAGTAATTTTGTTTAGGAAAACACATTTCGAGTAATTGTTTTGTTACTAACTCCAACTAACTTCTTGAACGCCACCCTAAATAAATGCGGTCAATCAACATCGAAGTTTGTGAATGTTCCAAATTTCAACTTGATCGGAATCTCCGTTCGACCGCTGTCGCGATACACAAAAACAAACTGCAAAACAAGCGACATAAAAGTAGAATGAAAACGCTCACTTAATAAATTATGTCACTAGGAAAACGCGCTGTTTGACGTCACGCGTTGATAAGCCATCATATCCGCGTTCACGAACATTCTTTCCAAAAATTCTCAATGTTGCCATCATTGGCTAATATACAAATGTGTATGTTTATTTTAAAAAACAACAACCAACGATAATTTCAAACCAGAATGTGCAAAGCTTAGATTTTTTGTTGTAATCTTTCCTTAATTCAGTTATATAGACATATTTCTATCTTCAATACTTATCAGATCGCTTATAAAGTAACAAAGTAATAATCTGGCTATCTCACATTTTGCTGCCATATTTTGTAAAAAAAAAAAAAAAAACGAGTAACTGTTTTGTTACTAGCTGCTTCACCAATATTGCCACGAAACTAATGGAGTTAAATCCACATCGAAGTTTGTGGATGTACCCAATTGATAGGAATATCCGTTCGACCGCTAACGCAAGACATTGAAAACGGGCAAACAATAACCCATACGGAAACGCTCACTTGGACTCACTTCGTGAAGGCGAGCATGTCCATATTCATGAACAATCTGACACAAAGTTCTCCACCACCATTGTTAATGTAAGAATGTGAATTTTTCGTTGTCATATTAATACTTCGGGCAGACTCCACTTAGAGACAACAATAGAAATGCAATTTATACCTCCAATTACTTATCGCATGTAGTACTATTCCAACATCTTTGATCTCTAAGCGTTAAAATTAGCATTTTGTTGACATTATCCATACGGTGAGTTTCTCACGTTCTACACACATTTGTTTTGGAAAACTATTAATGTGTCGCGTGTAGACCTATTTGTTTTGTAACCTTTTTACTTCTTTACCGATTTTGACACAGAATTAATGTCGTTTAGTCCACTTTGTATTTTATAAAGGTTCGAAATTCCAACTTAATCGGACTATAGAGACCATCTCAATGATCGGACTTTCCGTCCTACCGCTTTCGCGAGACACGAGTGTCATAAAAGTAGAATGGAAGCTCTCGCTTCGCTCGCTTACTTGGTACTTTCAATGGAAGCCAATCGAGTAGACCATTGCTCAACCAAATGGGTGGTGTTGTTTCGTCTTGCCCAGCCCCCCAACCCCCCGCGAAATATCCTGATACGTCGATGTATGAGGGTGATCAGTGGCTTCGATGCCGTAATTTCAGACAAAATAAGGACCAGACACAATTTCATTTTCAAGTTTGTGATCGAATTAGCTTATCAGAACTAAACTTAACCACAAATTTTCCCGAAGTGATTGCAAACCTATATTCCACCAACTATACAAGCTAACGGAAGGCAATATTTGCAAAACGCACCTTTCTAGAATGTGTATAAATTATGCAAACCTCTCAGTTGGAATCGAAACTAATTGAATCCATTACTGGATGGTTGATCACAAACCCATACCTCACTGGGTATTTTAGTATCACTATTCTAATAATAAAAAACAAGATGTTATTGAGTAATAAAAGTGTCAGCGGCTTGGAATAGCGGGGCAAGAGTATTATTTCACCCATCTATGAGAGCAGAATTTCACATCTAAAGACCAGTTATTTCCAGATATTTTCATATCCTTCCTCGGGCTCTGGCGGTTGGTGCCTCGCCCCGGACCCCATATTCATATAAGATCCTCATATGAGTTAAAACCCTTAGTAGATGGAGTTGCCCCCTCCCCCCCCCCCCCCCCCCCTCCTCACCCTTGGTACAACATTCTTTCAACGCGCCTCCGAGGGTGGAGTTCCGACACTGGATGTTCCGGGTCCCTCGCGGGCCACTTCCGTACTGGGGTCCCACCCCCCACCCCCCTGCCCCCAGTACACCACTGGCCCAAGACCTTTATCGCTCACTATCAGCGTAGTTCTCTAGATTTAATTTCGATCAAATTGCAGACTTCTTGCATTCTATTAGGGCAAAACAATTACTTTGAACATAAGTACGCCCGAATTGAAATCAGTGTAGCGAGAGCTCGAACTTTATAATTGGATTTATAAGAATCAAAGAATTTAACTCTCTAAACTAACCAATAACTTTCATATTACAAAGCTTGGTTATAAGTAGAACTTTTGAAGGTTCAACCGGCGTGAGTAGCTATGAGTTTTGAAGAAAGCTGTACATTATAATATCGAAAAAAAAAACGTTTTTTCCGAAGTTCGTAATTGTTTCGTCCACTGTTGTAGCATAACATGGTTGTAACATGTTCCCCTCTCTAGGTGACGAACTATGTGTATACTCGGGTGTTTGGTTAGTGGTAGATGTATATCTGAGGTAGCAGGTAAAGGTGTGGAGGATGACCAAGATGAAAGATGTGCACCCGACAATCCGGGATATTAATTGTTACGGTGATGTAGAAAGGAAAAAGTGTCTGAAGGCGGAAAAAATGGAGGGTTGTGCAAACTTATCCACCTATTGATATATGAGAGATCTATTAATTTCTACAACTATACAACGATTAAATATGTAGAAAAATTTGGCAACGAAAACAAACAAGTCGAAAAACAAATAGATAGAATGAGGTAAGATGGAAAATGTACTGAATGTTTCATGTTTTTTATCTATGTGTAGCGTATGTTTTATTGATTTGCCCGTTTATTGGCGATAATTGGTCTGGGGGTTTAATTAGTTAGTTTGACGGAACGAGTGAGCTACCGTGGTAGGCTACTTAATGACGCGTGTAATATGCAAACACGGTTGCACGCGTGTTGGGATATATATTCTGCAATTCAGTAACGAGAACGGTAGAATTATAATTACACAGATGTTCTGAATCTCAAGTTGATGCCTTCAAACTTGATGGTGACGTGCAAGTTAGACGGTTAGACCGCGCTGTGCAAACCTTAGCGCTAAACAATCTGAACATTTTGACTTGATGTACATCAGACAATTCATGAAACATGAAACACGTTAACACCGAACGTAATTGGAAACATGTTGTTTTTAATTTCAAAGCAAGGTAGGTTTACCTAATCAGTTGTCAGAAGTTACAACAATTATTGCTGTATTACTTTTCGTCTTTGTTGTGACATTTTATTTGACTACAAAAGTTCAAACACAACGAGTTTCATGACATAATATTCAATTAATTCTTCATAAAACAATGTATTTCTTACGTCCGATTTTCTTAATTTAAAAGTAGCAAGTATACTTCTTTAAAAGTATGTAAAAATAGTGAAGTATATTAAAATCTATACTCCATCACCCTGAGCCCTCTAGTGTGTCAGTCTTAAAATGACAATAGGCAACACGCGTCCGATTTGTTTTTTTAAACCAAGCACTTAGTTTAATAGTATCAGATACAAAAAGTATATTAATGCAAGTCCTAAGTTGGAAATAAATTTTTATTAGGTTTAATGTGGTCGAATTTATTGAAGTTTCAACTCAGGGATCTGAAACGCGTACAGGTGGCTGTGACGTCATGATTCAGTAGACGTGGCGTAACAGACCAAACGCTGAGGCGGTGAGCGTACATCCCATCCAATGCGTACATCAGACACAAACCATGACGTCAAATCCCATCAACATGGCGGCGGCTCGTTTTTCACGCCCTTTTATTCATCGTTACTAAACCAATTATTTTGAGGCATAGACTGATCCGTTTTCCAAAATTCAAAGACACAAAATTATTAAATGAGAGACAATGTATTTAAAAATCGATTAAAATTTTCATACACGCCTTCCCTATTGCAGGCTGTAGGATGAAATTCAATTTTAGCCAGGGATATTAACTGTTTATCAGGTTTTATACGTGACACTTTTTGTAATGAAAGTACAATGGCATAATGACATTAATTGTAATATAATGAGGAATTATTATAATTTAAAAATTTTTAGTAGCTCAAGCTTAGTAGCTTTTTGGCTGTTAATGTACAGTTTTGGATGATTTTAGTTATTATATGCTTAGAGGGAACAAATATTGGCCTAATACGTTTCCTCGCGTTGGTGCATAACATAATGTACACCACAGGGTTCGCAGTTCTCTCTATTGACCTAAGGTAAGCGGCAACCATCGACAACTACACTTCGCATGTATTAACCCATTACATAACTACATCTACTTGTACTCCTTGATATTGGATATTTAATACACGCAAGTTAATAAACCTTCGTTCATGATAAAATTGGTATTCTATACGATTTCTTGCTTTCACCAACGTGACATTTGCGTGCACGTAGCAATTAATATAATCACATTGATAACTAGTATTGTAAAAGCCTTTCCATGTTTATTCTTTCTAAACTTCTAAAAACACAGTTTATAGTATAGTATATTATATTATTTATAGAAGTATTGCGTATGCATGTCAAACCGATAAACACACAGTCATCAATTGTTGTGTTTATGGAAACACCACGTTCAACGGTTCAATGGTCACTAGGGTGATTGGGAAACTATTCAGCCAGCTGGTGACAATTCGTTATAGACGGAGAGCCAGCAACATAAAAGCTCCCCTCATAAGGTACATATGTTTTGAATTTTGAAATAGGAGCGGAAAAACTACTCTACTAACAAAACGCGCGTCTTACTCCTCAACGTGGGGGCTTTTAGGCCCCACAGGGGGCCAAAAAAGCCGAAAAAAGGCCCAAGGTTCCCCTCATAAGGTACATGGATGGAGTAAACGCCATTTTGTAGAGATAAGTGTCCCAAATAGGAATTCGAAGAGTAAGACGGGATATTAGGGGGCGTTTACCGATCAGACGCCATTTTACCCAAAAAGGGCCATTTTTTATTTTCGCACGTGCATGCGCTTAAACACTCAAAACATATCCGGAAATGTCTCGAGACGTAGAAAAACATACATTTTAAAGAAATTTTGGGTTATTGTCCTCGCCAGACGCCCTCAAAAGGGGCCCAAAAAGGCCAAGGTTCCCCTCATAAGGTACATGAATGGAGTAAACGCCATTTTGTAGAGATAAGTGTCCCAAATAGGAATTCGAAGACGAAGACGGGATATTAGGGGGCGTTTACCGATCAGACGCCATTTTACCCAAAAAGGTCCACTTTTTATTTTCACACATGCACGCACTTATATAACACCCAAAACATATCCTTAAATCCTGACATTAATAATAATAAATACTGGTATATTAAAGTTAGGGGTGGGCGGAGCTTCAAAACTATCGCATCCGGATCGAGGCTGTGGGGGGGGGGGGGGGGGGCTGGCGAGGACATCACACAATATCTTAGAAATGTATTCACCTCTAGGGGCATTTAAGGATATGTTTTGGGTGTTAAAGCGCGTGCACGTGTGAAAATAAAAAGTTGCCCTTTTTGGACAAAATGGCGTCTGATCGGTAAACGCCCCCTAATATCCCGTCTTACTCTTCGAATTCGTATTTGGGACACTTATCTCTACAAAATGGCGTTTACTCCATTCATGTACCTTATGAGGGGAACCTTGGCCTTTTTGGGCCGCTTTTGAGGGCGTCTGGCGAGGACAATAACCCAAAATTTCTTTAAAATGTATGTTTTTCTACGTCTCGAGACATTTTCGGATATGATTTGAGTATTTAAGCGCATGCATGTGTGAAAATAAAAAATTGCCCTTTTTAGGTAAAATGGCGTCTGATCGGTAAACGCCCCCTAATATCCCGTCTTACTCTTCGAATTCCTATTTGGGACACTTATCTCTACAAAATGGCGTTTACTCCATCCATGTACCTTATGAGGGGAACCTTGGGCCTTTTTTCGGCTTTTTTGGCCCCCTGTGGGGCCTAAAAGCCCCCACGTTGAGGAGTAAGACGCGCGTTTTGTTAGTAGAGTAGTTTTTCCGCTCCTATTCCAATAGTCAAAACATATGTACCTTATGAGGGGAGCTTTTATGTTGCTGGCTCTTGGACTATCAGACATGGTCGTGTACAATAATTTGAGGAGTGAACAAAATCTTACTGGAGAAGATAAAAGCTTCTCAAAGATAAAATATTATGAAGTCATTGGTTTGTTTGAAACTTTCTCGGTAAGATGTGTTAATGATTGATATTTTCGGGTACTCCGAGTGTCTTTAATGGAAACCGAAAATTATTTCGAATTTACCTTACAACACCAAAGCTTCGTGACGCTTTGGGCCTCAACGCCGTATTAATGTTTGTTCGCCTTCATCCCTATCAAACAAAACAAGATCTCTCGTCGGTGTCTGGATTGCTAAATCAAGCAGTTGGTTGGAGAGGGGGGGGGGGGGACATTGGAGCACTTACTATGTCCTAAACTCTTGATACTGTGATTGTGCCTAAACACTAAATATTTGTAAATATTTGTAGGTACGGAAATAAAATTATCATCTGAATTTTAGATGTTGGGATATTTCTCTTTTATTATAATTGTATAAGACAATTTGAATCTATTTAACCTTTTTGTAGTAAGTCCATCATTAAGAATACCTGACTGACGTCGCGGTCTATTTTCCACCATGAAAATATTAAATAACATTTTGTCGTAAAAACGAAAAATAAAATATATTACGAGGTGAAAAGGATACAGTATACAATAAAACCATGAGTATACCCTATACTCATTTCGCCTTGTAACTGCTCTTAGCGAAAAGTTCGCCAACTATTACCCAGCACGGGATGAAAAGAGTATCCGGTCTCGCTGCTTTGTTTCTGACGTCTGTTGTTGATGAGAAGTTTGGTTTTTGCGATGCTTATTTAATTGAATTCGTTAACGTATCTAGCATATTTATTATTATGATACTAATAAAAATAAACACGAATAAACACAAGAATGTATAACATGCATCCAAGCATATATAGAATAATACAAAAGGTACAGATAGCTTTTTCATACAGACAAATCAAGAGTATCGCTACCAGTACCACAGCCATTAGTCGATATAAGTTATTTATACAACGCGATTGGAAGATATTTTTATTTTCTGATTAAGAAATGTTAATAATGGACTGTTAAGTCAAATCAAACAGTTTGGCGTAACATGTGTAATACAATTATCTTCATACTTCTGTTGGTTGCAGTTACAAGTGGATTTATAAGCAAGTTCCGGGTCTAAATTCTAGCAATGTTCCATTGCGCACATTTTACTATACATAGGCCAGCCAATCGTGTAGTTTTCCTAACAGTTGAAATAACAATTTATTATTGGCTAGTTAACACTGTTTGTTACACTTTAGCAAACATTATTGTTCGTTATATTCTTACAGACAATATGACTTAATAAACGAATACTCTAGTCTCCATTAATATTTATATCATAAAACCTTTGCAGTCTAGTTTACTGTTTAAGCGTTTTGAAATATTAATGCTTACTGTCTCGTGTACAATGCATTTTATATAACAACATGCAATCTAGGTTACTGTTTGCATTATCTAAGACATTCTTTGTATGATGCATGATATTCGTCTTATTTAATTTAAACAAGCTAACATGTTTTATCAGTTGACTTTACACTTTACGCTAAAGATAATACAATTTCTTATTACGAAGGTTAAAAGCTAGAGAGCAGATCTTATGGTTGTCATATTTTATGTTCAGGACATGCAGCCTTGGCTCCAAGATATTCTAACAACGCAATAACAAGATAAACACAACTTAAGTTTTCACTGTTGATTCACATTTCTAAAGGTTTTGTTATTCCAAGCAGTGCAAATATTTTAATGGTAAATTGTTTTCTAATACACCCTTAAACACATTTCAATCAAATTCGTGCAATACTTTTTATATTGTTTTATACGGAGTTGCGTTATGCAAACAATGATTTGTGGTTTTACTAATTGATGGCATGTTCATGTAGTCTGCATTGTTCGGATCAACACATTGTATTGTTGGAGCGGTTTGACCGGACGTAATTTGCTGTTCGTGGTGGCATCGACCGAGCACCGAACACCGCAAATCATACACAACTTTCAATCAGGGGATATTTTAAGGCTGCACAAAATCAATAAACTGTAAATGTATTGATTAATTGTATATTATCTGAGTGAACTCTAGAAAGGGTCAGGGCGGCAAATACGATGTTTTGGTAAATTTTAAATATAGCCTACTTTGGTATGCAAATTTACAACCAGTTATTCCTACCAATTGAGGTGGTTCACCCATTACAAAGTTAGGGTTAAAATGTGTGAAGATGTGCGTTCAAATATCCCTTGCTTTGAATCTATTACTTCAAATCTCTACACTCACGGATATAAGAAAACATTCCTGATTATTGTTTTGTATTATACTGAATAAGAAATCACACACTGCATAGACTTACAACATATTAGTTAATATTGTAGTAAAGGTTTTCAGTTATAACTATTTAATCTAAATAAACGGGGAATAACATCAGAATTAACGAGTCAAATAAAATAATGTTTTCTGCTGTCTCACTAATACAATAGGCAACACGCGTACGATTTTTTTTGTTAAACCAAACACTTAGTTTAATAGTATCAGATACAAAAAGTATATTAATGCAAGTCCCAAGTAAAAAAGAAATTTTTAAATAGGTTTAATGTGGTCGTATTTATTGAAGTTTAAACTCGGGGATCTGAAACGCGTACAGGTGGCTGTGACGCAATGATTGTGTAGACGTGGCGTAACAGACCAATGGGGCTTTGCACGCAAAGCTTGACGTAGAATGCGCCACCACCGTCCAAGCCCAAATCCATGACCTGCTGGATGGGTAAATCAGCGCGGACAAGGTCTACTTGACCCATCCAGCAGGCTGTGATGGCAGCATTTTGCCAAAGATATTGGAATAGAAGTAGCGCCACCATAGTTCGAGCTCAAGTCCAGAGCCTCCTGGATGGGTAAATCAGCCCTTTTTTCATGGCTAAGTTATGCGGAGATCAAGTAGACCTTGTCTGAGGGCTGGCACTACGCTGGCGCTGCGAGTGGGAGAAAGTGGCAGTGCAAAGCCCCATCGCTGAGGCGGTGAGCGTACACAGTACAAAACCATGACGTCAAATCCACTCTACATGGCGGCGGCTCGTTTTTCGCGCCCTTTTATTTATCGTTACTAAACCAATTATTTTGAGGCAAAGACTGGTCCGTTTTTCAAAATTCAAAGACACAAAATTATTAAATAAGAGACAAGGTATTTAAAAATCGATTAAAATTTTCATACGCGTGTTCCCTATTATATTTGAACTGCAGTTAGGTTCTGGTACGAATAATTAGTAGTTGCAACATTAAATTACAGTGTAGTTTCATCTATTTCTATTACTATAGCATTACGTTCAGGAACGATTGCGTTTTGAAGATACTGGATCGTTTTTTATGTAATAGGTAACAAATAGGTAAATCAACAACGCCATTGGCTGTATTATGCCGTAAAAACCTGATTTACAATGAAACCACAGGAAATAAAACGAACATTTTGTCACGTTGTAAAACTTACTTGAATAATATTATGAAATCAAAACATGAATGATTGAATGCTGTCTTTTTTAGTAGATAAAAGCTTGTTAAATTAGACGCTAGCACCAATATTGAGAAGTGGCGAACTTCTTCTTTATTGCTACCGTTTTTATTGCCCCCTAAATTTTGTATTTACATTGTTGTACATATACTGCAGCGTAAATACAATAATCGTCCTTTAAAGGATGAAGATGCCAGATGGGCGATGTTTGCGTGTTATTACAAACCTGTCAGTGGGGAAAAAAGATATAACACGCCTAATTCTATTGTATATTACAAATTATTGAGAGCAAGTGAAGAAAATCAATGCTATGATTGACAATAATTTACAATAGGCTTCTTACTAATCAGCAAGACAACAGTGAAACAAATGAATTGAACTGGTGGACAAGTCTCAGGTTATCAAAAAGTTGTAACCATGGAGACTTCTAACAGTTCAAGTTATTGACGCAAGACGCCAATTGGCACGTGGCCTTGAAGTACGATGTCTGCTTGCAAACTACGTCATGCACTCTAAAATAAAATATCAGCGTCGACAAGCAAATAATAACAAGCAATAAATGGTCATTTCTCATCATTCTTAATAAATAATACAAATTTAATGTTTTATTTTCTCGAGGTAAATTTTAAAGGGAAAAATACTGTTCATAATGTACTGTAGAGACTTATGCCGCTTCTACACTCAAGTTATGATGTTAGGGTGATAAATTATAATTTGCTTATTACCGTCATGGACAGGAACTTAAAACATCTTATCTTTTTTGTTACATACCATAGCTGATTTTTCACAATCACTGGTTTTGAGAAGATCAGTATTTCCATAAAGATCAAGCCACATATTTTGTGATTTTATAAACGAGGAGGTATTTATTTTATTTTTTCTGTTTGACGACGTACTCGATAACCATGATCAGACGACGTAAGGGGGTGTTTGGAGGAAAGGCACAAGAAGGTCTTAAAGGTGAAAAAAAAGAGAAAGGGGAGGACGTGGGCTTCCTTTTGTCTGGCTTCTCCACTTCGACCTTTCCGGGTAGGGTGGCCCTCCCAGAAGCATACGCTTCCGCCGGCGTAGCTTTCGGGATCGTGACAAAGCAGGCATACCTGCCCACCACGATAAAGTAGCAGCCCCTGGGCAGGACGTTTGTGTCAATAGTTTTGATGGCATTAAGTTTTATATTACATGTTATGCAACAACATTGAAGAACCGAATTCAAAAGTAGCACAAATAAAGTAATATTCCGCATTTAGGAAATCAATTGAGGTTATAGTACACTTCGAAGCTAATTTTACATTTTTTAATATGTGTGTATAACTTGTACAGAGGTAGTTAAAGGGCGATTATGTTTACTGTCCAGTTTAATTTAGCCATAAATCAATACCAAATAAGAACATTAAATATTAAATTAATCGTACAATACTGACAGATTGTCTGAACAGTGTTCATGTTTCATGCTTTTAGCAGTTAGTTATAGTAGTTACTCTGTATGAAGTGGAACAAAGTGCTTTACTGTATCACACTGAAAGTGATTGAACATTTCAAAATCTAACCACTATTAGGTTAGGTTACTACCAATTGCGTTAAGTTGAAAGTAGGAATTATATCCATAGTTGATATATTGCCTGCACTCGCTAAAAGCCCTATTCCACACTCAAACTTTCCGTAAAGCTAGTTTAATTTAATCTTAAGTTCAACAAGTTGGTGCAAAAACTCCAGCCAAACCAAAATGGGAACCTTTTAATGACATAGTTTTCTCATATTTATTGAATTTAAACCAGAGTGCAAGTTAGTTACATATAAATCACTTTCACATTATTAATGCAGCATGACTCGTTTTTTCAGATTTGAGAATGTTGCACTCAATCTAAAATTGAAACAAAACTCAATAACGTTCTAAAGGTGAAGTAAAGTTAAAAGTGTACAAAATTATCTTCTTCATCTAGATGACCTTGTGTACGTCAGCCCTAATTATTAAATATTGAAAATTTATCAAAAAACTTACTACCAATAAAATGTTTTAGAAACCCCATAGGTACAACAGGTGTGAGCGTAGTTTGGAGGGAATAAAAAATGAGTATTTTACATAGCTTTCGCCCTTTACTGAGAAAAACCTCGGCAGAACCTTCTGTCGGATATGCTCAAGGCCAATGTCGAACCACGGCTATCTCTCGAATTTGAGCCTCGTGTGTCTTGTGGGAGTTTCCTCTATCGGTACCATTATATATACCTTATGCGTAATACCCTTCTGTTGACATACAGCGGGTGAACGTTACCATAGTTCGGGCACTGTGGAGTGTGGATATCTGTGGTTCGTATCTGAATGCGGAGGCCTGAGGCGAATACTGCTCACAATGGCCGTTAGCATTCTCAGCTAACCAAACATTCAAATATGTATACACTTATGCCCGGTTTGCACAACTTCCTAACGTTTAAGGTTTCGTATAGGACTGAGTTCAATCAAGCCAACATTTCAGTGGAGTTAGAAGAAAACGATAAACTCCTCAATTTCCAAAATTGGTTTAAATTTTTGAAATGTGAGGGAAATGAAATCGTTTTTGAGCAATGACTTTTAAAACAGAATATATATGTACCAAAAACATATAATTATAAAATCGCGTTCTATTATGCAGAACAGAAGCATTAAAAATTTGAAAATTATTTAAATTTTTGTGTTTTATAATTTTGGCTCCCATACGGTATGTTTTAGTAGGTCCTATAGTGGCTGCGGCGCCGGTGGTGGTGGTGGTGGAAGAGGACGTGGTGGTAGTACCATTATTGTTATCTTGCGTCACACCTAGTTATATAAACTGTGCCTCGGCTCCTCTTCAACCAACAATGATGAATACGATAGATATCAAAATTTACAAACAAAAATTAAATGCTCATTGGAAACCAAAACTAACGAGAATGTCGCTTGAATACACACTTTTTTGGATGAAACTGTTTGGATTTCAAGTATCTCAAAATTCCATCTCCAATAAGCACACTTAAATTAGTTTTTCATTAATGTGAAATCATATTTCCGTGTTTTTACTTGGATTTGACTGTCTACTTATTATCTAGCGCGTGTATCTATCTCTCTCTATATTACCACGGAAGTGCTCTGGACATTGGGGGCCCAGTTAACGAGAGATTAACGCTCTCCACCCAGACGGAATTAAGACGAATTCAATGAGTCAAATGATGATGAAAGATATTATTTCAGTCGGGGAATGACCTTGCAACTGTCTGAGACCCATCACCACAGCGGAGAAAATATTTACTTTTCCCATTTGGATTTTTTTTAAGATAAGCATCATATATCTCTTGATTGAGTTAGAAATGAATAAGTTGGAATGATTTAGGTTTCCAGCTTTTTCGAGACCGATGAAATGAGCTCAAGTAGCTGTAGGTACACTACATATTTAATAACTACCAACTGAAAATTAGCTCCTCAGCTAAGTTTGTTGCTTGTTTCAAGTATCGAAGTATCGACGAAAGTGTTAAGTTTGCAATTTAACAGAAATAAAATTAATTCTTAGAAATTGGTCTCCATAAGCAGGGGGGCCCCCCGCTGTCCGCTGTCCGCTGTCTTGCAGCACTGACTTATTTAGAAGAATGGTCCGACATTCCACCTGTGAAGTATTTTAGAAATATTCTAGAACGTTTTTGAAATAAATACATTTTTGCGATGGAAAAAGGAAACCTTCTAAAGTGTGACCCTGTGAAGATAGTTGCTGGGAATATCCAAGGGATATTTTATTAGCCTGAATTACAGCAATCACCATTCGACTGAGGAAAACTTTGTTACAAACCGCAGTATCGAACCGACGACCACATGGATGATAGTATCGCATGCACGCGTGATGTGTCTCTATCGGTGACACTTGTATTGCTTCGAGGGGATAAAATGACTATAAGGTCCTGGGTTTTGATATGGATAATTGGATATGTATGAAGATTTACATCAATCTATACTTGGTGGAATCATAGTTCAATAGTAAAATGTTGTGGTTGTTGTGGTTGTTGTTGTTGTTGTTTTTTTTTTGTTTTTTTTGCTAATGCCGACATCTCAAAATCTTTGTGTTCTTAACTGAGTGAAAACTAGTTTTGGTGAATTAAATTGGTTAGATGTTCTTTAAGCACACCTGTACCGATTATTTCAGTTAAGAAAAATTAGCTAATATTGATTTTGGTTGAGGTTTCTCCCGTACATTAAAAAGTTACATTTTTATGTATTCTGTATCAGTGGACGACAAAATCTTGATCGAAATCAATACAAAATATTTGTTTTTCCAAACAGTAGTCAATTGAATAAAGACTAGCTTATAATAGATTAATGTAGAACAAATTTTAAAATGAAATACAACTTTTCATGCACACTAAAATACCTATTCCACAGGGTTTTTTAATTCAGTGGCAGAAGGCGTGGAGGGGGAAGGAAAAAGGGGGGGGGGGTGACACTCGGCTCGTATTAGCGCTATTGAATATCTTTCATGTATCGAGAATATTTTGTATTAATGCATCATACGTACTGAAGTGTTAATAACATTGTAATATTTTAATCAACAATCCGAGTAGAAACACAATAAATATAAATAAATAAAGCAAACAATAAGAACATAAGTACGCTAATAAAGACATGATGTTTTGGACTTAATAACAAAAAAGATTAAATATAATGAAGTCATAAATATAACAAGTAAATTTTAAATAAATTGCAAATGAATGTAAAATTATGTTCTATTATCATAATCAAAAATTTACAAAATTAATAATGACTACATACAATAATAATGTAAACAGTATTGTTCTATCCATTACACATTTTCACAGTAGACACAACTCACTTCGAGCAGAAAATGGAAACAGAAAACAACATAACGTTCCTGTGTCTCTAGAACTGGTTTCGGTATAATTTCATGCGCCGCTAAATGTGGGCCAAACTTATCGCACGGTATCATCGGGTTTGTGGAACTCGGTCGGGTAGAAGGCGGTGCGTCGGCTTCGACGCGTCTGTGTCGCGCTCTAGCGTGAAGCGTGACGACTACATGGATCGTTACCATCGCCTTACAACAGAGGGGGACATCTTGCCGTTACCTCATCATGTGACGTGTTCGTCTCTCTGTGGTCATAGACGGTCGCCATCATTAGGACAATATCTTGGCGTGTTGGCGTTGACTAATTAACGATATACACTTATTAAGAGAGTTCGGCAGTAGGAGTTTTACAGATGTATTGGCCGTCAACTAATTACTCTTAAAAGAATAGTAGGGTTATTGATAATATTTACCTACTTGTAGAGGGATGTCATATCGACGCATGGTACTAAGTAAATTTGTGATCGACATATTCAAAAATAATGTACCCATTTTTGAACAGATTCTCCGTATTATTTCGACGAACATTTTCGACGAAAGTAATTTATTTGCATAACATGAGTATATTATTTTTTTAAATTATTTTTTGAGCAGGCTTGTCACAAATATACTTAATAGCATGCGTAGACGACATCCCTCTGCAAGTAGATAAATGTTCATAAAATCCTACTTTTTGTTTTAAGAGAAATTAGTTGACTACAAACATCAAAACTACTTCTGAACACTCTTGACTAGTGACAATCATGCCAGTGTTCATGTTTTGTTTCTACAAATAAAACTTTTTCAATAAAATAATAGCTGAATCACAAGTATGTACCCAGTGGTAAAACGCAAGGCTCTAATACGGGAGGTCGCCGGTTTGATTCCGGCCACCAGTTATCCTGACTGAAGGTTTTCCCGAGATTTTTCTCAGTAGTAAAAGCGAATGTTGGGATTGATTCTTCAAAAAACTGCGCGGGTTAAAAGTATCTTAAGTACTTCTAATGTCATCTTCTTCCAGTTATCTTGTTCACAATAGTGGGGTAAAAGCGCAAGGTACAACACTTCTTGTACTGAGTGTACGACAACGACTTATGACCCATCATGCGACTATAAGTGTTTATATATTGAGCTGGTGCTGGCTAGGGGAAAAATAAATTGATGGCAATTCAATGACAGAGTTTTATTTTTTTATTTACAATATTTTGTTATAAGGTTATACTTGTCCGTAAGCTGTATTAATTGCCTCCAAAATCCGTGAAAATATAAATAAAAATTAGCCTTGTATTGATATAATCAATGTATCCTTACCAGTTTTCAATGCCGATAGCAGTCGGATTAATAATGCTTATTCATAAGCTGAATTCCGTACCCTTAGACTTGTCACAGCGTCACGTATGTTGTTCCGTGAGGAACGCGTCAGGCGACAAAATTGAGAAATTGCTCACATAAATGCTAAATGAAATGGAGAGAATGGAGCCGTATTATTCTCCATGAATAATAAAAGCGAAATGAAAGATAATACTATTTTACAAGGCTGGTTGCAAATAACAGTAAAATTCTTTATCGTCTTCTTTGACTTCTTGTTGAGTTTCATGAGCTTTTAATCAATGAGTTTTGAAAACGGTGTCTTGATTTTCGAAACGCTACGTATGCTGGGCTTAAACCTCCGTCGTTCAGAGCGTGCTGCGAATCTGCGATGCTCCATTAGCTAGTTACGGAATGCACCCTTTATAGTGTATTGCATTGACAAATATAAGGGCCGCGTTTACTTCTAAATGGTGAAAGGCCGTGATATACAGCGATGAAATGCCAATCAAACAAATTTACTGTTAGTAGGCTACATTCACACATTCACAACACATCACTCATTACAACAACAACAACAACAACACATCACTCCATACCTAACTAGCACAAAGCTGTATTGGCCCTACAGTATGCAAGTTGGATTTTTGGGCCCCAACTAAAGTGTGAGCACTAAGTATAATAGGACAGTATTTCTGGCACCAAATTACTTACGTTTGTCACGTTGTCTTTTAGTTGTTAGTTAAGGTTGTATTTTTTTGCTATTCCTAAATCTATTTTGTATAAAAATATGTATATAGGGACTAGATTATCATTTATCACACCTACCAAACTACTCTGGGCGAGGGGCAAGCCGCAAGCCAGACAGGCTCAATCACACTTCAGGGCTTTACAACAGCTCTTGTTGACAACAGTCAATGGAAAGAGCACATGAGAAATCTGTAAATACGTTCTAATACAAACATTTATTACAAAGCGGTGGTTGTCGAGGGGGCCCCTAGGTCGCGGGGCCCGTAAGCACCGCATACCCAGCACTATAGGGAGTTACGCCACTGAGTATAAGCACAATGTTAAATAAAACGGTGTGAATGTAGGCATTACAACAAACAATCTGGATTGACTATAGGCCACTCAAAATACAATCTGGTGGCAAGCAAATAAACTGTTATGAGGAGGATATTACTCATCGTTGATTTGTTGAAACCATCAATGGCGCACAGAAGGAGGTAGCTTATGATAGCAAAGCTATTGATAGTTTGAATCTTCTACAGTCGTAATCGGACCGTCAGCTGTCGCGATCTGTTACATCCTGGAACCTGAAACCCACTCATCATAAACATTCGGCTACAGTAACAGCAGCATTTGAGATTTAGTAAAGCTAATTACTGGAGACTGAGCAGTGAGCGGGCGCCTGAACACTGTAGTCTCTATTGTTGTTATGTAGAGTCAAGTAAAATTCGCGTTACGAAAACAAAAGGAAACTGTAGTTATACCCCTGAAAATGATCATTGTGGACGAGATGACATGTCAACATGCTAATTATGCAAATTTTGAAACGCGAAATAATGGGAGTTAGATCTTTAATCACGAAATATCTGTGTATTTGCAAAATACGACCGAAATAACGAAAAACTGTTAAAAAATTGCCAAAAATTAGTGCAATAGGGAAGGCTCACACATTTTTTTATTTGCTTAATGGTTACCTCAAGTTAAAATAAACGGGAACTAATTGGTTTCGGCTCGAAAGGTGCATTAACATCGCTTTAACAGCAAGTCAAAGATATTGCTGTCAAAACACGCTCAGAACCGGACCTGCGCCATCTTGCTCGTGATTAAAAGGTTCCGACGTCATATCTCAGTAAACAATAATTTTATATCATACAAATAGTACTGAAATCCCACCCTTTAGTAGATTATTGCTCTCATAAGACTTAAACTGAACCAACGTTTATTTCTAGTTAGTAAATGAACACTGCACAACATTAATTAACAACAATATGTTAAATAATTGCATTATTTTAAACACGTTTTGGTAAATACTGTATCAAAATGTATTTTCTGAAGAAAACAGTGGTATAAAAGGCATTGTTGTAAAGTCACTGCATCCTAGATATTGTAAAATGTCCAACTTAATATCGTTGATATTATAAAGAATACTTCAAGTATAGGCAGTTGTTTACATGAGTTATGACGTCAAGAGCCGTTTTTCAATTACGGAACGGTAAGTTCCAAATTTCAAACTTAAAACGCTTATAGAATTGGAAATATACGCTTCTCAGATATAAAAATTATACCGCCCGTATTTTTAGATAATGATCTTCCATTTTTAGGTACTTTGAGGAATATTTATTTTTGATGAGACTTCCCTATTGTAGGAAAAAAAATGCGCAGAAGAATTTAAAATATGAAGGAAATAAATTGAAAGTTCTGTGTATACACATTTGAATGACAAGTCTTTATTTAAGTTATATTCCTAAATTGATTAACTATTGTTTTGCTTGTTATGCGCCTCATGAAAATAACTGCCATAACGTGAAATTTACATGGTTGCTTGTTACAATCATGATTACTATATTTTATTATTAAATAATAAATCGATCAATACTAACAAACATTTTATGTTAAGGCTGGTCCACACAGATTTTTAAGACATACGATTTAAGGTTTAACGCGTAGTCGTAAAGTTGGATCATAGGAAACACGTACTGTCGTTCACACAAAGTTTTAGTAGTAAGACGTTGTTTTCATTGTTGTTTTTTAAAACAACGTCTTAAAACCTTGTGCATTATGTCTTCAAAATCTGTGTGGACCAGCCTTTAATTAAAAGTGTATTCTATTATTGACGTTAAGACGGTAACGTTGACTTTTAAAAAAAAAGCGTGTTTATAAAGCAGTGGGAATCTAAACGTGAAAAGTAGCTCACATAAATATTAGTTTCTTTAGTTGTTGTTTCTCGACATGGTCATTTTGGGAACGCTTTTTAGTGACTTGGTCTCACTAATTTGAACTGTACAAATTTTAAGTTCATAGAATTATTAATTAAGACGTTGTTGTTTGTTTATTTCATTTATTAATTAGGGACGAGGGCATCAAGCATTTTTAATGTAATACATTTTCAATTATAACCACAATGCCACATTATTTACTTTGTAATTATTGTATTTTTTATTAACTGTGCGTGGTAAATTACACAAACGAGGTAAAAGCTACGTTGAACATAATTTACATACACAAATTGGACGTCATTTAGTTTTACTTTATTTACTACTAGTGATGCTCGCTATAATAGCGTAATATATGGAGAGTACGCGTTGTGTTGTGCAAAAATATATATATATTTTTTATTGTAGACTTAGCATTCAGCCTTTCTTCTGAGGTTCACCCTTACCAAGTCACTTTTTATGGATACCGGTGTTTAAAAATTCAGAAACAAAATAAGGGCTGGAATAGTCTTAAGCAGTCATCAGAAGACTAAATAAACTCATTGTACTTATGTGATATTCCTATGTTGGTCGTGAATAGCTGTGTTTATGCCTTGCAGTTCCTTGTATTGCGGTGGCAACCACTTTAGTAACGTGTTGTTGGTAAATAATGTCGGGAATTATTTAAAATTATAGAGCGGAAATTAGTCATCCATATTTAAATCACGGTGTTTACGTTGTACATAAGTATAACTCTTGTATACGCTGCTTCCAGTAACAGTTAGATGGTTATTGCTCTAGGCCAGGGGGAGGAGGCGCATTGTGCTTAACTTTTTGTCGGTTGTTCAGAGTGGTATTTCTTACCTTGCTGGCTGTTTATTACACACTCAATTTTTTTCATCCAACTTCATGAATTTAAGGATAAGACAAATTGCTATTTTTGTGTTTTACTACACTGACGGTATTTGATGTGCTTTTGTTATTGTATTTAAGATGTTGGATGAAAAAAATTAACCGTGAAACACTGTTACAGAGGGTGTGCATGTTAAGCGGAAGGCATATTTGCGTCAATGTAGGCTAGCAAAATAGATGTATTGGTATAGATAGATATATGTAAAAGTGTAACATGTGTTAAAAGTTAAATTTTGTCATTATTTTATGTTTATAATTAATTATTATCTTTTTATTTACTACCAACAAAGAGTAAACATTATAAAGTGATTTCGTTTAATATTCCACAATAACTTTGCAAACTATTCATATAAATTCTATTGTTAATACATAATTATATATATATTCTACTGTTCTATTCTACGCTTTTCTACGCTATTCTACGCTTCTACTCACGCTGAGTGATCAAGACCACTAGTTGACCGAAACGTCTCAGTATATTTATTTGTCTTCTCATCTATATGTTTCTCAAAGCGACCTTTCTACTTTCTCAGGTAAACTGTAGTTCTTCTGTACCTTTTCCCTCACTAGAACATGTTTTATCTTGTTCGGAGTTCCAATTATATATATGATTATTATAACACATTTATTTCCATCGTTAACAAATATTTGCAAACTTTGCAAAGAATAGAGAAAACCCATTACCGAAAATAAAATATTTTAGTTATACGGGAGTCAATGGAGTCCAATTGCATGATGATTACACTTGGAAAAAAAAAATGAAAATAAAACGACGGGATTAAGCAAAACATTTAGGAAATTAGTTGTATTGTGGCTCCAAGATGTTTCACATGTAGGCGCTTAACCTAAACACAATTACTGTCTGCCCTGGATCTATCAGAGCATGATGCAATTACGTTAATTGCGTCGAAAAATTTGTGCGTATGCAGATGATGTAACGACGATGTTACCGGCCGGCAAGGCCGCCCTTATAAGGTGAACGTACTGAGCTGCGTAGTGGTACCGTGGAGTGACTATAGGAGATGCAAACTAACGTGTCTGCCAAAAAAACAGGTTGCACGTATAAGTGCACGTATAGTCCCGTCAAATTAACTTGCAAGGTGTTGTCGTCACGGACTATGTAATAGGGAAGTGACGCATGTGACTACTACCAACCTAAATCTAGTTGCATCTCGTTCTCATGCCTCAGGTATTGTAGTGATGACATAGCTCGCCTGTTGTCAGACGTGGTGAGATCGCATTCCATTCACGGTTGGTGCAGTCAATGCAGTGGACAATAACAATGCCGGTATCGGGAAATCCCGCGGTGAATACCGTTGAATAATACCGTGTAGAGCAACCGACTATTCTCGGAATTTTAGGGGACACCTCGCTTCTTGCGGTGTGGCCAGTATATACTATTATTGTCTTGAGAATGCCCAACGGTAAAAACTTGTATAATTTACAACGAATCAAATTGTAAAATCGTTTCGGTTGTTTCATTGGGAAATAATTCTAATAACAAATTATCGAAACAATGTCCAAAATCAAAATCATAAAGATTACAATACATAAAACTTCTTTCATAAAATTGTTGCTGAAAAACAACATATCAATTTTCATCGATTATTATTAATTATTAATGTTATTTGTTTTCAAGTTATGTAGCGTTTTTAAGAATCAAGATTTAAAATATCAGCATTTCGCTTGGTTATATAATGCTGGAAGTATCCCTGTTTTCAGTGGTTGCACTGAGCAATTTCAAATAAAATGTAGTAGGTTCTCATGAAACAATTAATCGTAAAAAAAAATTGTCAAATCTGCTCTGGCGTTTTGTGCAATAAAATTAACTTGTCCAGTCGCCTCCGTTTTAGGAGTGATTTTGAACCTGTTGTGTAGGTAGCGCCAGAAAACTAAAAACTAATTTATACACATTTAACAACACGTTGTTTATAACGCACACTTGAAGCCATTACTGGCTTGAGCACAACAATATGTATCAATAGTTTGTTGGCGCCGTATCTTAAATATTGGTCACAATTCTAACGCTATTCTAACCGATAGGTTATAAACTACGGTATTTGCTATTAGTTTTTGTTTGATAATATTCTTGTAATGTTGGTTTTTAAGAACAGTTGTCATGTAATGCAACGACAACATAAACGATTATTCTTTTAATGATTAGTTGATGGTCGGCGGTTTACTTTAAATATAAATATAATAATGTAGTACAAGAAATAATTGTAAATAAGTTATTTGATCTCGATATATTTAGTAATATTTCATTGGTGGCAATGATCGCATTGGACATACATTGCTAAGATCGCGAAGTCATATGGTTGAAAAGTGAAAGGTGATCGAACGCCACCCCTCAAAATAACCAATCTGTGGAGCCGCAAATTAAATTCAACTCGAAACGATTTTGTTTCCTGATACTTTTGAAGCCCGATGAGTGGACACAGAAGTCACTCGCATTACTTCCATTCCAAGCGATTCTTCTGCTACTCCTTCAAATTCAATGATTTTCAATGAACCTTTCAAAGAGGGGAGACGCGAAATAAATATGCCCTCCGAGCATTCCATAGCCTCATATTTCTTTCAATGTTTTCAACGGACAAAATAACGCGAGGGTTTTCTATATCAGAACTGTCCAAAAAACTAAAAGTCAGTAAACCATACTAAAATGTGGTCAAAGTTGGATTTATCGAGCCACTTTGTCAAGAAATTGATATTTCTTTTGAGGCCAGCTTCGATCTGATATTGTCAGACGGAATCCTTGAATGTTGGTTTGCAAGATTTATTTGCCTTAAGCGTAGGAAATATTCGCGTTTCTTTCTAGCTTTGCAACTGGAAGTGTGGAAGTAAATATAGAAAAACGTACGGTCGTGAGTTTTATTTTCTTTTTGGTGGGGGGGGGGAGGGGCGGGATCGTTATTCAGGTTTAGCGAGGCAAACTAATCGGGATGTGAAATTGAGCATGTTTGCCCTGGCCTCTAATGTAACGTAACATGTTCAATCACTAAAATGTGTCTTCAATACAACAGCTGTCAACCCATAATCTATGCAATAACCACCGTAATGTATTGTCGATGTCTAGAAATTGTGTGCACGGTTGCATTTGCCGCCATTATTAATTGATATTGAATAAGTGCGGTCCTGGTTGCAATATTTGTCCACGTACTTCAAATATTGACACCTGAGTGCTTCAGCTTTGCCAATGCAGTGTCAATCACTCATTTGAAGAGCATGTTTCTTGGAAATATAACTCTTACCTGTTACAATGCAGTTTATTGACTAAATGACAAGTGGTCGCTTTCAGCGAGCTCTCTTGTGAACTTAGGAGTTAGGATTAAAGAGATAATTCAAGTTTTAACAAACGTGTTATTGTCATAATGATCAACTCGTTTGAGGATAAAGTGACAGATGCACAGTAAAGCTAAGTATAAGATTTGTTTATGGTTACTATGGACTTGAGGCAAAATAGCATAAAATAAAACAATTCCGTAGCAACCATAAACAAATCCCCTACTTAAATCGGCTGTGGGTCATTCCAGCCATGTGCCCTGTTGGAAATTAAATTTCGACTATTATTAGTCAGTTGTATGGATAGGTTTTCGAGGTACTGAACAAAAATGAAATATATACAGATTATATGTCCCCTTACGGGCGTACCGGCCGTTTAATATTCGCATTCCCGCCGTAAAGTTTCAAAGAAAACAATTAATCGGCTTATTCTAATATTTTTTTTTTATTAGGCTATAATCAACGTTTCGTCAAATACCTAAGGTATTTGGTTTCGTTAAATTATTTAAGGAGAATTTTGACTTTCTGTTATTTTACCAGTTATGATTTTTTTAACTGGGACCCAGATTTGGATGTACTTTTGAAGTACTTATGTTTGCGCGAGGAAGCAGAGAGAAAAGATTATATAATTAGAACTGAAAGTGGACTGTATATTTTGAATGAACTACCCGAGAATGCAGTGAGGTGGAGAATAGTGTGATGCCGAAGTGCAGACACAAGTAGATTGCCTGGCTCGATAGGTAAAGAAAAGATTAAAGAACCCAGGGTTGAAAGGAGAAGAAAGAAAGAGTAAGAAAAACGCCCCAAGAGAGGCTCGAACCACAACCAGCAGCG
Organism: Isoperla grammatica; assembly: GCA_945910005.1. Lineage (NCBI taxonomy): Eukaryota > Metazoa > Arthropoda > Insecta > Plecoptera > Perlodidae > Isoperla > Isoperla grammatica. The sequence continues at coordinate 30,074,048 of OX246738.1, forward strand.
CGTAGACTATGGGTGAGCTCGACGCTCGGAGTCCGCTAGCAGTTCGAAGGCGAGATGACAGGCACGTATAGGAGAGATGGAATCAGACTGGTCTGACTGCACAGGCAGCTCAAACCCGAAAACATGCATACGTCAAGGGGTAGGGGAAATGGAGATATGAGCAAAGGGCGTAGAAGGACGTGACGTAAACAACCGGAAGAGTGACTAAAACCTATATATGAAATTTACTACAAACTAGGGAGATAGGCGTGAACAACTTCTATGGTTATTATAATACAACAAATACTAATTCTAAATGTATTAGCATAATAGTATACTTGGCCCAAGATTACCTTAAATATGCTTTCGTCGCAGGCGAGGCACTCGTAGCCAATCAGCGAACCGCCTAAGACCATCGCGCGCAAATACCGATTGCTGATTGGCTACGAACCCGTCGCCTCTGACAAAAGCATGTTTAAGGTAGTCTTGGGAAAACACAGCATTCTTGTGTATAACTCCATTTACCAATTTTGAATTAAGTAAATAGTTTGTGAGATGAACTTGAAGGGTTGAAGCAGTAAGCCGTTGCAAATGTTCAAAAATAGCGACTAGATCGGATGCGGCGCAGAGTAGTTGGCGTGACTGGTGGCGCTCTGCGGTTCTTTGTGCAACTGTTTCAACTGTAACCTTGGATTTTGTTTTTTTGGAGGTTTTGGTTTTGCGGATGATATCAGCGCATCTAGTGACAAAACTCGACCCGTCTGGCGCTGGATTGGTCGTAAGGGTTGCACCCTAAGGGTTGAATATATAGTAAGGTATACTCCAAGGTCTTTGGGTTGCACACACAATTAGGACGCCTACTTTATACACATAAACGTTTATGGTCGTATACTTGCAGCGCTCTTGAAGTCGAGGTAAAATACCAACTGTCTGACTAAAGCCTTGACCTCTACACGGCAATGTAGCTCGGTTAACGTAAATTCCCTCAGGAATAATTAGGGGGACAAGCGGAGTGATACATGTGAGGAGGAGTCCTTTCGTTGATCAGGGGTTGTAAAACCCAAACATGCAAGACGTACGAAAGCGAAGTGAATTAATAGAGCACCCCCACTGAGATGCATATTATGGTCGTCCCTAATTTGTCCCCTTAATGTGTCTGGCTGGACACATAATCCGCTACCCATCCTTATCCCCACATCCCGTCTTGACCATCCGCATTATCTATAAAATTCAGAGACGGTAAAAATTGCTCCTTTATCCTGCTTAGAATGCCGACATGAAAATGCGAGCTGACGTACAATACAATCTAACTCGAGAAACCATTATGAACCTCAAAATCAAACTGTTCCGTAGAATAGAAGACATACCATTGTAGTAAGTACCAGAAGGTGTACAAAACACGTAAGGTAAATTTAAACTATTTTCTACAGTTTGCAGTCTACTTGTTGCAGGTCGGAGAAGAGTATCTTCACCTAGACAAGGATTTGAGATTGTAAAATGTCTGCTAAAAGCCGTCTTGCCCTGGAGCCCCGCTAAAGATACCCCCTGCCAACACCGAAGTGCCAAGTCACAACACTCATAACAAAACTCAGTTTATTTGTGTTTTGTCTGTGCTTGCTGAAATTAAAGTAAACCACTGGCTAATATTTAAATGCAACACAAATGGAAAACCTTTACATTTGTTAGTTGATTTAAAATCATTTATTTTATTAAAATTTGTATGCATTTGTTAATTTGGTTGTTGTTTATTAAATCGTTTTAACGGTTTAATTATTTCATGATAATTCATTTAACTGGCAATAATTAAATACCGCTTTGGCGTTTAGGAACTGCTACGCAACTGTTGGTGCATGGAATGCAACCACCACTGGATATACAATTAAGCCGAATCAGACTCCAATTTACACATTTGAATTAATTCTTATACAAATATACTTATCTGAATCCAGATTATGGACGAAATTATTTAAATTATTAACTATAGTAGTGACAAGTGCCCTACCGTTGGTAACATTTTTATTGAAATGCCTTAGTAATGTAAAACAATTACAATCTCATTAGTATATACATTACCTCTTTTTGGAAATATTGCCAGACATTTTATTTTCACACTGTGAGGCTTTTGAGTATTGAAACCAATTTGTGCATATCTCTTTTTTTAATTTGGCCACGTCAACTATATTTAATGTTGTTCTTATTAAGCTCACGGATTTTAAATCAATATTTCTCAGCCGAGAGAAGAAATCCTTATAATGTGTTCTTTGTAGCTGATTTGATTGTGGAATTCATAAGTTTTTGACTGAGCGACGTGCGTCATAAATGCCAACATCCCTCTTTGACCAGCGTATAGTAATATTTATTATTTGTCTCGTGTCGATCAATTAGCTGCCGACGCTTCCGATTATCATGTCAGGATTGCAATTCGAACACAGCATATAATAATTTCTCATAGTTTTTCTTCTTCATGTGGATAACTAATCTAATTGAACATAATGGTGATTCATATAAGTTGTAAAGAAACGTTGTAATGACAATGACATCTTTACCGTTGGAAAAGAGGTCGGCACTCATTTGTTTGTATTCAAAAAGTTCTTAATCAAATATACATTAATAGACAACAGGTGTATGTTTGCCTGTTTAATAACAGACAGGTTATAGTTACTGTATTTTCTTTAGATCCTGATTAATTGAGGTTTCGTAATGGTAAGTTTGTTGGTTCACCGCTTGGATGGAAGAGCTGCGAATTTTGTATTGTCCGTGCATCTTTAGGAATAAATAAATACATAATTGTATCGTGTTTAATGTTTTACAGTGAAGTTTGGTTTACAAACTTATTTAAGATTTGAGATAAAAGGTTTTATTTTCCTACCTAACTGTTTAACCTAAGATCGCTACCATTGGTCGGATTTATAAAACGAGGCATTCGCTGGGCTAAGAATTTTTGGTATAAGAGCTATGGTTTCCTTAAATCTTAAACCTTAGGAAAGTGTGTAAACGCCATGATGCTTTTGGCTTGATTTGATTTTGTTAACCCTTAAAACTTTATTCATAAATAAGTGTGTAAACCGACTTGAAATTCTTAATCGAATGGTTAACAGAAATAGTTTTCTAGAATACTAGAATACTACTAAGAAAAACAATATCCAATTCCAATTGTCAGAGGTTTCGTCCTTTATCTACTAATTGGCATCAAATATATTTTCCATGTTACGAAACAAACCTCTTTAGGAAACTAAAAGCAAAACGGTACATTTAATAACTCAATTAGCAAGGGCTACATACTATCTATTTTCCACTCTCAGTCCGGTCGCCACAAGTGGCAAGCACTTACTGTCTAACTTCTTGCGAAATTAAATACAAACTAATTATGATTGCGGAGTGCACTAAGTGGTAAAATACAATTTCAGGTCAAATAACAGGCCTCCACTCTACATCAATCAAATCAACGTCGTACTTGTCGTTTTGCATCATTTGAGTGTCGAGACAGTCCACGAACGACGGAGAAACCTCCTGCCTTCAATCCGCTTCTAAACTTGGGTTTTCTGTTTGACTCTTCTCTGTGCTCCCCTCCATCTCTATGTGACCACCTCTTACCACCGTGAAAACCCCGAGAATCATATCACTTTTATTCACATCATATCATATTAGTATTTTCAGTTATGTTATATTTGTTATGCTGGGCAGTGTTCACATATAACTAGGGGGTGAAGGTTTTAAACTATGTCAAACTTAAAATATCTGCACTTTTGAAGAACCACATGGGTAATATTGGACGCACGTTAAACGGGCTATATAAATCGTTGATAATAAAATGCAGGGAATGGCTCTTAGATGGAACTTATCATAGCAACACTCTGTAAATTTTGTGATATGGAAATAAAATAAGGTTTATTTTACGAAAACGCTATAGAAAGTGAACACATTGTTTTTCATTCATTTTATTCATATTATCAAATTTAGCGAGACGAGGTGTAATGTTATCATTCATCAAACGTTAAAGACTAGATGGGTTTGTTAATTTAAACAATTATGCAGAGGTACTTGAAGAAGAATGTGAGAAAAGATAGTATTTTTATATATAAATGGCCAAGGAACAGAAAGGTATGTCAAGAGGATCGCAAAACACCAGAAGCTCAAATCAGAGATAATCCATGTTTCACGAAATTCCCCTAATATCTCAGAGAGGTTATTTGACATTTAAGAAATCACAGAAATAAATTAGTGAATAATGCTTAACTTTTCATTAAACTACGACAAAACATTCTGAATATTCTCTGATTAATTAATTATCATGTAGCTTAAATTGTATAAATCAACTACATGAGTATTCACTCTGCCTACGGGGATCATGTGGAACTGAATCACACAAATTTACTCCTCTGTATCAAACGAGGATTTTGGGAACGATTCGGAATACTTTTCATGAACCTGCAAAGTCAACATATAGAATCTCGTGCACGCACATCAGATGGAAACATATTTCGTTATATATCTAGATACATATCTGTTAGCATTTTAATAATATTTACTAGTTCGCTTTACTTATCATTCGATCAATTGTCAGGCTATCGTCTTGTAAATGTTGGCTTTAAGGATGTAGTGTGATTCAGCACGATGTAGTGGTAGAGAAGTAGACAGTCTTACCGCCCACACTGTTTTACAACATTCACTCAATACAACATTCCCTCTGTTACAAACATATTCATTTTTTCAATAACAGCTATCACTGAGGAGTGAGGACACCCTATAACAAATATATTAAAATAAACACTAATATTATTATCAAATACGCTATATGTGAAGTTACCGTTACAATTAACAGTTCGGAACAATATGCAGTGAAATATCAGATACAGCATCATCCATTATTCTTAGTATTTGTTTAAGCATGTTGACGATTTATTTTGTATGTAACTTGTAAAAAAAATAATCATCGCTATGAAGTAAATATGATAAACTATATACACATAATATAAGATCAGATACTAATATAAAAAATATATAAATAAATATAAGTGGACGTAAACCAGAATCTTTTGAAACACTACATAGAAGATTAACTTGATTTGAGCAATAGTTTGGTAGATTTCAAAACATTTACCTATTCAAAAAGTAATCTAACTAAAAAGCTGAGATATGTGATCTAAAATAATACACATTTTTCAGTTTTTATGTGAAATGTGAAATAGAAACAGACCTTACTATTACCTTACTATTTAACAGTAAACTTTGTTAAGAGTCTGAATCCATTTTGCTTTCTAAATTAAGATAAGTGTTATAACTTTAATCTCCAAAACCGACTATCTTGCACCAACTAGTTATGTAGCACAATATCATACCATTATTTGTGTGGCTCATTGATCTACTAGTATGCTTATTTCTGCTTCCAATGCAGAAGGTATAGGGATTTTTTTACTTTGGAACATGACCTTAATCTATGGATGATAGTCTATTCTATTATACATACTAGGAAAACGCTCTGTTTGACGCGTTGCCATAGCTATTATACTTCCCGATATTGTTGAATGCAGTGCAATTTGCGTAGCTAAGAATTTTTGTTGTCATTCTGTCTAGTGTTTTCGCGGCGGTCCGCCACCGTCACTAACAGTAATTGAGTGTAACTTTGTAACTTTTCAAACGATTTTGCCTCAAAACTATACACCTTCAATCCACATCGAGGTTTGTGGATGGTCAAAATTTCAAGTTGATCGGACTTTCCGTTCGACCGCTATCGACAGACATAAAAACAAAACGAAAAACAAACATAATGAAATGCCATAAGAGTCTAGTACGAAAAAAAAAAAAAAAAACAGAACGAAGTGCCATAAGAGTCTCGTGGAGACGCTCGCTTAATAAACTGTAACAATTAGAGCCGTCTTAGCAACGAAGCACACAAGACTTTGTATTTAAAATGTCCCCCATAAATTATCACTTCTTGTTACTGAGTGGGTCTGGCAGTTGCTACTATATTACTAGGAAAACGCTCTGTTTGACGCGTTGATAAGCGAGCGCGTCAATATCTATGAACTTTCTGGCGAAAAGATTTCAATGCTAATACAAACAACAATTAACAACAATTCAAGAATGCGCATTGCAAAAATGTTTCTAATTTCCATAGCTATTATACTTCCCGACATTGTTGGATGCAGTGCAATGTGCGTTGCTAAGAATTTTCGCTGTCATGTTTTCGCCGCGGTCCGCCACCGTTACTAACAGTTATTGACAGCAATAGAAATGTAATTTCTGCCACTTATACGTATCGGATCGCGTTTACGTTAGTATATTCGTAACCAGACAAAAATTTACTATAACATAGCCACCTCACATTTTGCCGTAACTGTGTTTCAAAAATATATTTTCGAGTAACTTTTGTGTAACTTTGCCAATATTTATCAGATCGCCATTACATTAACATATTCGTAACCGGAAAAATTTGTAGAAAAATCTGGCTATCTCACATTTTGCCGCCATTTTGTTTCAGAAAAATATTTTGCAGTAACTATGGTGTAACTTTGTAACTTTTCAAACGATTTTGCCTCAAAACTATACACCTTCAATCCACATCGAGGCTTGTGGATGGTCCAAATTTCAAGTTGATCGGACTTTCCGTTCGACCGCTATCGACGGACATAAAAACAAAAAAAAAACAAAACAAAAAAAAAAACAAACAAACAAACAAACAAAAAAACAGAACGAAGTGCCATAAGAGTCAAGTGGAAACGCTCGCTTCGCTCGCTTAATAAACAAATGTATGTATTTATTATATGATATATACGTATAGGCCCACCAATTTATAGATAATGCCAGTTGCCACTCAGTTGAAATTAATAAAATGTAATTATTGAAATACTATTTTTTGTTTTCTATGAAAATACTTATGATAATACAGTAAGCATAAAATTGAGCCTAATTTTCAGGTACAATACAAATATCACTCATTATTTTCCTCACCAAACAACCATGTCATCTTAATCTTATCCCTCATGCATCATACAAAACACCGACCATTATGTATTGCGGAATCTACTCATGCACTGTTACAATAAGATTTCATCGAAATATATTTAAACCTATTTTTACAAACACCACAATATGTAAATTTGGATGAGTTCTTTTTCATTGAATATATAATTTATATTGGTATACCAGCGTAGGTCTTATTAACTGTAAATACATTTTCCTTGTTTGGACTCACGTTTAGTCGTAGGATGCGACAAATAGGTTGACGTCATATATACATAGGCTAGCTGTCGAGTACGTCGTTAAGCAATAAACAAATACAAATATTGTAGTAGATACAATATACCGAATTGATATTCTTGCTAATGAACATCTGATCATGCGGGTGTATTAATGGTTTGATCGATCATACAGATAATCTGCTTCGTCCGACACAAGTGAATTATGCGGAACAATGATGAGAACTATAGAGGTGGCCTGTATCGATTAGAAGTGTCAGTTTTCAATTATAAACCTCATTAATAAAGCTAATTAGCTGCTGGCAAGCACACTGATCTGGAATGGAATAATGACAACCATAACAGGTAGTCATAATATATCATGTCGTGTTATCCGTTGAGCTGTCAAATAAAATTGCTTCTTAATAGGTGTATTTGGAGAAGTAAATGTGCCGTGGAAGCAGAGAATGGCGCCATTACTTCACGTCACCACCAAGAGTCATGATGTGCGGGTGGAACACAAATGCAAATATTATAGCTGATACAATCTTGTAGCCTCGGTACACGCCTTGCCATTAGCTGTTATACAATCTTGTAGCATCGGTACACACGCTTTGCCATTAGCTGTTATACAATAATGTAGTCTCGGTATACACGCCTTGCCATTAGCTGTTATACAATCTTGTAGCCTCGGTACACGCCTTGCCATTAGCTGTTATACAATCTTGTAGCCTCGATACACACGCCTTACCATTAGCTGTTATACAATCTTGTAGCCCCGGTACACGCCTTGCCATTAGCTGTTATACAATCTTGTATCCTCGATACACACGCCTTACCATTAGCTGTTATACAATCTTGTAGCCTCGGTACACGCCTTGCCATTAGCTGTTATACAATCTTGTATCCTCGATACACACGCCTTACCATTAGCTGTTATACAATCTTGTAGCCTCGGTACACGCCTTGCCATTAGCTGTTATACAATCTTGTAGCCTCGGTACACGCCTTGCCATTAGCTGTTATACAATCTTGTAGCCTCGGTACACACGCCTTGCCATTAGCTGTTATACAATCTTGTAGCCTCGGTACACACGCCTTGCCATTAGCTGTTATACAATCTTGTAGCCTCGGTACACACGCCTTGCCATTAGCTGTTATACAGTCTTGTAGCCTCGGTACACACGCCTTGCCATTAGCTGTTATACAGTCTTGTAGCCTCGGTACACACGCCTTGCCATTAGCTGTTATACAATCTTGTAGCCTCGGTACACACGCCTTGCCATTAGCTGTTATACAGTCTTGTAGCCTCGGTATACACGCCTTGCCATTAGCTGTTGTACAATATTGTAGCCTCGGTACACACGCCTTGCCATTAGCTGTTGTACAATCTTGTAGCCTCGGTACACACGCCTTGCCATTAGCTGTTATACAATATTGTAGCCTCGGTACACACGCCTTGCCATTAGCTGTTGTACAATCTTGTAGCCTCGGTACACACGCCTTGCCATTAGCTGTTATACTGTACAATATTGTAGCCTCGGTACACACGCCTTGCCATTAGCTGTTATACTGTACAATATTGTAGCCTCGGTACACACGCCTTGCCATTAGCTGTTATACTGTACAATATTGTAGCCTCGGTACACGCCTTGCCATTTGCTGTTATAGCCTCGGTACACACGCCTTGCCATTAGCTGTTGTACAATCTTGTAGCCTCGGTACACACGCCTTGCCATTTGCTGTTATACTGTACAATATTGTAGCCTCGGTACACACGCCTTACCATTAGCTGTTATACTGTACAATATTGTAGCCTCGGTACACACGCCTTGCCATTAGCTGTTATACTGTACAATATTGTAGCCTCGGTACACACGCCTTGCCATTAGCTGTTATACTGTACAATATTGTAGCCTCGGTACACGCCTTGCCATTAGATGTTATACTGTACAATATTGTAGGCTTGTAGCCTCGGTACACGCCTTGCCATTAGCTGTTATATTGTACAATATTGTAGCCTCGGTACACACGCCTTACCATTAGCTGTTATATTGTACAATATTGTAGCCTCGGTACACACGCCTTACCATTAGCTGTTATATTGTACAATATTGTAGCCTCGGTACACGCCTTGCCATTAGCTGTTATACTGTACAATATTGTAGCCTCGGTACACACGCCTTGCCATTAGCTGTTATACTGTACAATATTGTAGCCTCGGTACACACGCCTTACCATTAGCTGTTACTCTGTACAATATTGTAGGCTTGTAGCCTCGGTACACGCCTTGCCATTAGCTGTTGTACAATCTTGTAGCCTCGGTACACGCCTTGCCATTAGCTGTTACACAATCTTGTAGCCTCGGTACACGCCTTGCCATTAGCTGTTACACAATCTTGTAGCCTCGGTACACGCCTTGCCATTAGCTGTTGTACAATCTTGTAGCCTCGGTACACGCCTTGCCATTAGCTGTTACACAATCTTGTAGCCTCGGTACACGCCTTGCCATTAGCTGTTACACAATCTTGTAGCCTCGGTACACGCCTTGCCATTAGCTGTTACACAATCTTGTAGCCTCGTTACACGCCTTGCCATTAGCTGTTACACAATCTTGTAGCCTCGGTACGCGCCTTGCCATTAGCTGTTACACAATCTTGTAGCCTCGTTACACGCCTTGCCATTAGCTGTTACACAATCTTGTAGCCTCGTTACACGCCTTGCCATTAGCTGTTACACAATCTTGTAGCCTGGGTACGCGCCTTGCCATTAGCTGTTACACAATCTTGTAGCCTCGGTACACACGCCTTGCCATTGGCTGTTATACAATCTTGTAGCCTCGGTACACACGCCTTGCCATTGGCTGTTATACAATCTTGTAGCCTCGGTACACACGCCTTGCCATTGGCTGTTATACAATCTTGTAGCCTCGGTACACACGCCTTGCCATTGGCTGTTACACAATCTTGTAGCCTCGGTACACGCCTTGCCATTAGCTGTTATTGCGTGATTACTATACTTCATTGATACAGTACAACCTAGAACTACACATCCAAACAATGCGATTCCAGAACGAAGCAATATTTGTTGTGAGTAATAGAATGAAGCATTTTCAATTTTGTGCGGGAAAAAGAAACGGTGAGTAAATATGGGACAGTGAGAAATTTTCTATGAATTAATTCAATTTGCATACAATTACTACTACGATTATTAAGAATTATAAATTGTTATTGGAAGGTGCTAAGCATATAGTTGATTGTAGAACTATTTGGTTGTTGAGAGATGGAGGTAACTCTTAAACGATTTTAGATAACGTTATGGTAGTAATTGGCACATATATTACTCTGACAACTGTACTGATGTTTAAATCCTTTTAAATTAAATTAACGTACACATATTTTAGTTTATCAAAAAATGTTGATTAAATAATTATAAATACGGGGGTGAAAGAAGGCATTCGTATTGAGAAAAAATATTATTACTATCATTTGAAGTTATAAACATGCTAGCTGTTCAATAGTTGCATTTATCAGCATGCATCTGCCTCTGTAATACGTAACACAATGTGGATTTGTGTAAAACAACAACACACAAGTGGAATATATACATGAATTCAATAATGAAATTATAATTCTATTTCAATTCCCAACATGTATTTGTAAATAGCCTACAGCATAGAAATTATTTCCTATATACATCATCATATTCTCTTTATTTTTCATTTTTTCTTAGAATTTCTCGAGTGCTTAGTCAATGTATGTTTTCATTTTATTTCTTAGTCACGCATTGGTGGGTGTAACAATAAGGTTAGGTTCTTGTAGGAAAATAAATAAAACGTCGCATTTCATCAATCATGATTATTTTATAATACGTCAGTTCACATATTTTGTAGTCAGTGAACTTATAATACAAAGTCATTGTTTGAGTGTGTAACCCAACTATTCTCTGTCACAACAAACAGTCCCCAAATGTGGGACAACGAAAGGGATCTCTGACTTGATTCGCCCGACAGGAAATTCTAATCAAAGCTCAGCATTGACCTTAGACTGTGTTAAATAATAGACGGCCCTGACCCCCTCGCTTCAGTGACATTGGATAATTATGTGTTAAGCCGAACAAGAGCACGACCACCACTCATTGTTAAGCCATTCCATTGTAAGATGTTTTGGTGGTAACGAATCATAGGGAATATTATTTGAAGTTAGAAATTACCAGACATTTAATAATAATTAATAATAATTGTCTTTATTCCTAAAGACAATGTTTTAAATGTTTAGTAAAAGAATCTTAAAAGAATCCTAGAATATAATTTGTACAGTTTGTGTGCAGATATTTTTTAAATACGTTAATGTCCGATTCCCATTAATCATGTTTAATTAAATAATTATAAATAATTAGAAATATTAAACCAACACACAACAATTAAAGATTATAACGCAATCATTAAAAACAATAGGCAACAAGCGTACGATTTTTTTGTTAAACCAAGCACTTAGTTTAATAGTATCAGATACAAAAAGTATATTAATGCAAGTCCTAAGTAAAAAAGAAATTTTTAAATGGGTTTAATGTGGTCGCATTTATTGAAGTTTAAACTCGGGGATCTGAAACGCGTACAGGTGGCTGTGACGCAATGATTCTGTAGATGTTGCGTAACAGACCAATCGCTGAGGCGGTGAGCGTACAAAGAACAAAACCATGTTGTCAAATCCACTCTACATGGCGGCGGCTCGTTTTTCGCGCCCTTTTATTTATCGTTACTAAACCAATTATTTTGAGGCATAGACTTATCCGTTTTTCAAAATTCAAAGACACAAAATTATGAAATGAGAGACAAGGTACTTAAAAATCGATTAAAATTTTCATACGCGTGTTCCCTATTCAGTCAATAACATCACTGTTGTGTTTTGGTAATTTTAACTTAATACAGTTTTAATATGCACGAAGAATATATTTTTCCAAGAACACTGTAGCTGCTTCTGTTTACTCAAAGAGTAAAGTATAGGAATGTAACCTACTTAAATAGTTTGCTAATCAGTTCTTAAGTGTTTCACATGTAAAACGAGACATAGACATTTTTAGAAATATGTGACATTCTTACTAAAGCGTAGGAACTTCCTATTTGAAAATGTGACACATGTGATATCGGGATAGTCATCAAAAATGCAAAACATATTATTACAAATGTTCCACATTTTGATTGCTATTTTCACAAGTATAAAATGAAATTAAAACGATGTGAAAGGGGAATAATATTATTTAGGCCTACTAATTCATATGGTGGGTGATGAGCTACACTCTAATGCATATAACACACTTCAAGTTGTGTTTTCTTATATCATATTATTGAGGACGTGATTCACAAAAATGTGTTTGTAACACCCTAATGCAATTCACAGTTCAAGTTACCTTTATCTTATATAAATCTGGGCCCTATCATTCCTGAAAATTGTCACTTAAGTTGTGACCTAACTCATAGTATATCACATAAGTGATATACGTACAACTAAGCAAATAGCACTTCAAGTGTGGTTATGAGTTCTACATCACTTAACGTGAGTTATGTCACGATGTGACAACTAGCAGGAATAGGGGCCCTGGTATCTATTTATGTTCATTTGATGCAAGCCCAATACATTGTGATTGCATATTGTGAAGCTCTCTCCAATTAATACACGTTCAATACATCCTTGCATTGTTGTTTTAAGCTCACTGATTATCTACGATGAGTCCCCATTCAACATAATTGGATGAAAATGTGTCTGTATGGGGAGGGGGGGGGGGGGGCGGGGGGGGGGGGGGGGGGGGGGGGTGGCTGCATGCTTTTGTAAAATAAATATGAATTGAATACTTATCTAAGTGACGGTTCAGTGCACAGGAATGAGTGTCGTTATATGAATAACAAGGGACTGAGTGAAAATTTAGCATGAGATTAATTTTTAATCATATTCTGAACTTATGTTATATACATTGTATTGATTAAAATATACATTCCACTCTTTCGTCTGAAAGAACAAATGTCTTTAAATATATTAAATTCTCTTGTTTGGTAGCAATATTTCATTTGTATTATTTTCCACTTCTATGCATCTGTATTATTTTTAAAAAGTGTTCAATTTAAAAAATATTTTGAAAATATTGCTTGTGATGGTAAAAAAAACGTCAATACATACATATAGATAATATTCTTGTTTGTTACTGTTAAGTGTATACAAGGTCTTAAAACCCAAAAATGATACATATATTGGCATATAACAAGGGATATAACTATGGGCTATGCGATTGCGATCGCAGGTCTGAGCCGAATGAATCCTGCGTAAGATCTGTAACTATTATCATTGTTATTCATGTCACAGTTGTCAGTCATCGGTTTGAACAGCTCAACTGCATTAATACCAACACCACGACAGCAAAAAGCTCTTGTACACGTGAGCCTGGACACGCGACACTCACCGATATATAGGCAATAAAATAAGGGTGGTACAGAAACCTTTATCAACTCGATCGGTATATCAACTTCGGGCCAGTTCGTAAGTTCATGGTTGTGTGAAAGTATAGCAACAGGGTGTTACAAGGCGACCGCTGGAACCCAGATTATGCCGTTGCACATTTTTCTATGTAAGTCAGATAGTACTGATTATTCCAACACATAGTCTATATCTTTCTATAAGTAGACTATTATTAATTATGTTGTGGGAAACTCGGCCTTAAGCCATGGCACCTGCAAACACCGATACCCTTAAACAAATCTAAGTTAAAATACTGCTGGATGTGCGGTTTCAGCATGTGCAATGCTGCCATTTTAGGGAGTGCGATACGGGGTCGCAACATCTGTCACCGTAATCGACGTTGCCAAAGTCTCAAAAGACTTGACGTTTTAAGTTCCTCATTTTTTGCTATATACCATAATATACTGTACATACCCAAATTAGAGATGCGAATTTGTGGGAAAAGCACGGCCCGGCCCGGCTCGTGGCCCGGCCCGAAAGATGATGATTTCGGCCCGGCCCGAAAGTCGGCCCGAAAGCCCGGCTGGACCCGGCCCGAAGGCTCGAAAACCTGGCCCGGCCCGAAAGCGCGGCCCGGCCTTATAGTAGAGGATGTTGTATGTGGCTGGGTGGACTGTGGCCTGTGGAGAGCTCCATAAAACAAACTGCTTACCGCTGCTTAGATAATTAAACTGAAGCAGCTCTATATTCAATTGTATAGATTTTTTTTAAATTATAAAAAACATTATTAAATATTGATATCCAGCCCCAAAATGCTGGCCAGGGAAGCCAGAAGCCCGATCCGGCCCGAAAGCCAGACTCGGCCCGAAAGCCAGACTTGGCCCGAAAGCCTGGCCCGGCCCGGCCAGAACTTTCAATGCTTCGGCCCGATACCGGCCCGAAGCCCGAAGCTAACTTAAGAAACCCGGCCCGGCCGGGCTTTCGGGCTGTTCGGGCCAAAATTCCCATCCCTAACCCAAATGTAGGTTTATATCCCCCATAATTCCACTGCCTCACCTACCCTCCCAAAGACGTACCTTTATAAGGTTTAATTTTCAACCTTCAAAGAAGACATTATTTCCCGCGATGCAGATATTGACATAGCTTACTATAATTCTACTTAAAGTGGATGTTATTTTGTTTGTTATGATATGTTATGTGTGTTGTTGAATTTTGATGGGTGGTCCTTTAATATATAGTTGTTCGAAAACATTAATTTTCTGGATGTAGTGGATTTACGGGCACAGTCAAGCAATGTGAGTTTTGATATAGATACCGAATACATAACACTTTGTTAATCTGAATAATAATGTATTCTAAATCCAAGTGGACTTTTAACCCAGTAGGCCTATATATACCTTTATGTACATTAAAAGTAATACAATACTGTTTTGAGAGAAGCGTGAATATCTTCCGCGTTGTCATTGCTCTGTTATCATTGTTTACAATGCATAACAAACCTGATTGGTAGTGATGAGTGCCTTATATATTGCCAGCACGCAACTGATCGAACTATCGATAGGAAATTACTTTTTAGCCAACCGAGTGAACTGTCCCGTGCATTGACTGCATGGCCGGAGCACAAGTGTAGAACATGATGCATTGCTATCGAATATTGGCATTTGCTTTATTACTCCGGATACAATAAGCCCATAGGTTCCGTGTTGACGAGTATCACACCGGAAAGTCACACGTACTCCTAGAATGGATGTGATCAAAACAACTTCTCTCTCATAACAACATGTACAGCTATCACTGCTGTGATTTACATATAGATATCGAATCAAACGTTAACTAATGGGTTTGGGCGCGCGGTCGTTTAGCCGGTTCCCATAAAATACGAACATCGAAGTTAAGCAACCTCGGGCTAGGTCAAGGGGAAGGTGGGGGACCGCTATCCTTTACACACTAGTTCCATAACTATTGGTTGGAGCAGATTGGAGGGTTCGAAAGCTTGTGTTACAGTTTCGTTCTTCTCGAAAACTGCTCGGCAGTCCAGATAAGTTGAGGAATATGTATGACTGGTTACGCCGTCGTTTCGGAACGGACATACAGCCGATGGTCCCGTGGATACTTGTCGAAAGGAGTGGGCCACGTGCCGGTACCAGGTCAAATTCTATAGTTTAAGAACCCCAGCCTGAAACAAGAATCGAAGTCTGGACCTTCCGCATGGAAAGCAGGAATATAACCCCACATGATCACCGAGCCACACAATCTGTCACACCCACACGTTATGATAATCTATGATTTATTCTTACTTCTTTCTTATATTTCCGTAAATCTCAAAGTAACTAGAATCATCATAGATGGTATCTTTACACTGTTTAGTAGGTCTATTGGTCGTAAAGAAAATATCAAAATCGATCAGTGAAACGGAACTGTAATCCTCTATCACAAATATCTATAAGTATCTATTTGTATTGTGTATTGTTTTTCGTAAAGGCATTTTTCCTAATATTTATTTCATATAACAGGGATAATACTCTGATATTTCTGACGATTCTTACCATTATCTAGACAACGATTCATATTCAGCACTTATCATCTTACCTGATTCCATTTATACCTAAAACGTATTGAGCGATGCACGAAAACTAAGTTATTACCGGGTAAGGTTGAGGCGATTCCCTTCTATTAAGTTGCTTATTTTCGGTAGGGTTTGGATGACAAAAGACTTTTATCAAAGCTTTAAATCCATTTCTATTTTTAAAACAACTATTTTTCGGCTCACAAGATAATTTTCCAATTAAAAAGTCCTCAAGGATTTACTTAAGCTTTCATTAATCGCCTGATAGCAAATTTAAATTGAGTCTTGATCCATTTTAGTAACGGGAAAGAGATATAAATCTGAAACACAAGATCCGCTCATGCACTTGGTTTTCGCTTCGACCCAATTAGTACGAACCTTTCCAATATTTGCTCTTCAAAAAAATGAGACGTTTTTATTTCCTCGTAATACAGAAATAATAAAGAAATGAGTTTCATTCTACGGTCGGCTGAAGTTTCTATTAAACCTCTTGAGACGTGGTTCAATATGCTTTACAGAGTGGTAGCTCGTCTTGTTAACAACCCCACTTGGGCGTATTGCAAGTTTGACTTCCCACTCTTAGTTAAGCATTACAATGATCTCAAATCACCTCAGACAGTAATAATATCACACATACGGGAAGTTTTCGTATCAACGGACCGACAACATTGTATTAGAATGTTTAGTGCGAGGATTTTTGTTCACTCTAGTACGTTAGGGTACAATGAAATAAAACAATTTAGTAAACATGCATCAAACACGTTATTTTACAAAATATACAATGATTGGTAATATGTGTGTTGTCAGTCATATTTGTCTGTATTTACTACCGGTAACGTATTAAATGCATACTTACGCTAATTCTGTATATTGTTTAGATTACTGGAAGACAGAAGTATTCGCTAGTGCAAGACTTATTATAACATTGCTTATGTTGGTTTCTGAGAAAAGTATCTTGAAACCACATGAAATCGTACCAATCGATACAAATTCTTACCAAAAGGTGATGATTGTAGATTTCTGTAAGCAAGACCCTTCGCGTGCACACCACTTCACCTGGATTTCTTCCATTGACGAGAGTATGACGGTCATATCTTTTCTGAAGGATATACAAAAAAAAAAAAAAAAGACATACTGTTTGTTTTAGTTATTATGATTTCTATAAATACTTTCTTCGTGCGTTGTAGTCCAGCTCTAGACAGATCAAAAAGCTTCGATGATGATGGTATCCCACTCAGCGAGTCGCTTAGTTCCAAATATAGTTGTCCCAAGACTACCTTACACATGCTTTCGTCACAGGCGACTGGTTCGTAGCCAATCGGCGATCGGTATTGGCGCTGGTGTGTCTCGGGCGGTTCGCTGGCTCGCTACGACTGCCCCGGATGTGACGAAAGCAGGTGTAAAGTAATCTTGGGTCCACTATGTGTTGTTTGCTTTGGAACGTGTCTTTTCTTTAGACCGCATTTTGTCAAGTGTTTGCTGCGTCAGCTGTTGGAAGTAGTGGGTTGAGAGTATTTCAGCGCACCCTCCTTACCCAGTCACCGAAAACTCAGTCCTCAGCCCGCAAAAATTCCTGGGCACCCGTGAGATCAAAAGGTCTTCAACCACCCTCCTGATGGAAGTGATAATCCTTTCATCATGTTCGGCACTGTATTCGCGGTATACTCCGGATTCTATAGGCTTGACCCGAATGGTTTTAAACTTGACTAATAAGTCTGTAAGAATAATAAAGCTTATTCGCCTCTTGTTATATATTGTGTGTAGCTTGTTTTGTCATGACCTGAACGGCTGTACCCTATGTTTGATTTATACACATAGTTCACGTTCAATTTTATTTTTCAATTTTCTGTTTAATTAGCAATTGAACGAATGTTTTCAGAATAAACGAAATTATTTAAAATAACATGTGCTGTTATTTGATGAAACAATGATATATGGTTCGATAGCTCATCGTCAAAACGGTCCATTTAATCATATCCAAATACGAGATAAAGGTAACATGTTATTCATATTCACTGGTAGCTGTGTTAGCTCATTCAATAAACAATAACTGTCAGTGTTATTAGATCAGTTATTACTCCACACGAATGCTAGGCTCTGTCATGTAAACGTGCAGGATTGCCTCACACTGTAATGTGCCAGTTTATATAGTTCACAAACTTTTCTAATGAAATTGAGATGTTTCATGATAGGCCTATATATAGCTATATTTAAGTGGAGAAAAAATTAAGCCAACATTTTTATATGACAAAATAAAAAAAATGCTAAAGAATTACGTTTCTAAAGAGAATGCATTTTGTTTTGCAAATAGTTTGGTTGAGGGATATTTTCAGAAGTGTCAGTTGTCCGATGCCAACTTCTCCTGCCTTTTGTGGAACGCTTCAATAATCAATTACGTTTTTAAATGGAGCTTAGCAACACGACTCCCTGTAGATACATATTTTGGGCTTTTTGAGTCTTAAGATCAAAATGATTTTATCTTTGGACATTTAAGCACATTAAATGAGTTCAATAAGATAAAATTTTAGACATTTTTGTAATTAGGTTAAGTGTATATAAAAATCTAAACTTAAACAAAGGCCTCATCAAATCAACACAACATAATAAGATAATCAAATTAACAATTATAAGAGTTGAGCGTTAGGCCGAAAGTCTGTATTGAATTGTTAATTATGCGTTAAATAGTTCCGAAAACTAAAAGCGCAAGAATTGAGTTTGATAGCCTACTTGGTGTTGTGGGAACTCACATTTACTTATAATGAAGTTTAAAATAAACATAGCGTTGTAGTTTTCGGTAAATCTATTTTTTCATCTGCCGATGCAAGAATTAGAGATTAAAACATACGTTCACCGAAAACTTTCACATATAAATTTCCCCCCCAAAAAAAACTCCGTAATACAGTGGATTACTTCAATACACACAATATTAATACGTCACGCTTTTTTGCTTAAATAACTGTAAATATATAGTTTGAGTTTACAAAAAATATACTTAACATAACTACCGTATTTTTAATTTGTATTTTTTTAATATTTTACAAACGCACTTTAATTACTCTCAGGTTAGTTGAACGGGTGTATAAAAAACAAATGTTTACCCGTGTGGTATAAAAAATTCAATTTCATAACCATAAGTATGTCTTTATTTGTATTATTAGTTTAATTTGCTCGTATTGTTCTTTGTACTCCATGATGTAGTTTGTTTGAAAATAGTATTGTTTACGTTCTTATTTTAACCAACTCTGAACACACCCAAACTTAATTTCTTAAAACACCACTGGTGTTATTTTTCAACGTATTTTACTTTCTACTGAACACAAACTAATTAAAATAAACTGTTATAATAACCGTCCATGAAATAAAATAGCTGCACGAAGATTTAATTGTTTTCTTAACGCATCGTGTGGAGGGCCTGGCTGACACTCGACAAACTAACTTTACACTTTTGCCAGACTCAAGGAACGAAAACAGAAAACGTTAAATTATCGCAATTACATCTAACTAGTTCAGTATATCCTAGTTTAGGCACTGATTTCTAAAGTTACACAAGATATCCGCAAAATTTTCAACTTTCCGTGAATATCCTTTTCAGACAATAAAACTTTACGTGCGTGAAAATCTGGTCTGCATTAGTTAAGAGTCTTGCGTAAAGTAGCTCATTAACCGGGAGGCCGGAGAGTCGCCTTTTTTACGGGCCGTAAAGTTTCGCCAAAATTGAGTGAGAATACTGAAGAGCCCTAAGAGCAACAGAGCGAAACGTAATAACGAAGAGAAACAAAGAATTAGAGAAGAATTATTAGAAAGCTGAGTCTCTTCTTGATTGCGTTCTCTGCTTTCACGAAAATAACTTTATGAAGGAGAAAAACTTGGGGAGAGAAGAAGATTGAGATATTTAACAAACGTAATTATGACAAAAGAATTGGAATCTGTTTCAGTAGGTGACTAGATGGTAGACGTACTAATGTGACTTTTCAAAACAGCAGAGCTTAAGGATACTTTAAAACAATAACAAGACCGGCGCCATTGTTAAATTGTAAAATGAAACACGCATTTTCTTAGCGTCTTATATTTCTATGTTCTCAACGAAACATGTTTGTTTAAGTTACGAACGCAAGACAGTTGATGAATAAAAGTAATTCCCATTCAACTGGCGGCATTTTATCCTTGTTGGATAATTAAATATTTATTTTTCCATCAAAATATAAAGCATTCTTAGTAGGTATATTCCTATTTTAATTCATATGCCTAAACCATTTTTGTGTTCACAGCCTGACACTGTCATAGTTGGTAAAATAGTCGTTGTACCTGAACCTCCATATCGCTGATAATGTACGTATGACTCAAGAATACTTCGAAGATGTAATTATTTATTAGAATCAAATCATATTTGCTTATGGTTTATTTACATGAAGTCAATAAACAAAAGGAAGGCGTCAATGTTTCGTCCACTTCGTAAGGACCGTGTGATGCTGTTCGCGATCTGAGCAACATGCCAACATGCTTTATGTACAAGATGTAATGTCGAGATGTGCTCGAACGATATTTCGGAACGTGAACACTTTTGTCTTTGACTTATAACCAAGTTTAGAAACAACCTTAGACAGAGAACTGACACAAGCACGGATTCTTCAAACCTCTAAAAAGAAAGAGAAATAGATGCACAACATAAAATTGACAATGCAATGTTTTAATTGAACGAGTGCTTAGTAGCAGCCGCATTTTTCGTACCCTACTCATTTGGAATATGTTTACTTCTTGCACCTTATCAAGGACAGTAAAGCTCTTAAACTTTATATGTTTATTCAATAATCTAAGCTGAACCATTGGGGAAGGCAGGTCCGGGTTAGTTGCCGAAATTCTTCCCATTGAGTTTGCACAACGGGACTGAGCCCGAAAGTTTTCTTCAATTAACCCCCTTAGTGTTCTCCAAACTCTCTTAGCGAAGTAAATAGGCTAATAACATTCTAGAGCGAAAGCGTAGTTGGAAATAATGAGTCGAAACTGTGATTTCATTCTTCCTTACACCGGTCACCACACATCTTCGAGAGCCTTCACACAAGTTATCTTTTTTCCAGAGGACTTAACACTCATATAGGGCGAAGCACATTGACGTGGAAACATATCTATTTTAGCATATTCATTTCCTTTTAACTTGTCATTTTCACACGCCGAGTTATTTTTTAAATTAAACCAAAAATTGGGCGTTTTAATAAACCCCAGTGCACCTTTGTGTTTGAATTTTGAAACAATCCTGCTGAAAACGAAACCTAACAACGGGGGTGTTCCGCACGAGTGTTAATTAAAATTGTGTTGCTCTGGTGAAGTGAAACACGTGAAATTTCTTTTAAGAGCGAGTAAAATATTTTGACCCACTTGTAATGATATTATTTGACATTATTTTACCTCAGCATCGTCCGTAATTATATACAATAGGGAGTCCATTCATGGTGTGCGCTACTGAACTACTACCACTTTCCGAATACACAAATACATCATAAAACATTTTTATTTAATCACAACTTTACATTTATTGCACTTAAAACAGGCATGGTGTCAGAATTGTGTATTAGTATTTGACCAATAACAAAAAGATGGTAACAATCACATATTTTTAAAGTATCTTCCTATTAAGATGATACTTTTAAACATGATCGTTTTGGTAATTTCCTTGAAATGGTCTAATACATACTATTAATGAATTTTAGATGACTTTTCTGAACATATCAGCGACTATAAATAGCGGCCAGTACAAACTCACACTCGTACACATTGTTATTAACAACTTATTGTCAAGCAAAAATAACAATTATCATAATTTGTGGGACATAAAAATCAACCAGTTCATGTTTTTGGATTAAAAAACATATTTTCCACGGTATTGTAGTTGACTCACATTTTAACATGTTCAAATCAATGTCGTGTAAAGTTTCAATGATGATACTGCCACTTTCTAAATGCTTACTCATAATATTTTTTTGCGGTCTTGTTTCTAAATACAAATTTATATGGTGACTAATTCTGCAGCATAATTGCCTAACTTACTCTTCGTAAGTGGCGAGAAATTAATATTCTACGCACACAGATGCATGGTTCCAATACCGCCACGTTCTTCCAAGACTCGTAATTAAATTAGGATACAAGTGTGCCTTACTTTGTAATTAGTGAAACTGTTTGCTCTACTATGTTATTGTAGTGTAGGAGTCAGGGGTGACCAAAACACTGTAGTCTAGAGCGCTTGAGTAGAGAACACAGATTTTGAGATTCTAGCTACACTACACAGTAATACGTAAATTGTTTAAACGCACTACATTTCAGTCATAATTTGATCTGTTAAATGCTAATGTGTGATTTCTGATAACAATTTATTTTTGATATTTTTTTGTAATGCATATTAATAATGTAAATAATTTAGCACTACGTTTGCTCGAATTGTCTAAAATAAATCATGAATGTGTGATTGAATTTGCTTTATTCAATTGTGGTCGTAATATACGAATTACGCGCTACTTATTTGCTTTTTCTCGTCCTATTTACACACATATTCATTAACAAACGTACGGGCCTTATACTTTGATACACATTAAGCAAATACACTAACATAAAGTAAAATATTCAAGTTGAACGCCCGATAGGTAAAAATTAGAGCACACGAAATTTTCACTTTTAAATATTAATTAAAATATACTTATAAATTATAATATGAAGTGAAGATATTAAATGAAGCTGCAACGATCACTGTCCATATACTCGATCATTGTACAAAATTCTCTTGACAGTGTTTTGTTACTGTTTTTATAATGTCTTTATATGTTGTCGTGTTTGTTTTTTTAATTTGTCAATCTTTTGAGAACGGGAAATGTAATTTTCCCGAAACGTTTAAAAAAATTAATCGTATTTTTGATGAGCAGTTTAATATATGCCAATATCAGAACTAAAATACATTGTCCGAAGTTACAAAGTTGGGCCCAAAACGAGAAATATAAAAATCAGTGTACTGCAAGAAAGTAGGTATACACCTAATATAATAAAGTAAAAAGATAAAGATGAACAAAATAAAAGAATAAAATAAATATCGTTAGACCACGGAATAAACACCCAGTCCCCCCTTGCCCAACGAGCCAGGTATATTACAGTAAGAGGTTAACCTGTGTGGCTGTTTTATTGGTGGGTCATACCAGTGGCGTACGCAGGAATATATTTCGGAGGGCGTTCCACAATGTAGAACATAACTATAAAAAGGTTTTTCAAAATACGATTTCAAAATAAGTTAAACAATCAATTTTACATATAACATTACTAAATTGTTACAACATACAATTTCACCTATACGAGAGTGTGTCTTGACTAGGCAAATAGAGAAATTAATACCTAACTGTATTTAATTTAGTTAATAAATGTAGATGATTTGCAGAGTATAATTAAAGTAGAGACCCGGGAGGGGGGGATCCAGCCCCTCTGCCCCCCCCCCCCCCCCCCTCCCCTGGATACGCCATTGACACACAACATTGACGCTTTCAAATATTCCGAAATATAATAATTAAACATAACAATATGAAACATTTTTAACAGAATTTTTTTATTACTTGTTGATATTGTCACATCGCCTTTTTGTATGAAGATCCCAAAGAACTTAGAAACTCCGAATCACAAGACCTATAAACAGCCGCGTCACAACAGCTTGCGTAGCTAATTCCTTCTCATAATGTTTTCAAAGCTTCACCGACATGTTGTCCACCCTTGTACTAAAGTAATTTTATTGTCTGTTGCGAATCGTAACTCTTCCGGTGCGCGGGTGACTTAGTGCTGAGTATACCACGCGCACCCTGAAGACAACCAAGGCCTGCATTGGCCGTGTAATCCGCTTGACGTTTTTTAATTAAAACAATTTCTACGGCAGAGAATTACGCCGTTTCTTTTACGCCGTTTAGACAGTCCTATTAAAAGTGCTTCCTACTACAGCGTTGTTGTTGTTTTGTTATTTGAACGTAACAATTTATTTGCTGGGATGGTTCAACTAATTATCCGCCGCCATGTGTCTTAGAAATAAAAACTTAGAAGTTTCTACGAAATTGTTACAGCTAAGCGAAGAAGTTTCGTAATTTTCGTGGGGGGAAACGAACTTGTCTCCGTTTACAAAGATGGATTGTTTCGTAGTTGTGATGGTCATTTACAGGACGGTCAATGAAAATACTGTTTTGAAAGTTTTGTCTCCAGAATTCTAAGTTACGACTTATTAAAAGTGGCAGAGTTTCCGTATTTGCACAGTAGACGAACGAGCAATGTATGCGATATCTTAATTTGCTTTAGCTCACGGACGGCTTTAATACATCCAACGTTTTCAGCCGTCCCAGATGTAGGTGCGTGGGAATGGTTGTTCCACGCATCGAGTGCATTGGGTGCGTGGGTGGGTTGCTTTATGGGCACGCGATGGGGGGTAGAGGCGGGGGGGGGGGGGGGGGATAAAGGAGTGTGAGTTTCAGCCGCACATAAATGCGTTTAGGTAAATCTTACTGTACGCGCTTAAATAAGGAAACAGAGAAGAAAAAGTCTCTAGTCGCATTTATACATTTTTATAAAATAATGTGAACAGTTATTATATATCCAACTCTTATTCTGCATGTGAAAAATTTAGATTGGTTTGAAACTTTCCCCAAAGTATGTTTTCCTGTGTCTTCATCTAATAAAAACTATTATAAAACGCAGTAAACATATAAACAACAAGAAATATGTTGAGTTTGAACGAAATGTATGCAGCAATATACAATTATGTTCTACAAGTTTAGTAGTAGTAGGTTTCAATACGACAGCACTGTTGAGACCTCTGTTACGGTGTACGTGTGTAGCCTACTGTCACTCGCCGTCTCTGTAGATCAGAGATCGAGTGCCCGCCCGGCGCAGGTGAGGAAAGACGTTGTTTCGATACCCTCGGAGTCGTTTTCTACATTCTGTCTTACAAAACACACACAACACACATATATCAATTCGTTCTTATTGATCTTATTCCACATTTTTTGAATTGTGTTCATATCTTGTATCACGACGTTTCGTCGGCATTCTCAGGCGCTTTATCCCGCGGTCTTTCTCGCGCGACCTTCAGGCCACAGACTGTGAAGTCGGCGAAACGTCATGATACGAGGTATGGCATCAATACTCTCAATTATAAAACTTATAATAACACTTCAAAATAATCAACATTCACACGTGTGCAATATTGCAGGTCATGGTCACCGATAAGCGATTTCGTAAGAATTGACGCCAAAAAAATGTTTAAACATTAGGTAAATTTCACATCATAACTATGCGTTATAAATTCCTAAAGCAAAAACAGTCTGGATACTTCAGGAAACCAAAATGAAATATTTTTCTAGTGCACTATAAAACGTTTTTCTTTTTCTAAAAAGAATGGTTCCTTCATTGAAACACGCGGACATGTGTCTTTTTTAAAATTCTATTTCCACGAGTTAATTTCAAAGGCTATTGGAGTTTTTCTCTTGGGGATCGTATTGTTAAGATTGAGGGGGGGGGGGGGGGGGGTGGAGAGGAAGGGACGTCCCTCAATTATTTAGGTCTGAGGCACGCGATACTATGTGCGTGATATAATGGTATAATACATTCTGCATCTCATACAACTTTGAAGAGTTTTAGAAATTGAAAAATCCCGTGTCCTGTAATTCGTGACTTCGGAACGGATAAAACGCTCCCAGGTTATATGGGACGACCAGGAATTTTGCTTAAATAATATATCGGACTCGTTCGTATTCGAAGTGAAATCCTTTATTCAAACCTACCCCGTTGCCGTTCAGTTTAGTATTAGGGATCATTATCCTAGTATTGCAGGTGGGGAGATCAAAAGGTGAATGAAGGCAAATATAAAGCTTTTTAGTTTTTAGCTGATATGAGTCGACTAGATGTAACGATTTAACGGTATTATAATTAAACTAAAAAATGAGGCCAGGTGTTATGACATACAGCTTAATGATTAGTAGTCAGTCATGACAGTGGCCATGAACAGCTGAATTGCAGGGTTTTCGAAAAGGACCTGAACAATTGAAAATATTTGGCTGTAAAACAAAAAATGTGGGTTCAAGATCAGAGCCACTAAAAGGATAGATTTTGTTTTAGGTGCAAGTAAGGGAGCATGGCAATTAATGTAGGGTAAAACCCAAGTGTAGTGTGCACACAGGTTGATACTGAGATTGTTGATATATTGCAAAGATGATTTTTTCTTACAGTTACGGGGTATGATGTATGTTCAAGATTAGGTGCCTATACGTGACAAGACAGTTTTGACTTAAAAGTTTATGAATTTTCGTTCAAGATTAAGTGCAAGGCAGCGATAGTTTGATACTTGAGATTAGTGAGTTACAATCATTCGCTTAGAAAATGTAAATTTAGGAGGAGGAAGTGACGAGAAGCATTTGAACGAAAACCAAAATGAAATGATCCGAAACATGCTAACAGGAAAAACAAGGAACGAAAACCGAAAATCAAAAAACGAAAAACGAAAAACGAAAAACGAAATCGAAAAACGAAAAACGAAAAACGAAAAACGAAAAACGAAAAACGAAAAAAGAAAAACGAAGAACAAAATATACATATAAATTAAAATGAAAGGCAAAAATACTGATTTATAAAACGATCCCAACTTAAACGAATCTGAGAATTCAAAAAGTTGTACTTGTTTGCGACAATTTCAGAGATACATGAAAATAATATTTTCTGCGATAAGATGATGTTTTATATTATTTTATCGCCCTTATCAATATTTTTCCTTCATTAAGGATGAATTTATTTCAATAATGTTTATGTGCTGGATTCGCATCTTGGCTCTTTTAAAACAAGATATACATACATCTGAGGGTGCGAGTTACGCGTGGAATACTCTATGTCATGCATATATGTATGCTTAGTGATCATGTGTATAGGAAAGTTTGATGGTGATTGTGATCTAACGGCTGGCTCCAAGGTTAAAAACTAGAGTATAAGTATATTTAAGTTATTAAAGTCAACTCCCAGTCCCACCATCTTGAAAATGCTTGCTTGCTTGTATCCTCTTGTAACACAAAATTAAACATGGTTGTTTTCTAGCCGTACTTCCTGATTGTGCCTTTGTACTAAACAACAATCCCGGAAGTTGATACAACGGCAAACCTTCTCCCCCCTCCGGAGCTGCCCCCCTTCGCCCGGAACTGCTTCGCTCACAGGAGTGCCTGTGTATTAACATTACCTACGTAGGTTATTTTAATATAAACTTGTGGCTCAAAAACTTTATTGTTTGTTACTTAATAACATAAAAGATAAACTGGACGTGTTAATTATCTCTCAGTGACGAAGGCAAATTTAATTTATTTTTCAGCGAAAAGTTTTTTTTTTTTTTTAATTGAGGATTCCTATATAGACTTGTTCGCTACTCTGTTAAATCCGTTGCTGCAGAGAAGTTTTGTGACAACAGTAAATTTACACGAATCACGATACACCGGGCTGGACGTTAATCCATCCACTGCGAATTAATAAAAAACAAAATGTTTAACCAAATGTGTGTGTGGGGGCGCGGAGGGGGGGGGGGTCTGTTATTGAATTTTGTTTTTATTGTGCTAAACTTCAGTTGATAATCGAGACATTTTATGATAATAATAGTTGTTGAGAAAGGAATATCTAAGTACTAGCCAAGGCTTAGTCATATGGTATGATAGAAAAAAGAATATATTTTTTGAATGAAGATTTTTAGTTAGCGGTACCTATCAACTCCGACACCTCCAAAATAGAAATACATGTGTCCTAGCACAGAGGCAATCATCTTAATGTATTTTATCTACACACATTTATGTGTATAACACTAGTATAGCTACCCCAGCTATATCGCCCAAAACAATTTTACATTTTATATTAGCTGAGTAAGGCCTACGCACAATTGGCATAGCGCAAGCGTAACGGAACGTAAGCGCAGCGCAAGAAATATGAACCAATGTTATCACATGGCCTCGTCTCCAACTGACACAAGAGCGCATGGCGCAGCATAACGGAGCGCAAGAGTTGGTTATATTTTATATTTTTGCGTTGTGCTTGTGCGCGACATAACGATCGACCAATAGGAATCTTGTACCAACCAGACAGCTGTGGCCTCGTCATACTCACTCAGTCAAATTAGTAATTGTTTTTAGTATATTATTACGTGACTTTCGTTTGTATCAGACTAGAGCCCTGTACCGTCACTAGCCTTCAATTTCAATAAATAAAATAAATTAACAACAGCTCAAGTGTGCACTGTATCAACATTATATAAAATGAAACTGTTTTACAAGACTTTGACTAGGCCTATCGCGGATGGAATTTGTTGGATGCGAGGTAGGCCTAGGCCTAGAATTAAACGGATACAATAGGCAAGCCGTTAATTATAGCTATATACGTCTTGTTTCATGCCTGTGAATGCAGGCCAACCCTAGACCGATGATAACAAATGGCAATATTGAATTTGTAGTCTGTCTCTAACCTCAAACCATGGCGAGTGCAGACGACTAGACAGCCAAAACTTGCGTTGCGCTGTGGTTGTGTTACGTGAATTGTGCGTTGGCATCGGCCTTCCGTTGAGCTTGCGTTGTGTTTATGCTTGCGCTATGCCAATTGTGCGCTCTCTCTAAAATCCGCTATAATAAGATATTGAAAAATTGTTACGTAATATGTTTCGATACGAGAAGAAAAAGTTGATAAGTAGATTTAAAACAATGGAAACATTGACGTAGGTATCTTATACTTCTGTATCATATACAGGGGGCTTGGTGCGATGAGAGCTTGTCTTTGCATTAGTGGAACCTCGGTCCTGTTGCAGATATAGAATACATAAACAAATAAATATAAATTCACATTTCGAGTCTATCCACTCAGTAACTAAAAGTACGCAACGCTTATTGTGTTCTTTCTACTGTTACTTGTTCTACTCTCTCCTATACCTATGTGGTTCATCTACTGGATCGATATCAACTTGACTGTATTCTAGATACAGTCATTCGGATAGTCAGCTACTGGATAATCGTTAATTATCCAGGTAAAAGGGAAATAATAATAATAATTTTTGTAGGAATACCCGTTCTAGGGTGCACACCAGCTTTACCTGGTGTGCCCCTCTTCAGGTGACTAACTAGGTTATTAGGGTGTTTGGATAGTTGGGCAGGATTGTCCGAGGGCTGATAGTATGACTCAATCCCAGCATTCGCTTTTACGACTGAGGAAAACCTCGGAAAAAACCTTCAGTCAGGACTGCCGGTGGCAGGAATCGAACCGACGACCTCCCGAATTAGAGTCTCGCGTCTTACCGCTGAGCCACCTCTATCGGTTAAAAGGGAAAGACCCCACCCAGGTCTATGATATTCATCCACCTGACGTCACGTATACTCTCTTCTATACTTACGTTCATCTACTGGACAGTCATCACCTGACACAGATCTATTGCAATGTAAATCTTCTGTATTCACCAGATGTTCTTCTGCTACTAGATATCATCTACCCATATCTACTTAGATTTTCATCTACCGGATAGTCATACTAATTGAGTACGAATATACCTTATAATTTTCTCAGATAGTTAGTTTAGATAGACAAGTAAAGTCATCTGATAGGATTCTATCCAAATCTTCAGCGAAAGATCGTTTTCATTTTGTTAGGAAAGTAATCTGGAAAAACATGATGATGAATAAAGATTAGAAATCTTATTTCACTCCTTATTTATGTTTTATTTAACAACGTACAGAACAATAAACTAACGTGGTTTTTGCGCTGTCCGCCACGTTTAGTCACCTCGTACGACAGTCAGAGCTACTTCCCAGACCCCCCCCCCCCCCCCCCCCCCGGGACCCTATATTTGTTATCACGGACATAACACCGTGTTGCTGTTATTATCATTGAAAGCCAGTTTAACAGTGAATCTCGACCCCCCGCTGCGAAACTCCTGGTAACTTTCGGTTAAAATGCTTTAAAATTGTCAAAACAAGACCAAAATATGTCGTCCGTAGAGAATTGAATGCTCTTTCTTATAAATGTATTCT
Organism: Isoperla grammatica; assembly: GCA_945910005.1. Taxonomy (NCBI): domain Eukaryota; kingdom Metazoa; phylum Arthropoda; class Insecta; order Plecoptera; family Perlodidae; genus Isoperla; species Isoperla grammatica. Next base: position 30,104,259 of record OX246738.1, read on the forward strand.
GTTCAAACACATTTTTTCCGAAATTATCAAATAACTTAATTTAAATTTGTAGTGTTTTGTTGCAACACACCTTTCACAATCAGGTACTTTGAAAATCGTAAATATTTTTGGAACAGGATATTAATTGGAACGTAACATTTATATCACATTGAATTCTCTAGGAGATGATATATTTTGGTATAGTTTTGACAAATTTAAAACGTTTTGAAACCGGGAGGTTGGTAGCAGGTGTCGAGACACAGCCAACACGATTAACATCCAAATCACCCTCGCTTTACATCGTAAGGGTACCCTACCCAACATCACCGTGGCAAACATGATGGCAATGCAGTCTGTCTGCTCGACCGACCGATCCCATCAAAGAGTGTCGCACGCAAACAAGCACTATCCTACATGGACAATCAGCCCCACAAAGTGATTCCTATCGCTAAAGGTTTGACAGTACCATCAAACAACAGAAACAGTGACGACGACATAATTAGACGCGAATTGAGTTTTAATCAAATGCCCTCGGTGCTTTTACGTTTCAAAGAGTGCTAGACTTGCCGTATTCATGAACGTCACACGCACAAAGTAGTCGCAGTATATAGTTGAAACAAGCAAACGCTTTTTCATTAGGAAAACGCTCTGTTTGATGCGTTCATAAGCGAGCGCGTCCATATCTACGAACGTTCTGACGAAAAGATCTCAAAGCTAATAAAAACAATAATTAACAGCAATTCAAGAATGTGCTCTGCAAAAATTTGTCTAATTTCCATAGCTATTATACTTCCCGATATTGTTGAATGCATTGCAATGTGCGTTGCTAAGAATTTTCGTTGTCATTCTGTTTAGTGTTTTCGCCGCGGTCCGCCACCGTAACTAACAGTTATTGACAGCATATGAAATGTAATTTCTGCCTCAAATACGTATCAAATCGCGTATACATAAGTATATTCGTGACCGGGCAAAAATTTACTATGTTATAGCCACCTCACATTTTGCCGTTACTGCGTTTGAGAAAAATGTTTTCGAGAAACTTTTGTGTAACTTTCCCAATACTTATTAGATCGCCATAAAATGAACATATTCGTGATCGGGAAAATCTGTAGAGTAATATGGCTATCTCATATTTTGACGCCATTTTGTTTCAGAAAAATATTTTGCAGTAACTATGGTGTAACTTTGTAACTTTTCGAACGATTTTGCCTCAAAACTATACACCTTCAATCCACATTGAGGCTTGTGGCTGGTCCATATTTTAAGTTATTCGGACTTTCCGTTCGACCGCTATCGACAGACATAAAAAAAAAAAAAAACAACAGAACGAAGTGCCATAAGAGTCGAGTAGAGACGCTCGCTTCGCTCGCTTAATCAAAAAGAAAATATTTAAAGTAGAAATGAAATAAAAGTTGATTTGGTTTACCAACTAGGAAAACGCTCTGTTTGACGCGTTGATAAGCGAGCGCGTCAATATCTACGAACTTTCTGGCGAAAAGTTTGCAATGCTAATACGAACAACAATTAACAACAATTCAAGAATGCGCATTGCAAAAATTGTTCTTATAATCATGGCTATTATACTTTCCGACATTGTTGTATGCAGTGCAATGTGCGTTGCTAAGAATTTTCGTGGTCACATGTTTTCGCCGGGGTCCGCCACCGTTACTAACAGTTATTGACAGCAATAGAAATGTAATGTCTGCCCATAATACGTATCGGATCGCGTTTAAATTAGTATATTTGTAACCGGACAAAAATTTACTATCAGATAGCCACCTCAAATTTTGCCGTTACTGTGTTTCTGAAATATATTTTCGAGTAACTTTCGTGTAACTTTGCCAATACTTGTTAGATCGCCATTAGATTAACATGTTTGTGACCGGACAAATCTGTAGAAAATCGGGCTATTTCACATTTTGCCGCCATTTTGTTTCAGAAAAATATTTGGCAGTAACTATGGTGTAGCTTTAACTTTTCGAACGATTTTGCCTTAAAACTATACACCTTCAATCCACATTGAGGCTTGTAGATGGTCCAAATTTCAAGTTGATCGGACTTACCGTTCGACCGCTATCGACAGTCATAAAAAAAAAAAAAAAAAAAAAAAAAAACAGAACGAAATGCCATAAGAGTCTCGTGGAGACGCTCGCTTCGAAGCCTTACCGGCTAATCGAGACATTTTAGAGAGATTCTCAACGAACATAGCGACCACCATGCACAGGCGTTCCCAATCAAGCTTAATAAATGTGTTGAATAATATGGTTCAGATGTTTAAGAGCCTGCCTCATTTTTTGTTTTTGTTTTATCAAAGGGTGTCAACGATTCAGAAAGAATGTTTTCTTTTCTTTCTTAATACCTTTCCTGTATTCAAATAAGGCGGGATACACACACCTAGATTTCTATGCTACTAAAGAATGAAAGTAATTCACCACAAACCATGATTTCTTTTCACCTTGTTCCTTCAGAAACTGTTATCAGTTCCAAAGGGGAGAGTAATGTTCTATAATAAAAGCTATTTATATGCACACTTGAAATCCAATGTTCATCATATTGCAGCCATTTTGTTTCGTAGCGATGATCGGTGACGCTATCGACGTTATATCGCAGGCACTCGGCGAGCACGTACAAATCATAATATAAGCAAAATATTTTAGCCACATTCAAAACATTTTATTAAAAAGCGTATACTAAAAATAATAAAAACTGATAACAATACAGTGGTGAATGGAAGCGGGGCGGGGCGGCGGGGAGGGGGGGGGGGGGGGGGCGAAACCTATCCCCAAAAAATAAATTGTTTGATTTAACCATCTCCCAATAAAGAAATACTTTTGTGACCATTTAACCTAGAAGAGAAAAATTGTCTTTACACTGAGCAACTTGTCATTAAACAACCAGATACTTCGTTAAAACTTATCAGCATATTCACTACACCAATGCCAATATGCCTCTTTTCAAAGCCTAAGGCGCCACGATCCTGTACGCGCCCCAAGTGTAGATCGAGTAAATTTTATTATCTTGCATATTAAATCTTTTTCTACTAAACTGCTACCAAATATTATATAGCTTTTACACTTACTATCGACAATATTGGGTGAAAATGCGCCTTTCTGAATCTGTTCACGACCAGTGCCACCCCCCCCCCCCCCCCCCCTCCCCCCTCCTTCCTCACTATAGTCACAATGATAGCGGTTCGCAATTTCTGTATCAGAAATATGAACAATCCCCAAAACAAATATTTTCAACCCTACCGTTGTCACTATATATTCCCAAAAGACAACAACAATGCATAAAAACCCATGTTTTCCTGTTCCGTGTGTGGTCAATTTTAGTGCTACCCTTTCTTGGAAATAAAACAGCATAAGTTTAGAACCACAAATATATTGGTGAAAAACTGTAGCAGTGCAAACAAGACAATGGGAAATTCATTTTCATTGGAAAACCTTGACTTCAATGAGTTTGCACCCAAGCTCTACTTCTAAAACGTTCAGTAACCATGACGTCGATTTCATCCATACTGTAGAAGAATAAGATACGATATACAACACAAGATAATTGTCTGCTTCACCACATTTACTTTTTAGCTTGTGTACCCCAAGTGCAACTATTCACTCAAAGATAATTAAATACACGTACGGCCAATGAGTCATCAGATTCACACATGCTAAAAATAAGTTCGCTGAACAAAAAAAATACGATTATGATATGGTTTTGCGAGGGATGCTGTAGTGGGGGATATAAGTTATAATTTGTATTTGATTAGTTTATTCTATATTCGCAAAAGGACTTAATTTTTACTTTACTGTAACACAAACTTTAAAGCGCACTGGAATTGTTGTCTACTGTACTGCGGCAAGCCCCGTCCTCTACATTCTACATTGCATATTTAAGGAATGACCACAACATCAGGTATAAAAATAACTACGTGACAACTTAGACAATCTCGATTTCAGAATATATGGTCGGGAAAACCGACAGGTGCACCATGTTTTTACAACGCCTTGAACGACGTTGTTCCAAATGTGGTTCCATACTCTTAAAAACAATTTGTATTAGTGTACCGTAATTTAACATACAAATTTGATCAATATAGACACCTTGCATTTTGGTAGACTTTTATTATGTTAGATAGTATTTTGTCTGAATCCAGTACAAAAAGTGCGATTTCTGTTGCAATTTGTTTAAGGTCGAGGCCTCATCACATGAAAATGTTCCATGTATAAAGCCTTTCTGTTGTTAACCTGACGAGTAACCTTATTGTTGTTGTTGTGGTTGTTGCAGTGAATGTGTTGAGCGTGCAGATCACCGACCTTCGAGTGCCCACCGCGGTTCGCAACGGATCCGCCTCAGCGCTGCTCGACTGCGAATACTCCCTCAAGCCGGATGAATACAACCTGAGCACTGGCCTCGTGCTCAAGTGGTATTTCAACGAGCGGCCGGTCCCGGTGTATCAGTGGATAATAGGGCAGAGGCCGCAAGACTTGGGGATCCTCCAGGGCCGACTGGACATGAGCTATCGCGCGTCCAACAATAACTACACGATGCATCGTGCGTTGTTCATCACCAACCCCACCGTGGAACTGTCTGGCGACTACCGCTGTATCGTGTCCTCCTTCACCGACGAGGACTTCATGAACAAGAAGATGATCGTCTATGGTGAGTCAGTCAACCATTATCGGTTAATGGTCAAATCATAACTAGGGATACTCTCTGTGGGATGCATGCAATGATAATCGAACATCTCCACGTCTATGAACATTCTAACCAAAAGATCCCAAAATTACAGCCATTGTTTTATAATGAGAATCACCATATTTATAAAAACACTAATCAAAAAAATAATACAAGGATCTGCATGGCGTAGATGTTTAGCTGTCAACTCATCGATATTATACTTCTTCCCATTTATCTTCAATATAACAAATGACTGCGCGTAGCCTACCGTTTTCTTTGTCATAGTTACTATATATTTTATTACTTGTCAAGCAATAGAAATGTAATTTCTACACCCAATACTTTCGGATCGTGTTAAAAGTAACATTTTCGCTGTGGGTCGGAAGATAACTATTCCATGGCAATCTCACATTTTGCCGGCATATTGTTTTGTACGAAATATTTCGAGTACCTGTGTTGCAACTATAAGTAGCTAGCTTCTGGGTCGATTGTGGCACAAAACTAATGGCGTTCATTCAACATCGACATTTTCTGGATGGTACCAATTTTAGCTTACTCGAGGTCTTCGTTCGAGCGCTATGGCGAGACAAAAAGAAACAAAAAACAAAACAAAACTGGTTCCATATAATATGTTGAAAAGAAAAGTTCGTTTCCAATGCTAAGGGCCAGTTTCACCAAATTTTTAAAGTCGGATTATCCGGTTATTTTGACTTCTCTAGAAACAAACATGGCGACTGCCATGAATTTCCATATAATAGTTTTTGAAAATGGTTACCAAACCGAGCTTACAAAATCGGAGTCTATCAAAGTTCGTGTATTGGGACCTTGAACGTTCGGAAGTAGTTTTGACGTTTTTAGTCAACTAATTTCTCTTAAACAAATAATATGATTATTATGAAAATGTATGTACTTGCAGAGGGGTGTCATATCTAATATCTACGCATGGTATTAAGTAAATTTGTGACAAGTCTGCTCAAAAATAATATACTCACGTTTGAATTATGCAAATAAATTACTTTCGTCGAAAATGTTCCGCGAAATAATACGGAGAATCTGTTTAAAAATGGGTACATTGTTTTTGAATAGGTTGGCTATGCATAGATATGAAATCCCTCTACAAGTAAGAAAATATTTATAATAATCCTACTAGTTTAAGAGTAATTGGTTGACGGCCAATACATCTGTAAAACTCCTACTGCCGAATGCTCTTAAGTGATGTTAGGAAAAACGTTTTTGTAACCTCTAGTAAGTTAGTTGTAGCTCTAAGTGTGAAAATTAAAAAAAAAAACGAATGAGTTTATTATAAACAAATCATAAAATAACCTTTTGAACATACCTACGATGCTTAAAAATATTATCGGTTCAAGTCCTTTGAAAGAATAATTATATGAATAAACTTCCGAAGGTAATATATTCGTTTGATATAGTTTTTAGGGGTGGATGGAGAGGGGGGCGCATTACAGGTTACAGCGAAGTAATCACTCTGTTAAAACTTACCGGTAAATGATATAACTAAAATATTATTCCGAGCTTGTTTATACAGCGTTAAACATGCCAAGAAGTTAGCAACCGTAGTCGTTGCCACCATTGCAATTGAAAATAATTCGCTAATTACTCGACGAAATGTTAATCGATAAGAGGTAATTTTCCTTGGTCCTCGTCGATCGTATCTAAGTCTGTTGCGTGTTAACTACGCCGCTTTGCGTTTGTGCGTGTACGTGTGCGTGTGGTGAACAGTGTAAGGATTTGTGCGAACGGCTTCATTAAAGACGAAATGAAAGCTGGAGACTCGTCTCTCATTTACTATTGAACTTTTATGCAAGGAATAATGAAAGTGGCGATGAAGAGTGGGTATATGCAAACTGTGTATTACTTTGTTTTGTCAATACGTCTTTGAGAACACTGCTGCTTTAGATCTCTGTATATGGTTATTAATCAGTGAAAAGCTGGTATTTTTATTTCTCGTGTCGCTCGGTTTTGAAAAAAAAAAGTCTTTCGTCTCTTCTCATCACATATTCTCTTTGGCAATGTCTTCTCTCGCGTTAATGAGTTTTTACTCGTTATTTCCGTCGCACTTTTGAGTGTGCTCTACTTAACTTTGACGCGTTTCGTTCCCTCCCGTCTTTAGAAAATAAGCGTCGCGTTTTTCACGACTATCACTTAAGTTTGAAAGTACGCGACCAATGTAGGTGCCGCGCTTACTGGTACGTTAACGAGTATATTGTAGTCTTGTGACGCTGCGCTTCCATACAGTGCCAGCCAAGGAGAAAACGCGGTACTCTCCTAGTTTCGTTTCGCAATAAACGAAGATTTGCCCGAGCATAATATATTCTTCGTGCGGTAATGCTGCATTTAACATCAAAACAGACGATGCAATGGAAATTAATGGTTGTCTTGATTGTAAGGTTTCTTGACACCTGAATATATTTATAATATATAATTTATATATATATATACTTTAGTAAATGAGTACTTCAATCACAATATACAACTAGAAATGTTTAGAACACTGATGTAAGTAAGAAATCTTCAGACAAATTTTATATTCTCATGCTATATATACCAATAACTGGAATTTCAGATAAAATTTCCATCCTCAATCAATAATAAAATAAGGCTAATAAACTTTTTAAGCTTCAAAGTAAATCCTCGTCTTCTTCGGGACATAGAATCGGTCCGCGATAGCTCTGCCTGTCGTAAGAGGCGACCAAAAGGCCGACGACCGATGATCTAGTTTTCGATACGTCGTCAAACACTCGTCATCAAGCAGCTGGTTAAACATTTGATAATTTCGAGCCTTATAATTATTTCTGTGAAAAAGTTACAACGTTTGTAATGTTTTACTCTTTATTATTTTTTTTTTTTCATTGTGGACGCAGTGGTTGTATAGTCTGGTTAACTATTATGCGCCATTTTGTCATATTCATGCATAATCTAGTCGTTCTTTGAATGACATATTGGCAACAATTGAGACTCAGTTGCCCAAATATGTATTTTTTAATTTGATTTAATTATGAGGATACAGGATAGCATAACATTAATGTACACATTTTAAATTTATTTGGTACCTAGGCCAATAAATTCAAATGCACTCCGTAAAAACACTCAATGGCAGATAATATCTGTCTGTTAATTTAGAAACGCATAATTGCATAATCTTAAAGTATTAAGAACAAAATACAAAAGCACAAAACTATGTATTTACAAATGGTGTTATAAGTGGTAAATGGTACTCACCCATTCTTGGTCACATCCATTACCATTTAAGTTATTTATTCATCAATATTTGACTTGGTACCTTGCACGGTTAAGTGCTAAGTGTGATCGAATGCCTAGTGACAAAAGGATGCAGAAATCGAATCAGCGGTTCATCCAAATAGGTTTTTGTCCCGTTATCATTTAATATAATAACATTCATGTCTCGGAGCAGGGCCCAGATTTTGAATTGACGACGATTAGTTTCTCATCAGTTTCGGTCATTACAAGAAGGCGATAAGCCAATCACTGCCTTGCATTCGCCTTCACTAACGACCAAAACCGGAGATAAGCTTATCGTCGTCCATACAGAATCGCGCTACAGATCTTCAAAGCAGAGAATGTCAATCTAACCCACTCCCTCGTGGTAGAGCACGATGCCGAACTAAACCGCGTCTTCTTCAGTTTTGACGACGTCAAATGTTTCAAATTCAAGCAAACGGGACACATTGTCCGAGCTTGCACTGCCATGCCCATAAGTCCTGAGGAAAGGTCTACCGTTGAGAGCGACAGACGGACGACCGGCGGGGAAGACAAAAGAAGAGTCTCACTCCATCAGGTGAGAGCGCCACGGTCACCCCTTCGACCTTGGGCGATGGGACTTCCACGTCAGCACCACCAGACCGAGGCAACCCCTGGTCGGGATGAGATGGAAGTCTTAGATCCGTATTCAAAGTCGTCCCCCTACCCTTAGGGAAACCCGTTGTTTCCAAGTGACAACTTCATGCATGTTATTTCCCATATTTAAAACAAATCCATAGCAACAACGGTCGCCCCAAAGGGTAGGAGATGACTATGAACTCCAGCATCAGTCCGAGCTGGTAGGACGAAGAGGCTTTTGCTCGAGTCAAGGCGAAGAAAACGGCCAGAACCAAATCTCCCGCCAAGAAGTGTCCATGGCAGGACGAGGAGGCTGGTGACCATGCCCCGGCTGCGGTTGAACTTCTCAACAGTGGTGAGGCAGGAAGTACACATGTGCTTTTCTACGTACAGTTCCTAATGGTCTCAGTTTCATACTAACTTCAGTCTTGCCAGCCGTGAAGTATGTTCGTGCCATCAACCAGCGAGCACGACGCCTCATAAGCACCATCCAGAAGGCGCAGACGTACTTTGACGAGACTGATGACGACGAGGGCGCCATATCCTCTCATCTCACTTTAAAGACTCAGATCAAACGGATTGTAGCGGAAATGAGACATCAACATGTCGGAGACAATATTCAATACCCTTAACACAAGGATTTGTCGGTAGTGACTTCAAACGGAGTCAGCTGTCAATTTTCCTTGAAGCTTGAACCCACTACCCGGACGCCGTTCTCCTACAAGAGACGAACAATTTAATATCACCGCTTCCCCTTCTGATCTCAAAGTACGGTTTTTACTTTAACTCCCCTATTTAAGTGTGTACGAGCACTATGATAGGACGTCGTAAGTCCTCAACCATGGCGCAACGCAAAATACTATATTCACTCCTTCAAGATATTCTCTTAGTGATTCCCACCACAAATCCTAAATTAACGCCATCGACATGTTACCATGTACTTGGTACACAACCTTAAGCTTAGCTGGAGCCATTCTGACGTTTCTAGAGCGTCACATCATCAGTGTTGCCGCTGAGGTTGCATATTTTCCAGTTCAGAAGCACCGAGCGCTATCCACGTGTAGAAGGACTGCTCCAGCACACAGTTGCGGCAACAGATCTCTCTGGTTTGTGGCGGGAGATTTACACATACATTACATACACACACATACATTACATACCGGCGATCCAGAGTTCACATTCGACGGCAATGCCCCCTCCCCCCCCCCCTTCATCCCCAGTGTCCTATAGACAGATTCTATGGCACTTCCAATTATGTGATCGGCGTGCGTGTAGTACCCTCTTTCTCAGATAATTTTTTCCCTGCTAACCACAATATCGCTGACAACTCACAGGTTTTTAAAGTCATGTAGGCGTTTCGAGAAGACTGTCTTGGAGTACCTGAGCTTCAGTTATTGTATGTACGACATTTTTGACTATTTTAAAGCTCATCGCCATCACTTCTCCTCCCCGCCACTGGTGAGAAGCCCTCAAGCAAGAGGTTTACACCACGAATCTTCGATTCGTTTCGTTCGAGTCCGCCCGAAAACAGCTCTCGAACGAGACGTTCACACAACTCCCAAGGCGTGTCGATCAAATATTGTCCGATCCCCCGCTTGGCGACAACACCACGGCCGATCTAGCCCACGCCAAGGGCCAAGTACGCGCCGCATACATACAGAGAAGCCGAGAGAGTTGTGGTCAATGATTTTCAACATCTATAGTAGGCTAGATCGCCAGTCCCAGTGCCAGTCAATAGCAAGCGTAGCGATTTGAAGCCATCTTGAAATTGGCAATTTACATGCTAATTTGGACCTTTTAGTACTGCTAGCGCTGCCAATGGCAGAAAGTCGCATTAGAAACTCCTATCCCCGCCTGTGTTATTTGCCAATTTCAAGATGGCATCAAAGTGCTACGCCTGCTGCTGCTAGCCTGGCGATCATTGGTTGTGGCATACCCTCACTGCGACCACCTCCTCGCCACGGATACTCCGGCAGGACCAAGCGTGGCAGTGGACATGGTTCCCAAGTTCAACGAAAGACGGGCGCTCTGCTAACTTATTTTTAATTGCGACCTCCTCTTTAGCTAATTGCGCACACAGCGAGGCCCTCGTTGTCTTTGCTTTTCGATCTGTAGGGTTTGTTTTTCCGAACCCAAACTTGTGTGTGATTTTTCCCCCAAACTCGACGGAAAGCAAGCAGATCGAAAAACTACTTATATCATTATCAATAATCGATCTAATATCAATTTAACCAGTCCTATACAGGTGCAAAAATATGTTTTGTCAAAAAGATTGTATTCATAGACATGACCAAGGGGCAAATTACATGCATTATATGTTAAAAGTTAACCATAAAACTAAGTTAAATACACAAGCACTGATTATTACAAATACAAGCCTGAAAAGTAATAGACCAACATTATGTTACGACCGTGCATTTATAACAGACCAAACCATATATCACAGCAAACCTGACCATGGGCGCCGCTGGGGGCGGAGGGGGAGCAAGGTGTACACGTGCCCCCCCTTGGATTTCAGGATATTATGTACAGTGTTGTGACTTATCTAGATAAAATTATCTAGATAACGTATCTAGATAAAATTATCTAGATAACGTATCTAGATAAAATCTGTTTTCTATTATCTTTATCTAGCTAATTTTTTTGGTGTTATCTTTATCTTTTATCTAGATAAAAATACAGTCTATCTTATCTAAAATTTTAAGCTTTTAGATAAAAAAAAATAGATAAAATGTTTAACCATAATATAGCATGTTTAGATTAATTGAATTTTGCATTTTGAAAACTTAAGACATTTTCCTGGACAGACCCTAATAGTAATGTATCTAATACTGAATTTTACAATAAAGTTTGAAATTTTGAATATCCTTAGTCCTGTATCTCTATTCTCTAATAACTTTAAACCTAACTATCCCATCCTTAAAATCCATCCACATTATGATAGATATGGAATAAAAATAAGTAAATATTGCTTTTTAAGAAACATGTCAATAACTCAATAATATCATTATTATCTTTTATCTTTTCAAAATTATCTAGATAATTATTTTAATCTTTTATCTATTATCTAGTTTTTTTTTAACACTTTATCTTTTATCTTATCTAGATAATTTTTTGGGGAATTATCTTTATCTTTATCTAGATAAAAAATAAATTATCTAGTCACAACACTGATTATGTACGATGAATTAGGCTACATTTATAATTACTATTTCTTACGTTTTGTTCAATTTATTTAATATTTGTGACTAACCAATCATGGCCACTTACCATTTGCATCTCTCAAGATATTGTTCGTAAATGTTAATGCTTTCTATGTTTTAAATTATTTTTTCATTTGATATATAGGAGCGTGTTTTGACGTACTCAGTTCAATTCTTTTCATTTAGAACCTACTTTAACATTACAAAATCGGTTAAAAAGTGTTAAAAATAAAAACGGCCTGTGGGGCAAACTGAGGGCTGTGTCTCTTCCCCCCACTCCCCCATATACCTCTTCTACCTAGGTAGAAAGTGTTATTTCGCTTTGCTCCGCCTTGCAAAATACCCTGCCGGCGCCTATGGACCTGACATCATAATTAGTGACAAGAAGAAACTGTTTGAGCAATTACCTGCTTTCGTTATAGGCAGCTTTAGACGGTTCTGAGTCTCTTACTTATAGGCTGGGGCTGGCCATTAGTCTCTCAAGGTATATAATACTATGAACACGTTTTCCTTTCACCTGTTTATGCGCTTACGTTATTCGGTTAGTTGATTTTCTTAGATGTGAAGATGTGTGATAGAAATCGTATCATTCATCACCTATTTCTTTATACCTACCATTTCACCAAATTTTGGGAGACATTATTTTAGGACGGTTTGCCAATAATATACTAGGCTTATAAATTATAATGCATAACAGTTATTATTTAGTTAGCTACATACTATGTTTTGTGGAGACTTGTGTCCCAACAATTCTTATAATACCTGCTGTGTAAATTTTGCTATAGATATTTTCGATGCTCACCGTCACATATAATCTTAACACCAAATAGCAAAAATATATCCTTTTATGAAGATAAATTAAGAATTCAACCAACAACTTAGAAAAGTAAATTTTAAAACGTCGAAAGTAATTGGAAAGAAAAAGTACAACATAGTGAAAGAAAATGTAAACATGCGTGATGATTTTTAACTTTGTAATAACTACAAGATTTCGAAGTTGTGCAGATTCGAGAGAATTTTATTTAATTAAAATTTTACATCAACATTATAATTTCAACCCGAAGTGCTTCCAATCTTCAGAACTCATTATAACTTTGTTACTTCACCAACTACCTTGTAACCAAATACACGGGGTTAATTGCATGTGTTTTGCAGGAGCATCGGCGAAACTGTTAATAAAAACAGCAACAGGAGATAAACGCGACTCTATATACGGACGGCACGAGACAGGATGGTATCGTCACAAAATCTCGAAAGTGCAATTTTACGAAAGTGCAAAATCTCGAAAAAATGACTAATTCTCCGAAAGTGTAAAATGCCGAAAGTCCAAAATACCGAAAGTGTAAAATGCCGAAAGTCCAATCTTACGAAAGTGTAAAATCACGAATAGTCAGAATACCGAAAGTGCAAAACACCGAATATCCAAATCCACGAATGTGCAATATCACGAAAGTTCAATTTCACGAAAGTGTAAATCGCCGAATGTCCAAATTACCGAAAGAGCATATCGCTGAGTGTTCAATCTTCCGAAAGTGCATTTTTACGAATGTAATTTTTCTCGAATGTACAGAATCATGAAAGTACAAATTGTCGAATGTGTAAATTTACGAAAGTACAGTCTCTCGAAAGTGCATTCTTACGAAAGTGTAATTTCTCGAATGTGCAAAATCACGAAAGGACGGAAAAGACACGGATTGGTTGAATGCAGAAGACACTAGAACCAATCGCAGTGATGGAGCTCTTTAGGATAGTCGGTTCGAATCGAAAGTACCTGCAAGGAATTGTGAATAGAGCCGGGTGAAGAACAGCTCGGACCGTATGCGCACGCGCGCTTTTTTACCACCTCATTCCTTTGTTCCCCTGGAGAAAAGCGGACCCCAATTCACAAACGTCGAAGCGGTTGCCTACCATCACGGGGTATAAGTAAAACATCCATTCGAAACACGCTTTGTGCTACTGGCCTACACGACCTCATAGTGCATCATATTTAAAAATAAGTAAAATACTGACAATCTATCAGTTAACACTTGACACCAGTTTTAAGGGTATGAAATACGCCACCATCTCGTAAAAAAAATATTTCTTTTTTTATGGCAAACATATTTTAACTTTTTTTAAATCTTTTCCCGAATAATACGTTTGTTATAATGTAGAATTGGTCTAAGAAGCACATAGCACAAACGAACAATAGGTTTGTAGTTTTGATTAGTGCTAATCATTTGAACCCTAAAGCCGCGTTCACATAAATGACTAGTGACTATTGACTATTGACTATTGACTATTGATTAGTGACTAAGCGAATTGAACCATAGGCGATACGTGCTGACGTTCACACAACTTTACTTTTGACTTATGACTATTGACTAATGACTAACGAATTGAAGATATCTGGAAGTCATAGTTACAACCAATCACAACGTTCGCGTTCAGCCAATGAATGTGGAGCAACGGAAGTCAATACCACTATTCAATTACTGTCAAGTGTATATTTGTTTTTGACTATTTCCGGCGAATATTATTTATTTATTATTTTTATGAAGCTGTCAAACAATAAAACATTCTTATTTTGAAAACAAATCTTCAAAACAAACAAGAAACATACAAAACCTTCACAACTTGGTTAAGCCCATCATTAAACGTTTTAACTGGTGAACAGTTACTATCGCCATACCTCGTTTTCTTCATAATGTTGCAATTTTATTATTTTGACAGCTCGTTGTTTGTCAATCAGTTTGATTCATTTGTTCTAGGTGGCAGATCATACGTGTCAAAGAACTTAGTTGTGTAGTGTTCATATCTTTCTTTGGGTAGTCAATAATCACTAGTCAATAGTCAATAGTCAGTAATCAATAGTCATTTATGTGAATGCGGCTTTAGCGTTATATTTTCTTAAATGAATTTTTCAGCTAAATACAGAAATAGAATAATTACGTTTTTTTTTCATGATGTGTTTGAAAATATAGACTTTAGCTTTATTCTTTCACTCTAAGCATAAATTTTATTTCTTATCCTCGTAGCCAATGGCTATAGAAATATCTGTTATCTTTAGGTGGTTGTTATGTTATATGTATCTAGGTGAGTAGGTCCTTGTTAATAGCTATAAAGCTGGAACGTTTAAATTTATTGGTGTTTCAAAAAAAAAAAAAATCATGTTTTGGAATAATGTCGAGATGGGGTATCGTTTAAATAATGTTAAGTCAAAGCACTAATTAATGTATTGGAGTATATCGCTCATCTGTCAATGGGGAGCGTTTTCTAGTTAAAAATTTCAACAATTTATTGATCAACAATAATGAGTATTCATGAAGCCTGGGCCAATGGTAAAATAACGATTGTAGGTTTCTACCGCGGTTGAACCTGCAACCTGCGTCATAACTCCGATATAATTAAAATGATATAATACACGAGATTATACTCGAGTGACCCTGCTACTCTGTCAGGGGTCTTTGTCATTGAAAAGAAAATTGGTATATTGGAGCTATGTCTGAGTGTCCATGGATGCAGGATGTACGAATTTATTATTAGGGCTGACATTTGTAAGAATTCTTAGCTTCTATTGGCAAATCATGTTCATGTAATTACCGGAAGGCGGTACCCATTTATTTCTCAACTCCAAAACAAAAATTAACTCGCAGTCTAATGAAAAACATGCTCTGCCCGTCAGGACATTCAGAAGTATTATAATTATAAATTAGTAGTGAATTATTCAATAGATACTGGGTAATTTGCCTGTCGAAAGAGGTGGCAAAGGGACCTACATCATATACGACCTGGCGACTCAGAACGTTATTAAACAAATAAGAAGTAACAAACAAAAGTGTCCGTAAGAAGAATCCTTTTCATAATTCGATACATTCATAATACATGACATCCAAATTTGTTCTCTGTGATCATTCGGTTACAGTGTAAGTCGAAGTGAATTTGAACAGCATATATAACTTAAACACTAAATTCAACCAAAACTCTTCCCATGTCACAACTAATCTGATACCAAGTAAGTCACCTGAAGAGAAACAAAGATTCACATACAGAATTAAAACGGGAAGAACTGGGGTTCAATTTCTATACGTGCGAAATATACGAATTCCTAAATGAAGAGTGAAAACATAGCAAATGATTAGATGAGTGTAGCGAAGTGGAGTGAATTTCTCCATACAACTCGATCGGCGCTTTGTCTGTATGTGTGTATAAATAAATAAATAAATAAATAAAATAAATCCACATTTAGAGTCTACCCACTCAGTAATTAAACTGATTTGCAGTGGGGGACTTTAATTTAAACCGCTACATTTTGTTCGTCGCGCACAGGTCAAACGGCTTGACGTATTTGGCTGAAATTTTCTGTCAACATTCGTGACCACTAAACTCGATACTAGCAATATTCGTCAAGATGCCAACCTACAAAAAATTCATAACTGAAAAACAAAATTTGTTTATTTAATTAATTAAATTAAAACTTATGGATTTAAATGATGTTTCGCTTGTAGGTTTACATCAACGGACCAACACTTGAGAATAGTTTCCAAATTTTAAGTTTATCCGCCATGTTATAAGAATGTATTGTTTATTTACGGCAATACAGTGTTCCACCGATATGATTCGCATTTGCGGTCTATTGCAGTTTTAGATGCACTTAGTATGCACCAAAAATAGCGAATGTAATTATACCTTTCTCACAATTATTTGAAAAATCTCGATAGCTGTCATAGAATGGCTATAATGACGTAAGATGCCAACCTAAAAAAAATTATTACTGAAAAACATTGTTTTTATTTATTTTATTTTATGAAAACTTACACACGAATATAAATAATGTTTTACACGTAGGTCCATATCAAAAGTACCAACACTCGACAATAGTTTCAAAATTGTAGCTTCAACCGCCATGTAATAAAAAAATATTGTTTATTTACGGAAATAATTTTCTTCATTTTTACAGTGTTCCACCGATATGATTCGCATTTGCGGATCATTGAAGTTAGATGCACATAGTATGAAGCAGAAATGGCTTGCACACTCAGACCTTTTTCATTATGTATTTGGAATTTTGATAGCTATCATATAGTAATGGCTACAATGACGTGTTATGTTTTATGACTTTCACGGCAAACATGCAAAAGTTAACAACGAATTTTTTCAACTAATTAAAGAGCTTTTGTTATGATTTAAATGTTGTTATTGTATGATTAAACAATATCACGTCTTAGATCTAGCCTGTATCTAAATTTTGCAACTTTGTATACACAAATGAGTTTAATAATTTATGAATTAGAGCCTATTGAGTAGACCACGGCCGAATGAAATTATGCGCAAAACCATTGAAAAATCAACTTAAAGGTTTTAATTTAATAATTAATTTATTTGAATAATATTTCGTGCAATTATTGGCAACATGTCAAGAAATAATATACACAAGTTCCAAGGTTGCAAGTTAAATCGCCATTTTGTAAAAAAATGTCAGTTTATTAATAAAGATATATTTTTTAAGCGTTATATGGTATGCACAAAATTTGTTTGATTTATTGAAAACAAAATCGCTCACCTGGCAACGCGGAGCGTTTTCCTAGTTATAGTAACTTCTGAAATTCAGTACCACAAGAGCACGTACTTTGAAACTAGGCCATAGATTTGAAAAAGAAATTCGGTGTGACGGTAGGCCTCCCATAATTTAAATATTTAAAATCGGGACATATATCTAATCTTAGCAATTTCAACACTCAAAACGAATCAGGAGACACGTTTGTATAAATTAGCTTTCACAGGATGCGAATTGACGGCTTGACAGAGGGGGGGGGGGTTGCCCAAGTATAGTATCTGCTTGGGTAGTAAGGGGTCCGGGGCAAATCCCCAGTCGGCAGTCACTAGAGTCAAAAATTGTTTTGAGGAATTATTGCCCTCGAGTTTACCTTAGAAGCGATTTGAGAGTCCATTGGTTTGATTATTAATGTACAAACACTTCCTGGCTAGGAATATAATATGTGTAAATTTATACATTATTTATTAACGTTGCTAGATTATCATTTGATATTATATGAGATGAGATGGTATGCAGAGGTGGGGATTTAGCCATCCCTGGCGGGGATACCTTTCAGTGAAACAGAACCAGGGATGAAATTACCAGAGGGGGTAAAATCCCCCCATCCCCCCCGTCAATTCGCACCCTGAGCTTACAGCAAGCAATAAGTAACATTTGCTTCTGTTGTTTGTTTGTTTGTTTGTTTTTTGTTTGTTTTTCTGTGTGTGTGTTTTTGTATTTTTGATTATTTGTTTTTCATCTGTCTCGTGATAGCAGTCGAACGGAGAGTCCGATCAAGTTGAAAGTTTGACCATCCACAAACTTCGATGTGGGTTGAACGCTTTTAGTTTCGTGGCAGAATTGGCACAGTTACTGGAAACAATTTTGTAAAACGGATGGTAAAAAAATCTGGGCCAACAATTTTAGAGTAAATTTCGTCCGGTCACGAATACATAGCAATATAAAGGTAATCCGATAAGTATTGGACGTGGAAAATACAATAATATCTCTCGTGGTTTTGTTTTTAAATTTGATTGGCATTCGGGCATCTTCCTTAGTTTTTAAATATTTTTGCTTCATGGCCAAGACCGTATTTTCATCTACAGAACTGAAGCCGAAAATTTTTACTTGAATATGGCGGCAAAAGCAGGGCATGATATATATTAGTGATCAATATTGCTTATACAGCAATCATTATAAAGATAAATAATTAGTAGGCCGTCTTTAAAGTTTAAAGTGTTGCTAAAGGGAGATAAGAACACATTGATTTGGTAGGATTTTGCGTGGTTTATAGTTGTCCGTGTCATTTTTACGAACAATAATTGTAAACCCCTTGGACCGAATACCGTTTTTTTTAGGCGTGAGAGACGAAAAGTGGTTCCCCCAACTGTGCTTGTAAACCTGTCTTGATGCATTTCAAAGAATGTTTATGGGCTCCATTCGGTTCGTTCATTGTCATAATCCCGATGTATGAAGGAGGAAGAAAACTAACAATATAATTTAATTCTTCTTCTGCGTTTTAACGGTTATAAAGCAGTGTGAAACATAATTAAATGGCCTTCGTAGTGCAGTGTTTCTGAAACTGTGAGGCGCGAAGAAAATATCAGTGAAGCGCCCCAGTAGTACTTATTCTCGTCTTATCAATGAGGGGTTTAGTTGCAGTAAACAGTTTTGACTGGCGTTTCGTTGCGTATTGCATTCCTCAATGAATAGCCCCCCAGACCAAACGACGCTGTCTATGCGAACATACAACATACACATTATGTCTAATTACTTGGCTAAATGCTTAATTAATGTGTCGCGAGTTTATTGGATACAACAAAAAAAAACTTAGAAAAATTGATGAGCTGGCGTCAAGACTGCACTAAGTTATAAAAAGTGAGTCTTGGCGACAAAAGTTTGAGAAACACTGGCTTAGTTCTAGCCCACAAGGCTCTAATTCGGGAGTTACCCGGTTCGCATCCCAGTACCGGCAATTCTGACTGGGAGTGGGATGCATATGCTGGGAATGGTTTAGGCACAGATAATGGATTGGTTGGGGTAGCCGTCAACGTTGGTGACCGATGCCAGCAAAGGGTGTTCTCGTCGTGCATTATACGTTTATCTACATTTCTTTACGTTCCTATATTCAATCGCGCATTGCGCAAAGCAGCATTGCTATTAGTAAGTATTACATGATTTCAACAACAACAATTATTTTTTTCGCGTGGTTGGGTGCAAATCCTAAGCATATGCTACCAAAGGGCGTGGGTTCAAATCCTCAAAGCCAAGTACATGTTATTTGTAATTTTCCTTTATTTTTATCTATGACCACTCATCGTCTCAAATAGCGTTATTGCAATTTGTTTTACTGGTGGCCCGGGGTGGGGGGGGGGGGGGGGGGGGGGGGCATTGGAATCTCCAGTCGTCAGTCTTGATTTCTGACAACCGTTCGCGTATTTGGGGCGCTGGTGCTAAAAGCGTATATGCCATGTAGAAGGGGCGTGTGTTCGAATCCCCGGGCGTAGGCCTACTGTCAGTTAAATATTTATCAGGATATTTATCTCTATTCACAAAAATTTCTACACTATTCGTACAAAACCACTTAATTGGACTCGACGAGGTACAAGAAACAAAACCGATATCTGCATTGTTCACTTTTACTACGTGCTACAGATTATTGCTGCAATAAACTTATATTACTGAAAACTCACTGACCGGCCTCAGAAGAAACTGACACATGGTCTCATTGTTATCAAACATGAATAGCATTTTAAAAGCTCATCCTGTCAAAGCCGTAATTTTATAGGGTGAACGCGGGTTGCCTGAAGACGTATTCATGCATTTAGCGACAAAGGAGTTGCGTCAGGGGTATACAAGTACAACCATGGGGTAACATTTCATAGTCCTCAAATTCGTAGTCACAATACCGGGCCTAAATGCCAACCCCACAGAATTCCCCTTGAATTTCAACTAAGAACATAGTGGTAATCGTTTGTGCTGCGTTTGTGCTGGTTTGTGCCGCAAAACGTTTCGTTTCTGCTGCCCTCTAAGTACACTTGATTAAGGACTCTAGTAAGGGGATGGGGGGCTAACTAAATGCCAGCACCCCGTTTATTGAATTTCAACTAACAAGAAGACTAAAGTCAATTGTTTGTGCTGGTTTGTGCCTTAAAATGTTCGTTTGTGCCGCCCTATTCATTTATTGAATGTCAGATATATGTATGCATGGCTATTGCATGCCCAGTCATTCTAGTACAAGTGAGAGGCTAATTATTGAACTAACACTTCTTACTCGGTTTACTACATGCATGGATGCATATTAAAAAGCGCGCAACATTATGTTTTTCTAAGTGAAAACTATACGGCTTGTGGTTTTATAAGGATTAAGGACTGTATAAAAATCAATTTTTAGTTTGAAAAGATTAGAATAGTTGTTATTTTTAATAAACATAATTGCTAAGCAAATTTTAACGAATGTATAACATTTTCAAACTAACGGGCGTTTTGTTTCAGTAGGTCTACAATCAATATCGTTTGAAGTTGGAAACTACAGTCATTGAACAAATACGTTTTGATTTACTAAAATATACATGAGTGTTTAACCAATAACCAATCAACTACACCTATCCTATCTCTTTACAATGACGCGGCTCTAAATTAATCGTATTCATGTATATAAGGTTGATAAGTATCTCATAACCAAAGGTTTGAAAACGCTAGATCAAACGGGGAATCGAACCCTAAACCTTCCATCCGCACTTGAAAAATAGGATTAATCATTCTATCTAGATCAATGCTGAAAATTATTGGAATGTGCCTCCGGTGTCGGTGCAATCTTAGATGTTAATTAAAACTGCAGGGGCGTAGTGAGGGAGGGATAAAAGTGTTCGGACCCCCCCCCCCCCCCCCCCCAGCCCCCAGAAATTATAAAGGTTAATATTCAATATAATTTACTCATAACATTAACAGTGTGGTACTCTTTTCATAAACCTTTTAAAACTTGCGTCTAATGTCAAAAGTGGCTGCAAAACCCTGTTATTATTGAGGAAGAACACCCCTCCCACATCAGATCATATTTATTCCTCCCCTCCACCCTGAACCACAAAACACTGGTTACGCTCGTGTTCGCCTATTTTATATATATATATATATATGTGTGACCGACGTGGCGTAATAACCCGATATATTTTTAATTTTACAAACATATATTTATATTTATATGTGTATATATATATATATATAGACGTGTGACATACACATGATATAAAAATTAACCTGTTGATGTATATATCTACATCAAAGATTCCGTTAGTATTTCATTTCGTGTGGAAATATACCCGCAAACAAACTGTTGGAAAATTCAGTTTTGATCCAGTCACATTTTTTGCATCAAACAGGCCCCCGCTGCCGTCAAGTATTAGCTAGCAGGTGCAGTCTTCTTTTTCAATAGATAGCACGGCCATGGCACATGCTGCCTCGGTATTCTTCTTGCCCATTCTGTTCCTTGAAAGCAAAGGTCTATGTGAATATGTAGGGACTTAAAGAAGGCGTGCCCAGCCCCCTCGACGATCCAATCAGACGAAACCTTGTAAAACGCCCTGAATTTCAAAGCGTGACGGTTTAAAATCTCGAAAGTGCAAAATTACGAAAGTGTAAAATGTCGAAGGTGTAATTTTACGAAAGTGTAAAGCTTCGAATGTCCAATTTAACGAAAGTGCAAAACTACGAATGGCCGACTCCACGAAAGTTCAATGTCACGAATGTTCAATTTTACGAAAGTGTAAACAACCGAATGTCTAAATCACCGAAAGAGCAATTCGTCGAATGTGCAATATACCGAAAGTGCGTTTTCACGAATGTCATATTTCTCGAATGTGCAGTATCACGAAAGTGCAAACTACCGAAAGTGTAATTTCTCGAAAGTGCAATTTCACGAAAGTGTAAAATAACGAAAGTGCAATTTAACGAATTTTCGGTGTTTTGCACTTTCGAGATTTTGCACTTTCGACATTTTGATACAGTGCCGACAGGATGCACTTACGATGATAGTTGACTTTCGTGTTACAGGCTTACCCGTAAGTCTGCGATGCTCGGATAAAAGTTTGTTCCCTATGGGTTTAATTAAATAAAAATAAATAAAATAAATTCACATTTAGAGTCTATACCCACTCAGTAATTAAACTGTTTTGCAGTGGGGGACTTTAATTTAAAGTGACTAAACCAACCCTGTAGGCTTCGAACACCATCGACGAGTGAGCGATAACCAATCAAAGATCGATATTTCAAATACGAAACATATGTATCAGTGATAGGACAGTGCGAACACCTGCGGGCAAATGTCAGAATCAACAAGGCCGATTCAGAACAACTTTGAATGTATTGAGTGTTTCGTTGCTAGAACGTCTCCGAAGTCACCATTTACTTATTCCTAAGCCAAGAAGTAATGGAATTGAATCCACATTAGAAACTTGTTCCTGAAGCGGGTTTTATTATTTATTATGCGCTGGTCTGTTGTTTCCTTTTAATTTGTTTGTTATCATTAAAGTACAGGTATATGCAGGTGTTTATTGTTTTGTTTTGTACTTATAAAAGAGTATAATATAACATTGATCTTTTCCTCCATGTTGAAACGAGTAAGCTTTAGCGTTTAGAAATATAAAGATCCGGATTTCACACAACATGACCAATTACTATTATCTTAAGATGGTGCCAACCTAACTACCACCATGTCAACCACTAACCTCAAAGGAGACCATGTGTTCGTGTAGATAATCGATGTCAATCATCTCCATTATTCAAGAGAGCACTCACCTTCTCGGCCACCCTCGGCTTTTTGTAACTGTGTGTCACCGAATCGACTGTCACCCGAGATTTCAGACATGACTGACGTCTACAACAGACAACAAAGAAGGCGACGGCTAAGTAGCCCTTTCACGTTAGTGATTGGCAGGGTGTTATAGTTCGGTTGAAACCACCCTGTAACCTTCTGTGATATTATGTCTGTTCGTTTGAGTCCACTTATTTTTGCAAGCTCCACTTTTTCGAGAAGGTGGAAGTACACGGCGTTTTACAACTATCTCTTACTCCACCCTGTTCGTTTGTAAAACTATTAGAGTCTCCGACTGCTTTTGACTTTGAGGCGCTTCCGCTAGTGGAGTGAAAAAGTCTTGGTGGGAGTTTTTTTTATTATTATTATAATTATAATGCCTTTATTTACAACAGAATACAAATGATTCCACCAGTGTAAATATAATAAAACCTGAAAATAAGTACATATTGTCGTTAGTATAGTCACATAAAAAAAGCAATAATTAGATATAACAGTAAACATTACATAACAAGTTTTACACAAACATTGCCAACAACACAGCCCTATAAATAGGCCTGCCGAGTCATAGGTAAAAGTGACAGAATTACGTTGGAACGAAATCTTCTAAAACAGGTATCGAATAAATCAAGTAAAATACTGGAGTTATTTATCAAAGAGTTAAAATCAGCCTGAAGCCTTCGAAGAGGAGAATACTTTAAAACATCTATCCTATTTTGAGATATATAGAATGTCGGATGGCTTCTAGTTGGTCTAGGTGGTACAAAGAAATCTAAATGGCTGAGCAGTGGGGTGTCAAACAGATTATTGGCTATTTTATACAAAAACGATAAATCCAGTAGCTTGCGCCTGTTTTCCAGTGTCATTATCTTATTATTAAAACAATGCGTCAAATAATCCCTCCTGTGAAATTCAACTTTAAAATGTTTAAAACACATCATCTTTATGTACGCCTTCTGTACTTTCTCTATACTCTCAATCTTGGTGACGTGATAAGGGCTCCAGACAGCGCTGGCATACTCCACCTGTGGCCGAACCATGGCAACATACAAAGCTCTTGTGGTTGACATTTTGAAATGTTTAATACAGTTCCGCCTTAGGAGGCCAAGCAGCTTATATGCTTTTGGAGTAATGGAATCTAGATGTTTATTGAAAGACAAGTCGTAAGTCATCACCACACCAAGATCTCGAATAGATTGCACTCTTTCTAAGGCCACATCATTTAAGATGTAGTGAAATGAAATTACATGTTTTCTTTTATTGGTGAACGTAATTATTTTGCATTTATCAACATTAAGGTCAAGCTTCCACACCGAACACCATTCAGATAGACAATCGATATCTTTTTGAAGAAGTAAACAGTCACGCACGAACTGAACTGAACTTTGACTGAAGCATTTGTATGTCAGAGTTCGTATTGCGATGATTTAATAAATGTGCTTATTCTTCAGTGATTTATTGTATTACCTTTCGACAAAATATGTAAGATCAGGCACAACTGATAACCATAAATTCTGTTTTTGTGAATAACCTATCAGCCCTTGTCTCAGCGATTTCAAGGTCCTGCTAGACTACAATCAGAATATGGAAGCGTTGACCTTGAAGCTTCCATAGCAACGGAGCACATTATAAATGCTCCAATATCCCCCCCCCCCCCCAGTAGCTACGTATGGAACCCAAACTTGCATAATTCTTAAATGCGAATGATTGTTTTCAAAACAGATCGTGCTTTACTAAAAGCACAGGGATTACCAAATAAAAATGGAATAATGTTTCGTGAACAGTTCGTGGGTAAAATATTCGTTTGTAAGGCTCGTTTTCTCTTGTACGAACTGTGTTCACTGTTTTAGTAAATCTCTTAAAATTATGGATGGTCGTCGGTGGAAAAATGAACATAAAAAATCTCTGCGGTAAAATAAATCTCCATAAAGTTATTAAACCCTGGTAAAGTGTTAATTAAGCATCTGTGCGGGGTTCCGCTAGCGAGACGCAAAACAAACATAAAACAAAAAATCGCGAGTGTTGAAAATAAAAGTCTCGACTTTAGTTCTTTTGGAAATTTGAATTGATAAAAAACAGAAGGAAAGAGAATTTGTTTTTAATACAGTGACATCACACGAATTGCATTCGTTGAGGTGACACTATGTCGCGTCACTTGTGACCAAGCGAGAAGTTATATTTCAAGATTTCGAGACTTCCATGACATTTTAAGAATTAAGATATACCATAATATCAAATCTGTATGGTTCAGCGGTAGAATAGGTAGAGGGTTGGCGTGTCTTATGAGGCGCAAGTGCTGTAACCACCCCATGAGCATCATAAAACTACTGATGGTAGTAATCAATTAATTAATAGCGCTATTTTTATTGACAACGCTATCGTCATAGTGAATACTCTGGAACCAGCAGAAGCGTCAAAAAGGAGCGGTACCAGAACATTTATTTTGAGTTGCACAGGGAACAATCACAGTCGTGCCAACAACCATCACATCAACCAGTGCAGTACCTTCATAGTTGTGCCAATAGTCATCTTATCAACTGGTGCACTACTTTTGTACTTGTTGCAATAGTCACCTTATCAGCCGGTGTCTATCTTCATCGTTGTTGTACCAATAGTCATACTATCTACCGGTGCAATACCTTCATCGCTGTCTGTCAACATATGAGTAACATTGTCAGAGCATTTTAAAAACCACTGACAATTAATAAATTAAGAATATGAAATATTTATTTGATTGTAGAATGTCGTTTCGTTTAGCCTCGGGTCTAATCTTTGAATGTGGATCAGATTATAACTTAACCAGCCTCAACACCAGTATTCGCATACCGACCTCACATCTTTATCTACCACCCCTTTTAAGGTGAATCTACCCCCATATTATTTTTTTTTAATATGCATAAAGAACACATATATGGAGTTAGTATATTAAAGACGCTCATTTGAGAAGATCAAAACTATTTTTCAAGCCCATTTTGGAAGAGCCGTATGGTATTTACAACGGGTTTTATGACGAATACGGCTAACAACTACGTTTAAACCACATAAGCGTTTAGTATGCGATTTTTTGTTTACAACTTACCCTCACTATTGGCTATGAGGATTTAGTGTTTTGGAATAAGTGTTTTCAATATTTGGTTTACTACGATTTATTTTGCTCGCCGGTACAAATACAATTTCCGTACCGGAGAACAAAATAAATCGTAGAAAACCAAATATTGAAATTACTTATTTCAAAACACTAAATCCTCATAGCCAATAGTGAGGGTAAGGTGTAAACAAAAAATCGCATACCAAACGCGTATGTGGTTTAAACGTAGTTGTTAGCCGTATTTTTCATAAAACCCGTTGTAAATACCATACGGCTCCTCCAAAATGGGCTTGAAAATTAGTTTTGATATTCTCAAATGAGCGTATTTCATATACTAACACATTTGTTGTCTTTATGCATATTTAAAAAAATAAAATAAATTGTGGGTAGATTCACCTTAAGCGCGCAAATTAAAAAGGAAATCAACAGATCCCTGGGGTTTTTTCACACAGTCGTAAATGCAGTCTCCCACTGAGTAGAGTGTATAATGTCTAATTGGCCACGCCCACCGTTCCAGGTAACCAACGAAAGGTGCTCAATTATTTGTTTAAAGTAGATAGTAGGAACTATAAGTAGAATATTAAGTTGGTACCATTGAGCTCGGCTATGTCGTAAGAATGAGAGTACTTACGTTGAGCCAACTTTAATGCTAATGCTTATGTATTTATACCCGGTTATGTATGCACCTATCATTTTGAATGCATAACGACCTACGAATTATCTTGATTATTTTAAACTACATTTTGTATCGAATTTGATAAATAATTTTCTAGTAACCAGTGACGTTACGTAACGTAGCTTACACACAATGACATACTTAATATTTCGTCCGTAATATGACATGTTAACACTGGTTCTACCGATTATTATCTGACAAGCTTTCTTGTTTTGGTGTATGCTACATTTTGTTTATAATCATAGTTATTATATTGCGATCCTATGTACCGATAGGGATGGTTCAGTGGTAACACGCTAGACTCTAGGTCGGGAGGTCGCACGTTCGATACCGACCATACACTTCCAATCATAGGAAGTTCTTTTTTTCAAGGAATTCCTTCAAGTCATTACGAAAAAATGCAAGTCAATATCCCAATATGCGAACGCTGAGATTGAAACATCAAATATCCCTTTAACATTTCCTCCCTACTCCTGATCCGTCTGTACGTATTATTTAATGTTTCTCGTGTACTAGTCATGACATCGGGTACCCGGAAACCGGATCCGAATCAAACCGATTCAATTTTTCTCAAGATCTGTCTGTAGTACAGCTTCATAAACTACCAAAACACTCACGTAATGGCCGACACGAAGTACATAGGACCGTTGAATCTGAGGGCACAACTAATTTTTATTTCAGACAAATGCGTTTTACATAAAGCTTATTTGAAACCACACGAGTCATTGTTCAAAGAATATTTTCTAGGTACATTTTTGACCTGCTTAATGTTAACCCATATTTAAATCTAAATTAAATAAATGGTTAGCAAGCCAAAACTGTTACTTAAGTAAATAATTGATCTACCTTAAATGCTAAATATAAATTAGTAATTTTCTTTATTTAATACAAACTATGTCAAAGTATACTTATGTGTACTACAATGCCCATAATCTCATCTCACATAGATTAAAGTAGATTTTCTATTACCTAACAGTAACACAACTCCATACTGCCATACACAGTAATTTTATAAACCTCCCTCCCACGCACGAGCTCAGCTTTTGTGGGTTTGTCAGTTCCTTATTTATTGTTTTGTATGTAATGTCCATACCTATGTATAACTACTTGTACTGAATGTAATAAAATAAAAATAAATAAAAATAAAATAAATAAAAAACAAAAAATAGGTCTTTAATACCGATTCCGAACCGGTTCCTAAGTGGAGGAACCGGTTTGAGCTTCTAGGACCCGACGTCATCATAATCAGGTGCACATAGTTTCTATTATATTCACAATACCAAACCTTATTGTGCTCACCTCAATTGTGGGTATGGAACATACACAAGGGATCTGTAAAGTTAATACAACGGCCAATCTTTGCGAAGATATCTTTGGACAATGCCACCTCTGAAATCTTGTAAAGACGGAAACTTCAATCGTTGAGTGAGACTCACTCAACGCTTAAATCAAATACCTTACTAACTAGCAGCTGGTTACTAAGGTATTTGCTTAAATTGACCAGTTTCATCAACAGCGCTGCGGCGAGTTTTGGAAGCTCGCATATGACATAGATAACATTGAAGGCATAGGCGAAAACCCACTTATCTCGCTCTAGCTACGAAAATAATTTTTTTAGCGGGAGACTTATTTGAAGGCGTTTATAGGAACTACAATTCTACGTATTTCGAAAGTATTACCACAAATCTACATGCAGCGATGAGGGAGTTATTTATCGTAAATGATCTTCTTGCGTGTGGCTGCTGCGGGAATCTCGCCTCTAAGGCGTGACCTTCTGTCGTATGAGCAGGCTGGACCGTCGCTGGTATGCGTAAGGTCGACTAGCGAGATTTGAGTGAGATCCACATTTCAAACGAACAAGCCGCGCGAAGAAACCGTTGTACAAGTAGGAAATATGAAAATAGAACCTATCAACACGCTCATTGGATCTGACAGATCGGCGCGTCAAGTTGACTTGAATGTGCAATATTAGGTTCGGGATTTGTAAATCATAAACAAATGAAGTGGAATTGTTTAT
The DNA here is from genome assembly GCA_945910005.1 of Isoperla grammatica. Taxonomy (NCBI): domain Eukaryota; kingdom Metazoa; phylum Arthropoda; class Insecta; order Plecoptera; family Perlodidae; genus Isoperla; species Isoperla grammatica. The sequence goes on from OX246738.1 coordinate 30,133,075, forward strand.
TATTTTTAAACTTCTCACAAACGTCTGGTATGTATACAGTATTTGTTAAAAAATAAATAATACATATAAGTGATAAACATATCGAGACGGAATGTTAAATTCATTGCTATATTACCAGTTTGTCATATTAAGAAATCAACCGTAAGAAAAAAATACACTTGCTTGGTGATGTACACCATTCGCCGATCTATCAGATCCAATGAGCGTGTTGATAGGTTCTATTTTCATATTTGCTAGTTGTACAACGGTTTCTTGGCGCGGCTTGTTCGTTTGAAATGTGGATCTCACCAAATACTGTAATAGACGCTATCGCTTAATACAGGAAAGTGGCCGGTAAATCGCGAGACAAGTGACTACAGCGCTCCAAGCGGCGCTGGCGTGATCGTACTACTTGTTGTTCATGGCTAGGCGTGCGGTTTTCTTCAGATTCATTTGCTAAATGTCGAATAATTATGTCCGGAGGTATTTGCGCCGTTGCAATGATTGTGTTTAAGTGTTTTTGAGTAAGTACTTCAATGTACTTATTAATTGTTAGGTGAAAGGTGCGAAAAAGATTGCTGGCAGGCATGTTAAAAACAAACAAAATGTCAAAGCTAAAAAGATAATGCACAAACGATCAAAGATAGTCTGACCTAAAGATATTATATCACAAGTCCAAATGTAAATAGGTTTGTTCGTTTGTCCTGGGATCATTACTTCAGGAGTAGCTCAGTCAGGAGTACTCAATACTACTCACATTTCGTTACAATAGGTAATATGCGTCATCTTTTTTTTTTTTAGCATTTTACTAGATTAGGATTAACTTCCTGAATACAAAAATATTTTATTTCGATGACATAGAATAAAGTTTCATTTATAAAAACGAGCTGAAAGTTTCACACATATTTATGGCGGGAAAAACGGGGCATACGTCTCTTTCCATGTATCAGCAATCAACCAATCATAAAATTATAAATAAAATAACGCTTAGTTGGAAATTATCATATTATTCAAAATCATATAAAATTGAATGAATGTCTAGTACGCCTAATAATTAATTTTGAAGCCCAATTACTATTAAAAACAATAATACCAAACCTATTTTCATAAAATATCAGTAAATATTATGTGTTGTTATTTCTTATCAAGCAGACTTGACAACGGCGGCGGTCACATACAGTTTAAAAATAATATTGCGGGAAACAGATAATCAAAATCTTTGAACATTTATAGAAGTATAATGAGTTAATTTTAAAACTTTTAAATTAGGTTTATGATGTCTTCAGATGAATAACAATATATTCCACGTACTTTCAGAACTGTAGAAAATTCATGCACATTCCCTATTACGTATTTCCGGATTACTCCTGGCGTAAAATACTCCAGTTGAAGCAGGACAAACGAACAAACCTAGTGTGTTGCATACAAATGTAAATAACCTGTAAATATTATAGTTATAGTAGTTTTTATTTTAGTTTGCCGACACTGAATGATATATTTAAATGTATAGGCATCTATGTTTTAATTACATTGACAGTCCCAAGGTTGGCTTGGATTTTTTTTTTTACGTATTGTGGAAAAAAAATTGGGGTGGACATTTATTTAAAGGCTGGTCCACACAGATTTTTTAAGCATAAGATTTAAGGTTTAACGCGCAGTCGTAAAATTGGATCATAGGAAACACGTACTGGTGTTCACACAAAGTTTTAGTTTTAAGACATTGTTTTCATTGTTGTTCTTAAAACAACATCTTAAAACCTTAAATCTTATACTTAAAAAATCTGTGTGGGCCAGCCTTTATGTGTTCTTCCTCAAACCCAATTTATTATCACTGTTCCTCTCTTCTTATATCATATGCTATAACACTATGGATAAAATAAGCAAGAAGTCCCTCATCCTATCATCCCATGCATTAGTGCTCCACTGCTTCACAATATCTTAAAGTGGTATGCCTAATTTTTTTTTTTATATCTGCTCCCTGTGTCCAACAATGAAGTCGGCAAGGGGATAGGAAATTAATCCCATCATATTCTGGCCCTTAGGTACATCGAAGCCGGCTGGCCATGCCTGACGCTTCCCTCATGTTAAATAATGATGTTAAATGATTTAAGTGAGTAAGAGTTTAAGTGAAAGATCATATGCTAGCACAATACTTTCCACAGGATATCTTTCACATGCCAAATTTCCTAGGTTAGCCTCCTGCTAAGGAGGCCTGCTTTGTCCTACTTGAAATTACCTTACTCTTTTGGAAGTGTGTTTGCCTACTTATTTATTATATAAATATAATATAACGAAATGGAATTTCCTTCCACTCACTTTTTTGCATAACACGACCAATGGTATTACCGTACTAGTTAATTTCAAATACCCTACCAAGTATATTACGAGCGTTAGCGTCTAATACAGTATTTGATCTCACTCAAATCTCGCTAGTCGACCTTACGCGCACCAGCGACGGCCCAGCCTGCTCATACGACAGAAGGTCACGCCTTAGAGGCGAGATTCCCGCAGCAGCCACACGCAAGAAGATCATTTACGATCAATAATTCCCTCATCGCTGCATGTGGATTTTTCGTAATACTTTCGAAATACGTAGAATTGTAGTTCCTATAAACGCCTTCAAATAAGTCTCCCGCTAAAAAAAATATTTTCGTAGCTAGAGCGAGATAAGTGGGTTTTCGCCTATGCCTTCAATGTTATCTATGTCATATGCGAGCTTCCAAAACTCGCCGCAGCGCTGTTGATGAAACTGGTCAATTTGGGTGCAAGGCGGGATATGCCGCTCTCCACTGAGCCAGAATAAGTGGGGTCCGGCGGGTAGACACCCCTCATATTATCCACCTGCGCGCTACAGGGTTGCCACGTTTCTACATTCAGTGCAGTAGCGGTCATTCGTACGTTCTCGATCGGCTCCCGGCGTATGGTCAATCATCGTTATATAGATTTTGCAACGCAGGAATGGTCTGTGGTTCTCTATTGAAATTTACGGTTGATTAGTTATCTTTGGTAAAATTAGTATCATTTGAAGATTAGATCTGGCACCAAATCCACGATTTTACAGCAAATTTTAGTACATGAAGCCACCCGACCTCCGAGGTCACAGCATTGACACACTTATCTCGCTATTTGGAGCCACTTTCACACTTTATGAATGTTTTAAGTTTTATTGCTTCCATTTTTTCTTGTTGGAAGTTTTTCAGCGATGTATTATGTGCTTGCTTGCGGGCGGCGAACAGCTTAGGCAAGTAGACCTCTTTATGTATTCTCTCTGTATCTCGCCTAGCTCCTATAGACGACCACTCCAGAAATTGAAACAAGTGGTCCTTTGTGATGCTCGCAACTTGTTCTACAAGTTTGATCCTGCTTTTTATTCACGTCCATGATGGCAGGCTGATGAACAAGCTGATATCTCCATGCAAGAAAAACGAATAAATGTATATATACTTCTACTAAATGTACTCATTTATAAAGGATTTTTTATTTTTTTTTATTTGTAAAGATGAACTCAACCGAGAACGTGGCTAGAATAATTAACTTATTGTAATCGAGGGTGCGGGGTTTGACTTGCGGGGAATAATTTTAGTTACACTAATGTCTAGTGTAATTAAAACAGTGCGTTATCTGCAACCGCAACAAATCTCTATTGCTACATTTCTAGCTAGTCGGTAAGTCGGGATCATAACAGTAGAAAGCCGACGGATAATATCAACATGATATAATGATGATGCCGTAACAGCTTTTCTTTTACCCGCTGGCGGTCGAGGAGGAGAAGTCAGACGAAGTGCAGTCCACACCCAAATCCCCTTTCCTCCCCTTTCCCCTTTCCTCACGCGCCCCTTACCTCCAAAGAACCCCCAATTTCATCTTCATTATCCCCCACTCATCGTCTTGATTAGCCCAGTTGCAAAAATATAAGACGTTAAGCCCATATATCAATCAATTTTACCCGCTGGCGAAGTACGGAAATAAATATTCTTAGTCATTTGTAAAATGATTGATAAACACTTATATTAATAAAGAGTGTAAAATATCTGTTTATATATTAATTATTTTAGTTGAACTAAGGGGATATACCCCCCCCCCCCCCCTTCCCCCAAAATCAGATAATGTATACCATAGTTATGTAGAAACACAAACAAGGACAATAACTGACTTCTGCTACTTGACCACTTTAGATTTCTATCCAAATTCTACTTTTTATAATAATTTACATTGCTATAAATTCAATATTTCAACAGAATAACAACAATAACAGAGAAATATGATTTTTTAACCGAAAAAAGTATGACAATGTAAACACGGTTATTACAATTATAAAAATCTCGTGTAGGCCTATACGTATGGAGGCCAATGAAGTGAAACATCGTAGGCATTGGTACAAATATCTAATATGGTTCCTTGAAGTATTACATCACACTCACCTCTCATTGAAAGGGAACCATTAAACCTTAAAAGAAAGTAGTATGAGTCCTGTCCTGTGAATAACAAACCAATATTGTATCTTGAAGATATACTATGCAGCAAAGTGCAATATGTTATATATATTACTGAATTTAGACTTTCGTGACTATTAATATTGTTAAAATTATAAATACCACGGGTTGTTACGTCACGTTTACTGCACTTACTTGTCATATGACGATGAATTACTTGTCACATGACAAGTAAGTGCAGTAAACGTGACGTATAGTAACCCGTGGTATTTATAATTTTAACAATATATATATATATATATATATATATATATATTATATATATATATATATAGTAAAGAATTGTGTTTTTAAATATATAAAATATAATATTATATATTATATTGTTAATTTAAAACTTAACGTATATATATATATATATATATATATATATTTTTATTTATTTATTCATAACTTGAAAATTTGAAACACAATCCAAAAGTGGTAATGTGAGTGCATATCTGTATTACAAACAAGAATGTAACTGCATGGTTCGACTTCCTGTAAGGGTGTTTCAATGTTATATATGAACGTTACAGTCTGCGATAATGCAAATCGCAAAGGAGCCGTCATACAGCAATAAGTATGATGTTAGCATGTTGTGAATATTTGTATGTCTGTAGTTAAAATATCAAAACATAATCTGTTAGTAACAACTACAGTTACATTCACGAAGAAGCGATGTTTCTAACATCACAGACGTAAACTAATATATTTTCACTCGGAATATAAATAAGTAATTTTTCACTGTCATATCAATAATACGTTATCTAATAACCTCATCCACGTCCTCTCGCATGATATATCTCTTTCATAACACCACTCTCTTTTCCATTTCCCCAATTTTCCTTTCTTTACCTCTGTATTTCTGGGAAGGCAGCGTACAAACAACCACTTAATCATACGTCAGAACGCAGTCGTGCCGAGAAAGCGTATGAACTGCGTTTAATATCGCCGTTTCTTTTTGCCCTGGGTTTCTGAGTTTCTCACGCGAACCACTGTAAATGTACGAACGTCATTCTCTAGGCCGACGTGTTTTATTTGTTTAAAGTCGTCGGCCGCCGGGACAAACTTGGTTTCCAATTATGTGCAATGGACCAATGGTTCAGGTGACGTAGTGACCTGGAGATTCGTATGGTACTCTTATTTGGAGGGTGAATGACTTGGACTCCTACGGTTGGCAGTCCTTGTTTAAGGTTTTCCCTCAGTCCTTAGAATTATCATTCTATAAATGTATCAACGTATGGGGAGATGCCCAAAATAACGTGTTTTAGTTTCTCGTTTACCATTTATTATTATTTTCAGTTTTATGGAGCAATTCTTTTGCAAAATGTTTAGTTTAAGACATTTTATTTCGAGTGGTCCGTTGCGAACCAATAGCTCATCGAGTGAACAACTAGATGAATATTGATCCGTGAAAATGAAGATTGCGATCTTTTCGGGGCATCGAACGAACGAAATGGATGCTATAATATTGTTAGATAGCGAGAACCTACCGTGACACCTACCCAATTCCGCCGGCTCAGCCTCGAACCCACGGACTCCGAAGTCGACGGTCCCGTAGAAGTACTGGGGCGTAGCTCTAGGGGTGGTTCTCACATCATTGGGATCGGGACATACCAGTTCAGGCAGTTTAGGTCTTAGAATGACCAAACTTGGGTTCAAACAATAGAGGAACCGCAATTTATTGAATTAAACATTTATCCTACGTGGCTGAGTTATGGCGAATCTGTATATGGGCATTCCAGGCCTAAGGGTAGCTGTATAGTACCCCTACCTTGGCTTCGCGGTGGCTAGCTCTGATCCCGTGATCTGGTTAGGCCCCTCGGTCCTTGTCCATGATCGGCCTCCAAGTTCCTCCCTCAGGGTCTTCCGCTCGTTCTTCCCACCGTTCCACCTTGGCACAGGTCTCCCTCATCTTCCGTTCCATGATTGAATGCCTCGAATTACACACGTGTTTCCTCGCACCTAGACTTTCCTACGTCATACCCCAGTCACCCCTCTCTGCCCTACGCTGGCTGTACGAAGTCATGAATTACCAATAAGACTACTCGGTTCGACCCCCTACCGAACCAATCACAAATGAGTGGGGCCAGACTCCACTGACGACATCATTGAACCAGCGCCCTCCCGAAGCAAGCAGTCAGCAAAGTTGCCGCAATCATTGCCCTCAATACTGCAATAATTATTATTTTATGTTTACTCCAGTCACCTTAACATGAAATTACAAACGAGCTGGACTGACGAAATAGCCACCACAGCGCATATCTTAATTGTGAAAGAAAACGGCAAATGACAAACTAAGTAACACAATCAAGATATCCATAAATCACCAAAAAGGAGATTAACGCCTGCAAAAGTTATAAAGTACAAACTTTTACATGACAATATTCCAATGAAAACACACACAATCACAACATCAGATATATTGGTGAAAATGTACATTCTTGTAATATTTATACAAGTGTTTTGGCCTTTTGGAATCCCGCGTAAGGCATCAAGTCGAACAAGAAATTCTCCTACTGAGAACTTCTTTATCGACTCTACTTCTAACATACAACTTCATGCACACTGGGGTTATGGTAAGCTTAAGCGTGGATTTGATCAACGCCGTTGAGTTGAGATCTGGGCCTTGATTCTCTATGGTCAACGATAAGGTGATCACCGGTTTTGGTCGTTATGAGAAGGCTGTGACCCAATCACAGCCATCCATTCGCCTTCCGTAACGACAGAAACCGGTGAGAAATTTACCACAGATTTAGAGAATCGGGCTCCAGGTCGAGGTCTGCTTGACCCCCTCGAAGCGCCGCGAGCCCTGTGTTTGATGTAACCTGAGACATAAAGGACGGTAAAGGGACCTAAATGCTAAATATTTGTTACTAATATCTTCAGAACGATTGAAGATGTTGCCAAAGTGATCGATTTTAATATCAGCTAAAGAATGCCTGCTGAAAGAATGCCTGCTGGTGGCCAGGGATTTCAAAATCCGTCGAGGAAATGGTCTGAGTCTGCCCACAATGCGTGCAACAAAGCAGCAATCGACACGAGCCCCTCATCTCTTCTGAGTTTCCAGAGAGGCCGTGGCAACGCGTAGGCATAGACCGATTCAAGCAAGGTGGTAATTGGTACCTTATCGTAACCGATTATTTCTCTCGCTTCTTTGAGTTCGTAAAGCTAATGGACCAACGATCGATAACGATCATTAATCATCTGAAAGAGATTTTCGCGAGGTTTGGCGTCCCAGAAGTTATCAGAAGCGACTGCAGAACCCAATACCAGACCTTAGATACCTCTGAATTTGCAACATTTGCCAAAGACTGGGGTTTTATACACATTAGAAGCAGCCCCTACTTAGCACAAAGCAACGGTTTTGTTGAGGCAGGTGTCAAGATAGCGAAAGCAAGATTAAATAAAGCAGAAGACGTCCACAAAGCTCTCTTGGCTTACCGGTCTACACCACTAGCTTGTGGATTTAGCCCGAGCCAATTGCTAATGAATCGGCAGGTCAGGTCAACACTTCCTGTTGCTCCATCACATCTCTCGTCCCCTGTTGCCGAGAACTTGCATCTCCGAGAAATAGAGGAAGAGAGACGCAGGAAACAGAAAAAAGACTATGATTGCCATCACGGCACCTGAGAGCTATCTAGTCTTGTAACAGGTCAGCAGGTGTGGGTAATTGATCTACGCAGGTATGGCACGGTTGCTGGCAAGTCGGAAGAGCCGCGTTCCTACATCGTACGCACAAGTTACGGAGTAGTGAGACGCAACCGTTACCATCTGGTCCCCGTCCAAAACATTCCGGACCTACCAGACGAGCCGGACTCTCCTCAGAACAAAACGGATAGAGACCAGCCAGTCGTCCAACCTCAACCGGAAATGCGGCAGTCACCACGAACGCAAGTTGCTAATCGGTCGCTCAGAGGAGCAAGTCCGACGCAAGACGCGAGGCCGACAGCGGAGATCCAGAGCCCTTACAAGACTAGATCGGGAAGGGAAATTAAAAAACCTGAGAAACTGAACCTCTAGAATTGTATAACCTTAGTCTAATGTTGTTTCAGTTTCAATTGTTTAAATCACTATGAGCCATTAGTTACATAATTTGATTATTGATATCTATATTTAGTGACATCAGAAATCATATGGTACTGAGTTGCATACATGTAACTGTTCTATTTCATCCCTCATCTGTAATAAGGGAGATGTGTTAATATCTAGTTTGTGCATATAACGTGTGTGTATAAGATTACTGTGGTAATAACCACATAACGTGACTATTGAAGGCTGTGGGTTCTTGGGCAGCTATTCATAGGTTGCACGTACGTCACATCTTTGCGCGTGGCGGCCACATTTGTGATCAAACTTAGACGTTGCCATGAAGAAACAATTGAAGGCTGTTGTGGTAGAACACATAAATTCTTAGTTCTTTAAAATTCAACGTGTTTTTTTAAATACAATTGGTATGTGTCATAATGTTTAAGTTTTTTATTACTTATGTTCACTTTTTAAATTCTAAATTAGGCTTATTTATTGAATTTGAATAGTATTTGCCAATGATCTAGGATTGGTCCTCATCATTTGTGTCGCAATCATGGCCGCTGTGACGTCACGTGGGAACTATGAATAGTAGAAGATTATCAAACGGCTAGCTCTTCAAATGGCGAAGTTTGTTGCATTTGTTCTACAACAAGCTACAAATTTCAGAATATGTTTGTAACACTATGACACATTTATGATGCAAAGTTAACTAAAATTAACTCAACGGAAGTTGGTCAAAAAAAATTTCAAAGTCAAATATTTGAAAATAAAATATAAATCGAAATCTCTCAATACCAAATTCCATTTCGAACTTACAAAGTTGGGTGTGGTGTTTTAAGTCGTGTATTTGCACTGCCTGTTAGCATAATTTTGAAAAATGTGGTATTTTTGCATTTTGATAGTTGTTAAATAGAAGTTAATAATATAAAACAAATATGTTTACACGCTTGTATAGATTGAAGAACTAGCTAAAACTTTGTCATTGGTCAAACTTCTAGACGTGAACTTCATAGCATCGTTTTTCTTATTTCCCAAGTCGCGGTGCGCCGGCCGTGGTCGCTCCCGCGCGCTAACCAGCCATAAGGCCCGTGCTATTCCCGCCCGAGGCGAGCGTATTTGATTAGACTTTACCACAAAATGTGTACACAACACTTTTTTAGACAGTCCTATAGTTAAAAACAATATTTTACTGTAATTATACTTTTATGATTAACATTTGTATCTAAAAAATCTTAAAGAGGCATAAATATTTCTATCCAGGCTTCAAATTACAAACAAATAAAATACTTCATTGCATTTTTCCATTCTACTAAATAAGAGAGTACATTTTTAAGGATAACACAAATTTATTGAGCATATGATAACATAATTTTAGTCAGAAAAGTAGAATGTATCACTTCATTATGGCTAAAAAACATTTCATCGGATCATGGTTAGATAATCAATCACAAATTAAGGAACTTACATTTTTGATTAATTCGCTTAAAGTAGTATATTCGGAATAAAATTTTGCAAAAATAATGGGGTCAAACTTTAAATTGATTTTCTGGAGCGACCATCAATTATCAGTGCGTTATTTTTTTAAAACATGCGTAAAAATGCACGCATAAAAACATTGTTTATAGAACATTTGCGCAACATGCCCTGTTAACAGAAAATACGGTGTAAAAGAAAATATAATATTCCTGGTATCTCTAAGTATTCTGAGTGCATAAAGCTACATCAATATTCAGTTGTTATAATCTCAATTAGTATTATTTGTAGGAATTTATGAATGTATGGTCAATTTTGGCATTGCTAGCTTCGTCATGTACTACGTATTTGTACTGAGTATTTACAGCTGGATGAATAAACACCGTAGTTATTGTGTACACAACTGAAAAAACCAAAGAATTCCGGGGTTTTGTAAGGTAGAACCTATTTACATTTTTCTACTGTTTAAACTTAAAGCTCAATACCATCCGTTCTTCAGTGTGATTGCGTATATTATAACAATCCTTGGCACATCGGCACACTTCAGACCACCCTATTCCACTCTTCATACAAGGACAGAGAGTTGAATTACTACAACCTTTCTTAGATTTGCATGCACAAAAAAATAGTTCAGCATCTCAAGTGCGCAAAAAAACTTGAGTTGGGAAACTCATGGCATTTTGCTCCCACCCGCTTTTTAAAGGGCCTGAAGAAAACAGTCCCGTGATATTTGGCTTGTGTACTTTTTCTTCCTGCCTAGTTTCTACAGCTAGATAATAAGTATAATGTCGCAATAAAATGAAATGCAACTTCCGTTAATATCGGGGTTTTGTTTGTGAGCTGAAGTCCAGATGTTCAATTTCAATTTATTGAGGCTCAATACATAGTATACAAGAATAATATTTCTTGGGTGAGCGACTGACACCGTACAGACACTTCAGTCAGTCTTCACTGAGCACGTTCTCTACATAATATTATAAGGCATAGTTAAAGTTCGTACATAAAATAAGTTCAATTTTTACGTAAAATTACTAACTAAATTTAAACTACTACTACTAGGTACTTCAAACAAAAATGCTACTAAACCAACATGCAGCTCAACTATTTAAACTATACGTGAGATGTAATTTCAGAGGCGTACTTGGCCTATATCTTTACCAGTTTGTCATTATAATAAATCATTTCACGTATTTAGAATACTGATAACAAAGAAACAGGAATACTAGCAAGTTAAGAATTTGAGGTATTGAATGTTCATTATCTTTGTTGTATTTTCTATTTTATGCTTTTATTTCCATGATATCTTACATTTTCGTTTCCAATGTATATGCAAGTGCAAAAACCATCAATGTAAAGCTATTTTAAATGTATGCACATTATAATATTGTATTATCTTCTCTGGGATTGCATTGTGTATTGTAGAACCAAGGTATGTGATTTATTTTGTAGGGCACGTTTCATCACATATGGTATAGTTATATTTTTATTTAAATTAGTTGTGGTATTTTTAGTGGCTAATCAAGTGTAATAAAGTTTTGCGTTTTACAACGTTTAAGCAAACTATTTTAAAATATAATTTTCGTACGGACAATATTTGTATATCTTGATAAACTTAACACGAACATAGTTTTGGGTTTGCGAAGCATGTTGCATTGCCAAACTGCGTTTCATACGTGTAAAATGAAGGATCCCTAACAAGGGGGAAGGTTTGCAACTGATGCAACTGATGTCGTCTTCTTGATATACATTTGATATCTTTATTCATTTAGTGAATACTGGTATTTTTTTAAATGTACCTGATGAATTGTACAATTTGTATGCGAAATTTTGAGCAACCACCAACGCGTTTTCGTTTCCTCCTTCGTGAAAAACTCCGTGTGGTTAGCATCCCTGCTTCCAATGCAGAAGGTCCCGGGTTCAAATCCCGCTTCAGACAGAAGTTTTTTAACTGGATTGAATTTCATTAGTTCTTGGCTTAGGAATAAGTAAACGGTGACTTTGGAGCCGTCCTAGCAACGAAGCACTCAATAAATTGAAAGTTGTTCTGAATCGGCCTTGTTGATTCTGGCATTTGTCCGCAGGTGTTCGCACTGTCCAATCACTGATTCATATGTTTCGTATTTGAAATATTGATCTTTGATTGGTTATCGCTCACTCGTTGATGGTGTTCGAAGGCTACAGGGTTGGTTTAGTCACTTTAAATTAAAGTCCCCCACTGCAAATCAGTTCTCTAATGTGAATTTATTTTAATTTATTTTAATTTATTTAAGTTCCTCGCTCTACATACATTCACACATTTGACGAAATACTTCTTATTAGCTTATACCAAACAACGAGGAGACAGTGTCACACCCGGATAGCGCATGTGCTGGGGGCAAGCAACTGCATAATGCACATCGGGTGTTCCAATTTTTGTTCCTATTTGAAGTATTCCATATACCTTGTGCACTCGTTAGTTTGCATGAGTAGGGCCTAATGCAAAAGCAGTATCATCACATCCATGTCTATAAAATAAAAATTTGCTTATGTAGATGCTGATTAATGAAAAATAAAACTACTATAGTTACATCTAATTACAATTTATATTTGCTATTTTTATCTGGAGTTTGCACGACAAAACGTCCAATCAGATCTAAAGATTTATTGCACTCGTCTAAGGTCCGGTATTTCAATGTCCAGTTAAAATCTACTTTTCAGTTAAATTGTTTTCACCATGACAACGGCCAATAGAAATGCACCAAAATGGGCCTACCTGACAGTTAAATTTACTTGACACATTAACTGGACATTGAAATACCGGCCTTAAGTCAGTGTACAATCATCCGGGTGTCTGCTTCTTTCTGACTGCTGTTCAACGAAGTGGCAGCAGCAATGCGATTGGTGTTCAATATGTTGCACAATCCACTCTTATGATCTCCCCTCACGTACAAAGTTTTATCTGCAGGAATTTAATTTGCGTGGCTTCAAGATATTCAAACAGGATGAAGGTCAGTTTCAAACCCATTATTTTTGTCAAATTGGATTTCGAATATAGGCCTGATAATTAATCAAAACTTTTAAGTTCCATAATTTGTGATTGGTAGGGCTAGGATCAAAGATATTATAATATTCCCTCTAGGATGTCTAGGACATCTCCTTTTTTTCTATTGGTAAATACTCGCCTGGAAAATAGTTTTAAGTGTGTGATAAGTGTTAGGAATGCCAAAAATATGCCTTTTATTTTGCCTTAAATGCCTATTTACATCATTTCATGAGAAAAGGTCATTTTTGGGCATTTTTAAGGAACTATTTTCCTATTTTGATATAATTTGCTAAAACGGATGCAAAACGTGCGAGTGCAGTGTCGAGCTTGCCACATCATCGGGCCAAACATACGCAATGATTTGTTTGTTGTCGAATACTGTAACGATGAGTAAAATAATTTATAATACGTACGTTTTTTCTAAATGTGAAATGAAATTAAAAAGATAAAATTATATTTTTAATTTTTCTTCTTGTGTTTGATACATCGACAAAACTATTCCCCCCCCCCCCCCCGCCTCTCTCTCTTAACGAAAATATATTGGTGTAACTTAATTAATTTAATAAAACAATACTGAAAGTAATATAACCAATAGAATTCGGTTAAATTCAATAGGTCCTTTTTAGGTCCGTTTTTGCTGTTTTAAAGGTACTATTTGCATGCCTTTTTCTCACTTTGAAAGGTCCTGAACATCCTAGCCCTAGTGATTGGTCATCTAACGATGATGAGATGATGGAATGTTTTTGATCCATAATGAAGTGATACATTTTACTTTTCTGATCAAAAATATGTTTTCAAATACTCATGAAAAAATCATGAAAAAATGTAGTCTCTAATTTAGAAGAATGGAAAAATCAATGAGAATATTTATTGGTTTTTAATTTGAAGCCTAGAGACATATTGAGCCTCTTCATGACTTTTTTTGTTAAAAATGGAAATCACAAAAGTTTAACCACAACCAAAATACAGTTTTCTAATAAAGAACCGACTAAAGAAGTGTTTTGTGCACATTTTGTTGTCAAGTCTAATAAAACACGCTCGCCTCGGGCGGGAATAGCACGGGCTGGTGCGTGGGAGCGACTACGGTCGGCGCACCGCGACTAGGGAAATAAGAAAAACGATGCTTTATAGTTCACGTCTCGAAGTTTGAATAATGACAAAGGTTTAGCTAGTTCTTTAACCAATACAATCCTGTAAACATATTTGTTTTATATTATTAACTTCTATCATTGTTATGTGACTAAAGTGCGGTAAATACTTTTGGGTGGATATTTTGGTCTATTTTTATTGTTTAACGACCATCGAAATGCAAAAATACCACATTTTTCCAAATTATGCTAATAGGCAGTACAAATACACGACTTTTAATACCACACGCAATTTTGTAAGCTCCAAATGGAATTAGATATTGAGAAATTTTGATTTTGATTCTATTTTCAAATATTTGACTTTGAGATTTTTTTTGACCAACTTCCAGTGAGATTATTTTGGTTAACTTTGCATAGTAAATGTGTCATAGTGTTATAAACGTATTCTCAAATTTGTAGCTTGTTGTAGAACAAATGCATCAAAATTTCAAATCTGAGTCGATAATCTTCCACTATACTAGTAGAATAAACATAGAGTGCTACCTTACATTAAGACAACGTTCTTTCGCCCTTCTCCTTAATGAATATTCATCCAGTTCACCCAGTAACATCACACAAACCACAGATCTACATAGTTATATAGGCCTAAACTAATAATATTAATCTGATAAGAATATTAGTATATTTTTTTCTCTCTCTTTGTTATGCAGGTAGGCTATGTATATGCCTACATAAGTAGCCTAGTCGACCTGTGTATGGTCTAAACTCCATCCCAATTCAAGATGCTCGCCCTCAAAATGCGATCTAAAAGGAACTGTTTCTTATTGATGGAGACTAATGCTGTCAGTCATCCCCTTTATTTGGCAAACCACTTACCTTCTAACATAGTAAAGACAGCTCCAAACCACATGGACCTTCGACCATGAATATTCAGGATTAGCCATTCTCATAATGGGTTTGTACGAAAAGTAGTAAAATAGCAATTTTAGTAAGTGATGGCCATTTTGTCATTTTTCTAGAGAAAAGGATAATTATGGCCGATCCTCTGAAAAAGAACTAAATCCTGAGCCCCAGTCTTCGCTATTGTCAAGTGGGTGGTTTTCGTTATTTGAATAGAAATCATTGGTGGCCACGTTTTTTGAACTGTGCATCCTTCCTGGTGACAAGCTTGACGTTTACACCCTTGCACAGTGAGCGGGAAGTAAGCCTCTCTTTGAGGAGTCCTCTTTACCGGCGTGCATCTTGGATAGAGACGAACCGTAGGCCTACTCATTTTATTAGGGCAAGGTCAATGTTTGTTGCTTGATTTTCAATATTTTCATTTTTTATCTTAGATATCTAGACAAGTAGGGTTACAGAGGAGATTATTGACAACCTTTATGGACTTCCCGATAACTTTGAGGATTCGGAAGTGAAAGCAGATTTTGACCCGTAAAATGACATTTTGGAAGAAAAATTAGAATATTCTTGACAAGAACAGGTATCAACACTAAAACAATTTGACGAGGGTAATGGTGAAACCTTAGACAAGTCATTGGTGGATCCAACTCAGGGATTTTTTGGGATGTAGACCTGTATGTAAATAGTGATGTCGATACTGACTCGGACGAGTTACTAGGCGGAAGTGATGAAGAGTGTTCTGACAGTGTACGTCATTTTAAAACACAAAATCCTCCTTTTGATAAAGTGTCAAAGCCTATTTTCGACTTTAGCGTTACTGATAATGAACTTCAGTACTTTGACCAGCTGTTTACTGAGGAAATGTTTGAAAAGATAGTTGATGAAGAAAACTTGTATGCAAGACAAGAAAGGAGAGTGATCCGTCATTGTACTACTATTCCAGTTACAACACAAAAGTGGGCAGATCTCACAGTCGTAGAGTTGAAGATTTTTTTGGCGTAATGATTGTTATGGGTATCCACCAGTTACCACGTGTAGCCAATTGTTGGAGCACAGATCCGATTTTAGGTGTTAAGAGTGGTATCATTAACTATGCCCAGCAAAAGGTTCAACAAAATTGTGAAAATCTCCATATAAATGACAAAACAACGGCTATTCCAAAGAGAGAAGAAGGTTTCGATAAGCCACATAAAGTTCGCCCATAGATTTCAATGTTGAATGAATCCTGTAAAAAGGCGTACGAACCATCATCCTGTCTCTCTGTAGACAAATCAACGATTCCGTTCAAAGGGCGTTAAAGCATCAAACAGTACATGCCTATAAAACCAGTCAAGCGTGGCTACAAAGTGTGGTGCTTTGCTCACTCTGTTACAGGTTACATAATGAAGTTTACCGTGTACACTGGTAAAAGTCATGGGCGTGATGCTACAGATCTATCAAATACCCTTTGTGAACGGGTAGTGCTAGATTTATGCAAAATCATCAAAAACACTCAAAGTATAGTTGCGTTTGATAGCTTTTTCACAACGTACAAGCTTGTGACCATCCTATATGAAGATGGTGTTTATTTATGTGGCACTGTGTGCTCGACCCGGAAAGGTTTGCCTGACATGCTAAAATCAAAGGATAAATTAAAAAGGGGAGAATATATGTTTGCCACTAAGCAGTGTGTTGCCGTGACAAAATGGCAAGCCAGTAAACCTGTGTCTGGTCAGCTGTTGCCACAACCCAAAAAAAGTCACTACTTTCAAAAGAAAAACCAAAAATGGGTCTACTAAGGGTTGACCGTGAAATAAGGTTCCCAATAATTTTTTACGATGAAAACCTGTTTATTCGCTATGAATTGTACATTTTTTAATGCTTTGACTTTTTCCTATTTTTCGACATAATCCCCGTTGAGGTCAATGCATTTTTGCATACGGTGTACCATCTTTTTTATGCCCGAGTCGTAGAACTCTCCCGCCGCGCCGCGAAGGAAGCTAAAAACCTCTTCTTTCAGCTCTTCTCCTGTTTTGAATTGAGTTCCACCCAGGTGTTTCTTCAATTCAGGGAAGAGATGGTAATCACTTGGGGCTATGTCCAGGCTGTAGAGCGGATGTTTGACAATATCCCATCCAAATTTGTTGAGAAGATCAATTGTTACACGGGCAGTGTGTGGACGAGCGTTGTCGTGATGGAAACGCACTCACCTCGTGAGCATGCCACTCCTCTTGTTTTGAATGGGGCTTTGCACTGCGACTTTTTTCCACTCGCAGCGCCAGCACCGTCCCAGCCCTCAGACAAGGTCTACTTGATCTCCGCATAACTTAGCCATGAAAAAAGGGCGGATTTACCCATCCAGGAGGCTCTGGACTTGAGCTCGAACTATGGTGGCGCTACTTCTATTCCAATGTCTTTGGCAAAATGCTGCCATTACAGCCTGCTGGATGGGTCAAGTAGACCTTGTCCGCGCTGATTTACCCATCCAGCAGGTCTTGGATTTGGGCTTGGACGGTGGTGGCGCATTCTACGTCAAGCTTTGCGTGCAAAGCCCCATTGCGTGGCGCAGGTCCTTTAGCGTCGCACAGTAACGCTTAGCATTAATTGTTGTACCAGCAGGCATAAATTCGCACAACAATAACCCCTTCCTGTCCCAAAACACACTCGCCATCACTTTGCTGGCAGACAGTGTTTGCTTGAACTTCCGCGGCTTAGGCGACCCTGGATGTTTCCACTGACGGGATTGTTCCTTCGTTTCCGGCGTGGTGTAGTGGACCCTGGTGTTGTATGCTTATACACTTCTCTCCGTAGACTTCACACAATTGGGAGTGAATATCCACCGACGCAGTGTTTTTTCACACAAAAAACGAATCACAGAGCGTAATTCGCACCTGGCGGGCGAAGCGAGTGATAGCTCCATCTCTTACGGCTGCTCAGCCACGACTGAGGCTGAGCTGCGTCGCAGAGTGTTCGCCAGAGTGGGGATTGGGAGGGGGGGAACCAAGCTACACGCCAGTGTTGCCAGGTCCCGCGTAACATCGGTCCTCGCGACTGCAGCGCCTTGGGAACCTTATTTCACGGACAACCCTACACAAGGTTTCTGTCCAGTTGTTGTTGCCGAATACAATAAAATAGTGGGTGGCGTTGACCATTTCGACTAATTCCGAGAACGATATGCAATAGCTTGCCGGTCACCAAAATGGTGGTTTTGGATTTTCTTCTT
This sequence comes from Isoperla grammatica, assembly GCA_945910005.1. Lineage (NCBI taxonomy): Eukaryota > Metazoa > Arthropoda > Insecta > Plecoptera > Perlodidae > Isoperla > Isoperla grammatica. The sequence continues at coordinate 30,151,246 of OX246738.1, forward strand.
TTTAGAAGATGCAGTGTGTGTCAATGGCTTTTTATTGAGAAAATTAAAAGGGAAACAGTCTGACCCGCTGATGTTTTGTTTGCAACTTGCAAGGCAACTCATTTCTAGCTTTAGTTCACGTAAAAACGTGGCCCCGCTGTTCAGTTCCAATCATCAAAACGTGGAGCTGTCTGTGTCCGAAATGAAGTACGGCTGAACCAAGTTGGACAACACTTTCCCAGACAAGGACAACAATCACGGAGAAGATGCAGAGAAAGCTGCACAAAACAGAAAGACAAGCGGACGAAAATAATCTGCTCAGGCTGTGAAGTTTACCGCTCTGCGCCGCACCATGTTTTTTCAAATTTAATGGAAAATGATTAAAAAACTTTTGTAAAATAATATAATAATGTGTGATTCACATGAAAATTACAATTTATTTATGTTTAATAGGGAACACGCGTACGTTTTTTTTTTGTTAAACCAAGCACTTAGTTTAATAGTATAAGATACCAAAAAAATATTAATGCAAGTCCCAACTAAAAAAGAAATTTTTTAATAGGTTTAATTTTGGATTTAAAGTCCCGATTATTTGAATTTGATAAAAACGCCCCGTGATTGGCTAAAGGCAGTTGTGACGTCAGGGTTTTGTAGCTAGCCGACAGTCCGTGCGGTGAGCCATGGGCGGAGCGTGTAGACAAGTACGTTCAGATTACTAACTGCAAATCGGACAATGAAGACGACGATTGTTCAGATAACAATAATGATGTGTCTTATGCCAGAATATGTAATAGTAATCCTCTAAACACACGGTGTAAATACGCAAAATGTTAAACGAAATATTGGCCCGGCCTAGGCCTATTCTCATTCCCGATTTCCCGACCTTTTTGTTATCGGAAATATTCATTCTCTTGATGTAAAATGGAATATTATCAGAATTGCCTACAAACAAATTATATTTAAAGTTCATAAATAACACTTCTCGTACAATACTGTAGGCCTCAATCAATAGGGAAGTCTCACGCATTTTTTTTATTTGCTTACTGGTTACCTCAAGTTAAAATAAACGGGAACTAATTGGTTTCGGCTCAAAAGGTGCATTAACATCGCTTTAACAGCAAGTCAAAGATATTGCTGTCGAAACACGCTCAGAAACGGACCCTGCGCCATCTTGCTCGTGGTTTCAAGTTTCTGACGTCATATGTCAGTAAACAATAATTTTATATCAACAAATAGTTCTGAAATCCCACCCTTTAGTAGATTATTGCTCTCATAAGACTCTAACTGAACCAACGTTTATTTATAGTTAGTAAATGAACACTTCTCAACATTAATTAAAAACAATATGTTAAATAATTGCATTATTTTAAACACGTTTTGGTAAATACTGTATCAAAATGTATTTTCTGAAGAAAACAGTGGTATAAAAGACATTGTTGTAAAGTCACTGCATCCTAGATATTGTAAAATGTCCAACTTAATATCGTTGATATTATAACAAGGTCTAGTGGACCTTGATATTATTAAGAATACTTCAAGGAGGCAGTTGTTTACATGACATATGACGTCAACCGTCAAGAGCCGTTTTTCAATTACAGAACAAGAAGTTCCAAATTTCCAACTTGAAATGCTAATAAAATTGGAAATATACGCTTCTCAGATATAAAAATTAAACCGCCCGTATTTTTAGATAATGATCTTCCATTTTTAGGTACTTTGAGGAATATTTATTTTTGATGAGACTTCCCTATTGTCGAATAGAAAGCTAAACAGGAAAATAGTCTGGCCTAGGACCTATGGCTCCAGCATTAGGTCTAGGCCAAGTCTAAGTATTTATCAGAATTGCCTGCAAATGAGTTATTTCTTAATTGATTGGTTTTTTTAGGTCTAGATCAAGGGCCTAGTTTAGCAGGCATGACCTTTTTCCAATGGGTTTCATTTTTAATTAAGCCGTATGCATCTAATGATTGTTTTTTGTCGACAAATTGTGCTGATTTTCCTTTAAAAAAAATTAGGCCAGATAAAAAAAAAAATTTGTGTTAGTTTGGTAGCATTGTTTTGTCAATTTTTAAAAAAATTATATTTTGTTATCTATTGTATACATATAACAAAAATTGTGTGATTTAAAGGTTTATTATAAAAGATATGATTTAATTAGTGATATGGTGTATTTGTAGAAAAAACTCAGTACGTGGGAGGTACCATAGCACTGGAAAAGTAACTCAGCCCTGAAAAGTCTAAATTAAAAAGCAATGCATTATAATTGATAATAATTTGGAGTTGAACTAAATAGGCTACACGGATACATCATGTCTGTAATAATTTGTTCTGCATGGTCTAGGCGTAAAAATGTACCGCACTTACGGACGTAATGCTGGCGGCGATGAGGGTACGATCACCCGGCATTTCTTTTGTTCGACGCCCGCACCTTTTTAATGAAGTAGTAATTCGCTTACGAAATACCATCATAAGAAATATGTCCCCCGTTCACATGTCGAAATGAGTGTGATTGTCATTAGCATCTTTTGAACAGTCCTGTACATATTTTTTTCTGTAGATATCTATACCTACATGTCTTCGATTTTTGCAATAAAATATGTTAGGTAGGCCTAGGCCTACGTACCGCGTATTTTTTTCTATTGAGCCCTGCCAGTGCCACTAAATAAAATCTATACAATGTCACTGTTTGACTTACATAGCTAAAATGGATATCGATTCCGAGCTGCACAAACTGTGTTAGTCCAAAAGTCTAACAGTGATTTTTATAAGATAATTCCAATTAACAAGAGCGTTTTCTTAATTAATTGTTTCTAACTGTCCATACCCCTTTCATGCAAATAAACGAATACAATGCCACCATCTGACCACCAGTCACGTTGTGATGGGTTCATTAACTTGTACTCTCTAAAGGAAGTAGCACTAATCCATGACCCGTAAATTATGCTAGGCTAGACTTAATCTTGGGTCGGGTATTCGGCATAGCTCTAGCTTCTAGCAACACAAATACCAGCCCGATCTTGAGCCTCATGTTGGTATTTTGTAATGATCAAGAGTCGTGACACATCACAGTTTATCTAAATAAACAATCATACAAAGATTTATTTGACAGATGCCTCTAACTTCAATGTCCAGTTAAATTCAACTGTCAGGTAAGCCAAGTTTAGTATATTTCTATTGACCGCTTTCATGGTGAAAACAATTTAACTGAAAGGTAGATTTTAACTGGACATTGAAATACCGGACCTTAGAGTAAAATAATCCTGGCAGCAAAACCTCACAGAAATCTTTGATAGTGGTTGTGCACTGTCATCGCGTCTCTCCGCTCTCAACCATTAATTCTTTCAGTATATTTCACCAATATGTATGTGCATATGTCACATGCACCGATTGTATGATGTAGAAGCCGATTTCGGTTCATTTTAAAGCAACTATAACACGGGAATGCCGAGGGAGCGTGGTGAACGCATGCATTTGAGTCCAGGCTCAGCGGCAAGTACAAAACCCTGACATCACGCGCATCAAGATGGTGCCAGCTCGTTTTTCGCGCGCTTTTACGTAAGGTTATTAAATTCATTATTTTGAGGCATAGACTGATCCGATTTTCAAAATTTAAAAACATATTGTTATAAAATATGCGACAAGGTATAAAAAAAAAAAAAAACAAATGTCATACGCGTGTTCCCTATTACGTTTCATTAGCACTTTCCCCAGTTCCCGTTGTTGGCAATGGGTGATATACTTACCACCATAATTTTGAAACCTACCCATGGGGAAAAAATGAGAAATTTTTTACTAGATGATATGTCAATGGCTGTACAAGTTTCATGATTTTTACTCCCATAAACCTATTTTGCCTACGAAAGGGTATTCGATATAAAGTCGTGTGTTGTTTATCTTCGAGAGGATGCTAAATTATGAATCAGCATGTTTTAGAATAGTTTAGTGTAGGTATGCATTTTTATAAGATTCTTAATGGCAAACATATTATTACTTAAAAAAGTGTGATTATAGAGAACGTTATTACAAATAAATAAATAAATAAATAAATAAATAAATAAATAAATAAATAAATAAATAAATAAATAAATAAATAAATAAATAAATAAATAAATAAATAAATAAATAAATAAATAAATAAATAAATAAATAAATAAATAAATAAATAAATAAATAAATAAATAAATAAATAAATAAATAAATAAATAAATAAATAAATAAATAAATAAATAAATAAATAAATAAATAAATAAATAAATAAATAAATAAATAAATAAATAAATAAATAAAAAAAAAAAAAAATAAATAAATAAATAAATAAATAAATAAATAAATAAATAAATAAATAAATAAATAAATAAATAAATAAATAAATAAATAAATAAATAAATAAATAAATAAATAAATAAATAAATAAATAAATAAATAAATAAATAAATAAATAAATAAATAAATAAATAAATAAATAAATAAATAAATAAATAAATAAATAAATAAATAAATAAATAAATAAATAAATAAATAAATAAATAAATAAATAAATAAATAAATAAATAAATAAATAAATAAATAAATAAATAAATAAATAAATAAATAAATAAATAAATAAATAAATAAATAAATAAATAAATAAATAAATAAATAAATAAATAAATAAATAAATAAATAAATAAATAAATAAATAAATAAATACATAAATAAATAAATAAATAAATAAATAAATAAATAAATAAATAAATAAATAAATAAATAAATAAATAAATAAATAAATAAATAAATAAATAAATAAATAAATAAATAAATAAATAAATAAATAAATAAATAAATAAATAAATAAATAAATAAATAAATAAATAAATAAATAAATAAATAAATAAATAAATAAATAAATAAATAAATAAATAAATAAATAAATAAATAAATAAATAAATAAATAAATAAATAAATAAATAAATAAATAAATAAATAAATAAATAAATAAATAAATAAATAAATAAATAAATAAATAAATAAATAAATAAATAAATAAATAAATAAATAAATAAATAAATAAATAAATAAATAAATAAATAAATAAATAAATAAATAAATAAATAAATAAATAAATAAATAAATAAATAAATAAATAAATAAATAAATAAATAAATAAATAAATAAATAAATAAATAAATAAATAAATAAATAAATAAATAAATAAATAAATAATATAATTTGTTTCTTACACACATTCGCTGCCTTAGCATGTAAAGTAGCTCTCTAGCTAGTATGGTTTTAGTTATTGATGCGCCCTTACAAATAAATCATAAACTCTAGTCGTAAAATCCAAATGTGGGATTAAGTATTTTCTTTGGCACAGTGGGGGAAAGAAGGGGGGCGGGGGGGGGGGGGGGGGTGATGGGACGATCGTGGCCCTCCAAATATAATTGAAGTAGAGCTCGGCCACTACTTTAGTACACATTTTACTAATTGACATGATCTCCGCTTATGTTACTAAATATATATTTTATTTTTTATTACAGCTATGTTGAACATTTTCAGTGTCTAATAATAACATATTGTAATGATTTACAAAACGACAGTAGAGAAACCCGTAATGGGCTGTTTATTTATAATAATAATAAAAATAATAATTATAATAGTAAAAATAATAATAATGCTACTAATAATAATAATAATAATAATAATAATAATAATAATAATAATAATTATTATTATTATTATTATTATTATTATTATTATTATAATAATTATAATAATAATAGAAAAAAATAATAATAATAATAATAATAATAATAATAATAATAGTAAAAATAATAAAAATAATAATAATGATAATGATAATGATAATAATGATAATGATAATAATGATGATAATAATGATGATATTAATAAAGTGTGACTCTAGTAATTGCTTTTTCAGGAACATGGTCTATAATGAAAACTTTGTTTTAGAAACATTTCCAAAACGCTCCAAATCATTCCATGCCAACCGTGTAAGGGCTCGGTGTGTCTACGCTGAAAACATTTTTTGAATTATTTTGCTGCACACTGGAGTAAATTGGTTGGAAGAAGTAGGAAATAAAAAGAGACATGACAGGCCTGACAAAACGATGTAAGCAAATTCTAGGCCCAAGAAATTGTTGGCTAACCACCCCATCTGACCCGATTTTGGAAACAGGTGTATGATATTAAATATGGCGAATAAGTGACGATGATTCGGATCACGTGATACTTCTATCAGTGTGGCAGTAAAGGAATTTAAATTTCAAAAAAATTTTTCATAACATATTTCTCGTGTGTGGCTTGCATTAGGTGAAACACCAAACAGCACACGTAGTGCGTGCGAACTAATCTAGCGTTAGCAAACCTTAACCGCAGGGAGTAGTCCTAGTACAGGATCGATAGTATTCAATTGTTGAAGGGAGTTATTAAGATTTCCATATTGAATAGTTTATGAAGTGTTTCCTACAAGAGAGTGTAATGTAATTGGAGCACTTGATGGATGATAACCTGGCGAACGCAAATGAGTTTCACGCATCATCGCCCGTCGAGATTGCACTTGGCTGCACGCAACGCTCTCATTGGCTGATTTATGACCTCAGTTGGCGATGTTGACGTGGGTTACGCGAAACGGGTCTGGATATTATGATCACTTAAAACTTTGTGTTTTACGTGAATGTATTTTCGTAAACTTTATTCACGTAAATTTGACGTAATCATTTGACGTATATTTTATGTATTCACGTGAACTTTACGTGAATGTGTAACAGTGTTGCGTGGATATATTTGTGGTTTACGTGATTGTATAACAGTGTTCATATAATCGTGGTTTACGTGAATGTGTAACAGTGTTGCGTGGATATATTTGTAGTTTACGTGATTGTATAACAGTGTTCATATAATCGTGGTTTACGTGAATGTGTAACAGTGTTGCGTGAATATATTTGTGGTTTACGTGATTGTATAACAGTGTTCATATAATCGTGGTTTACGTGAATGTATAACAGTGTTGCGTTGATATAATCGTGGTTTACGTGAATGTATAACAGTGTTGCGTTGATATAATCGTGGTTTACGTGAATGTATAACAGTGTTGCGTTGATATAATCGTGGTTTACGTGAATGTATAACAGTGTTGCGTTGATATAATCGTGGTTTACGTGAATGTATAACAGACTTGCGTTGATATAATCGTGGTTTACGTGAATGTATAACAGTGTTGCGTTGATATAATCGTGGTTTACGTGAATGTATAACAGTGTTGCGTTGATATATCGCTGGTTTATACGTGAATGTATAATAGTGTTACGTTGATTTTATCATGGGTTACGTAAATTTATAACACTGTTGCATTGATTTAATCGTAGTTAACGTGAATGTATGATATTGCGTTGATATAACCATGGTTTCGATCGTTCGAAATCGTTTCAAATCGTGGTTTATATCTCGCGATAGCGGTCGAACGGACAGTTCGATCAAGTTGAAATTTAGACCATCCACAAGCTTCGATATAGATTGAACAACATTAGTGTTGTGGTAAAACCAGTCGGGAAGCTACTTATAGTTACAGCTGAGTTACTCATAATATATTTGCCATAACAAAATGGTGACAAAATCTGAGACTGAGATATTTTAGTAAATTCCCGTCCCATCACCCATATTTTACTTGTATTGCGATCTGATAAGTGTTGAAGGTAGAAATTGGATTCCTATCGCCTTTTTTGTTTGTTGTTTGTCTCGTGATAGCTTGGTCGAACGGTGAATGCGATCAAGTCAAATTTTTTACCAATGACTGATGTAGATTGAATGCCATTAGTTTTGTGGAAAGATCGGCCGGGATGTTACTTATTACTGTGTTTTAATTTAATAGTGGCCTAATGAGAGAGAGCCATTTCATATTTATTGTCAGTCCGGCCACGAATATACACTAATTTCGACGCGGTCGGATACGTATTACAGGTAGAAATTACAATTATTTTGTTATAAATAATTGAAGTAACCATGACAACGAACAACTAAAGCTTTTACCAAAGAGAAACCAAGTTGTAGTAACTTGACATTGTGCTTTCAGTGAGTTATTTAAAACTTTAGTACGGAATGTTGGTGAATGTGGTCGTGCTCGCTTTTCAAGTCATCACACAGAGCGTTTCCCTATAAATATAGAACAAACATGTATGTAGAGAACTATTGTAAATAATTCAATTAAAATGTTCGCTCGACCAAGAATCATGTTAGTTATGTACCCGGCACCTCCACCATCGGTCTACGAAGGGGAAGAAAGCCTCGTCATCTCTTCGCCCACTTGACGAGAATGCACTAACTTCGCACAAAATGTTTTTCCCTTTATGTAATTTCACTCCTAGTTTTCATTATTATCATCTATCGACACACAATACAAGGGTAGAAAGTATATATTTTTTATCATTATCAACAACTCTTCAGATTAGTACCTGTGAGTAAGTAATATGGGATATAGACCCAACGCCATCGGCAGTTTGTCTACCGCGTCTTACCGTCCAACATACTTATAGTTGGGTAGTAGAGCTCGCCAAGCGTATACAACGACAGAGCTTTCGGCTATCTACGCATATCTTCGGCGAAGTAGCCGACCAATCAGTCTCCGTCATCGCGTCGCTTGGCGAACCCCTACTACCCGATCATAAAGTGTTGGGCAGTAAAAGCCGCTAGACAAACTGCTGATGAGGTTTCGCCTCTTCACTATATTACTCACTCAAAGCTTGTACGTGAGACGTGAGTTGTGGGAACCTAGCAATATAGCAGATATATCAAGGAAACCATGTGTTGTATATGGACCATGAGTATTGCGCATTTCAGACAACAAACACTTTGTTTGGAAAGACTAAAAATAAATCTGCGCTAAAGTTATGGTGCGTTTAGCGTAGCCAATGCCAAGCTTGTGTTTTACCGTCGGCGCCGCGTACTAAGTATATAAAGGTTCAATAAATAAATATAAAATCAAAACAATCACATAACAAAATACCCAGAAAAAATGCTGCTATCTTATTGGAATAAGTAAATGGCGACTTCGGAGTCGTCCTAGCAACGAAGCACTCACTAAATTCAATGTTGTTTGGAGTCGACCTTGTTGGTTCTGGCCCTTTTCTGCAGGTGTTCGCACTGTCCAATCACTGATTCATATGTTTCATATTTGAAATATCGACCTTTGATTGTTTATCACTCACTCGTCGATGGTGTTCGGAGTCTGCAGGGTTGGTTAAATCGCTTTAAATTTAAGTCTCCCACTGAAAATCAGTCAATTGTTATACTGACTAACTCTAAATATGAATTTATTTAATGAATTTATACATTTTGAGGTGTTGAACTAGGATGTCTCTAACACCCTTGACTTATGAATGTTATCGACTGTACACGAACGTTCAAGGTAGTTTCATTGTTTCATTTATCCATCAATATTTTAGAAAGTATTATATTTGATTGGAATATTGGATATTTTTTTTTCTAATTTGACAGTTAATAAGTAACCAAATTTGAAAACAAAAATCATAGACCTAGTTATAGTAAAAATACGCACTGTCCGCATCAGTCGTGCAACTAGTTCGAATAAACGTGAAATGTAATAAGCGAAGAGTACAGGTCTTTTCCATTAATAATTCATTTGAAGCACCAACAAAACACAGGCAAAAGTTAATTAATGTTTTGTTGTCCGTTTTCCATCAGTTGTTCGTTCATAAAGCCCCGTTGCAATTACCAGCATTTTGATATGCATCAATCACAATATTGGCTGTCATTGGAAAACCTCACCGAGTAAGCTACAGCTAATTTATTCCTTTTGAAATTTTAATAGAATTTTATTAGCATGTTAAGCGATGTACGTTAAAGTTTTTATGACTTGTCTGATAGTTATTGGCGTTGTAATGATGTAACTGTACAATATTAATGCTGTCATCTCCTGGGGCGAGTCAACCAGTTGAAAAACACGGATGCTTTCATGTATATGGCACAAAGTAAATTTTAAATACAATGGAATCAAACTTTATTGGTGTTGTTTTATTCGAATTGGATGGATGAAAGTTATTATGGGAATGATAAACGTAAAGTACAAAGGAATATTGGTTGCTCTCGTGAGGACATCCCTTATACTAAGCTAGTGCGTGTAATAAAAATAAAATAACAACACGTATACTTACTGTGGGTCCAACTTCGTGTGTTATGCTTATACAACTACCTTCTTGAGTTGTAAGAAGCTAAGGCTAGATTGCTAGATTGGCGTTCAATTTTCAGTTTTCTAAAGTGTGCACACCATACAAAATGTGTACTTTCTAACTTAACGTTAGAACTTTTCAAAGTAACATTATTTTTTTATCAAACGTTTAGGTACTTGTACATACAATATTTTTGAAAGAACATCAAACAAATCACATAAGTTGCGGACTGCATTAATAAATTATATGTTTATCAAACATTAGTTAAATGTTATTAAACTTGCTAAGCAGTTGACAAGTAAGCACGTCCGAACTGAGGTCCGTGAATACTTCAAATTCGTGCTCCTATGACCTTTAAACGTTTCTTGTACCTCAACGCAACGCATGTATATACATAATATACTCTATGGCTCTAGCCTAGACAGTTCTTGCCATGTTACAAACGAGTTATTTAAAACAAATGTTGAAGGATAAATGTTTTTCGATTTAACTTAACATCTTTATAGAGAGTGAGTCTGTAACCTACTATGCTAAACAGAAAATATTCTTTTATACTTGTTTGCCCTTGAAAAATCTTTTATATTCTTCATACAGTTCATTCTAACTTGGAGATTTTAATCCAGCTCCAGCTATTTCTTATTTTCGCGTATGCAAATCAATGAAGATTATACTTAATTGATAATTTTTTTTTTTTAATCTTTCGTTTTTGTAAACCGATTTTATACCAGAATTAAAAAAATAAGTACAAATCACCATTGTCTTAATCCGCCCACAAACATAATTTTCATTTTTGCATCTTCTTTTGATTTCAGTCCCCGAGAGGAAGTTCGAGCTCAAAAACACTCACCTGCAGGGTCTGGACTCGGTGAATCTCTCTTGCCTAGCGCGGGGGGTCTTTCCCGAGCCCAAGATGGCGCTCTTTATGAATCCGGACAGGAAGGCTCAGTAAGTCTCTGGTGTTCTGTAGCTCTTGCCTCAACTTCCGCATTGGGGCACAACATATTGTTTTTTGACTGCTATCTGACAATTTTACAATCACACTGCAAACCGTTTACCAAATTCTGTAAAAAAAAAAAAACATGTTACACCATTCGGTTACGTCTGCCAATCTTCCAGTACATATTAATGCCTTCAATTATTTTTTCGTAAAAGTGCGTTTGAAACGCTTTAATTAGGTACCATGTTCGCTAAGTTTTAAGAAGGCGTGATTTATGTATTATAATTATTTACTTTTTATTTATTGAATGATTAGACTCACCCATCTATGTGAATTTAGAGGGATTTTTAATATGTTAAACGGATTTCTTTTCCGAATCGATTGATACTAAAGTTTCTTTGGTTCCATTTATTTGTCCTGGGTTTAGGCAAAGATAACTGAGTGTTTAGGCTAATATTGAAGCATAGACTCCGGAGAAGTGATTACTAGTGAGCGACTTTGTTTAGCAAGACGTTCCGTCTCCTCTGTGTCAGACATTTTTCTTTTGTTTTTTACATGTACAACCTTAATATCACACATTAATAATCGTGATAATTTGCGTATAAAAACAAAATTGTGCCAAATATATCAGATTATAGCGATGTTTATATATAAATACTGTCTGAAATTTAATCATGTACTTTAAAATTAAAAAAATTAAAATATGTGAATGTCACATTCACATCAATAGCATGATGAAACCCTAACAAATATTGCAGACAGAATATGGTTAAAGTAAACAATGGTCAAATTTACTGTATTCACTATCTATCTCAGTTGATTTGTTTATTTGTTTTTAACGTGTTGTATAATATTGTAAAAGCTGCATTTACAATGTTCTTTCATTGCTACGTTATTGTGGTAACACTCTTATCGGAGTTTGAAACTTGAATACGTAATAATGTAATATTTGCATGGAGCATAAGAGGGTCTATCTACTCCCGGCGTCTTCGTTGAAAACTCTTCGCTACATTTCTTAACAGAAGTTGCAGTGAAACTGTGTTGCAGTCAGCACTCAAACCGTTGTTCAACTCTTCAACTGTTACAACTCTCAAGATGCAATTTGGGTTTGAGCTAGAGTTTGAAGAGGTTTGGCAAATTGAAACTTCGATTTAACTTGTATAAGTTAAGATACTTCGCAAGATTTATTGAAGTGAATTAAATTGGCACTTGTACGTTTAAAGTTGTGACGAATCACGTTCCAAGGCACTTAAATGTTTGATTAGTTATCTGCGATAATAAGAGGAGTACACATTTTGGGGGCAACGTGGTTGAAGATATATTCGTAACCTACCATACGTTCGTGTTGAAAATACATTGACGAATAAAAGCGGTTTCAGATTCATTACTAAAACCGTTTTGTTACCTACAGTTAGTCATCAGTAGGGACAGGATTTGGTTGCCATTTTCTTTTTCCTATTTGAATATTTATGTCTAGAAAGTAGTATGAAATATATTTGAAGAGTTCCTGATGCCAAAAATGTATATTTTATTTTGCCAAAAAATGCCCCTTTTAACACTATGAATTCTATTGTTCTAGAGGTACTTTCCTATTTTGCAAAAGGACATGTTACAAATTACCAACTAAATAAGCCCACAAAAAGCCGAAAAGAACAGAAACATCATTTGCCAATAATGTGCTTACTCTTTTTTTCATACACTGATCAAGTGACAGATATGTTAAAATTATTCGTTGTAAAAATTCACAGATTAAATTATTTTCATTTGATGTATTTTTGTTGTTTTAATGCAACATACCTTCAAATTCTAAAAATATATAATATAGAGAATTCCTGTATTAATTTGAAATAATTGAAAATTAAAAATACACGCCAGGTTGAAATTCGCTGTAAAATAAAGTACCGCACTTGTGTATTTTATCCATCAAATGTACTAATGCAATGCGAGAAAATTCCATATAAAAAGCTTGTTAATAATGAAAATCATCAAAATCAGATATGGCTGTACAAAGATGGCCGCTATACCTACCTACTGCATGTCAGGCCGTACGTTTGCTCCAACTTGCTCCAACGCATTATTTGTTTGGTGGATTGGCAAACAGTGCATGTGTACAAAGTGTTTGTTTTCATTGTTGAAAAATGTGAGATATCGTGCGCAACCATGTTACTGACCGGTGTGACATTTCGCGCGTGTTACATTTTATTAGTTTGCTTATGTGGTGACGTACAACTTAACGGGAAGGATGAGGCTGTAGAGAAATCGCATAAAATCAAAGATGTTTGGTATAATATTTTAAATAGTTTGTTACAACCAAAATTGAGCTTAATGGTCGAACGCAGTCCGTAGTTACTGACGAAATGGCATTACTCTCATCATATGCTACACATTTGGCGTCCCGCAAGGATCTATTTTGGTGCTTCATTATTTTATATATTTGTGAGAGATTTGCCTCTGTATTTTCGCTACGCTTCTCGATTGATGTACACGCCTACTGATGATCCTAAACTGTTTTTGTTATCAGAAATATTGAAAACTTCAGAATACTGCATCAGGACTTGAATCATTTAGTTAAGTTGAATGGTGTCGAGAATGGAAGTTAAATTATTTCACTTAGATTGTCAACAGAGATGAATGGGTCAGGTAATAGCATTCTATAATATAAATAGTGATGTTATAATATTCAATTATTCTATGGATGGCGTTACCCTTAGCAGAGTTGATAGTCCGTGTGACCTTGGCGTTATCGACTATTGACCTTAACTTTAACACTCATAATGTATATAGACAAAAATATGCATACAAGAGAACAGTGTTATTTGAAACAAGACCATCTCAAGTAATAATTTAAATTTATTTGGACTATAAAAATACGCTTTCCATAAAAAAAACCTTACTTATACGATGCCTTGCTAGTCTTCGTAACGTTTTTACTTCCTAGGGTTTTGATAAGAGTTGGCATTCCTGTTGTGTTCGTAACTATGTCGGTTACTTACTTCCTTTCTTACTTACTAGACACAATTGTTTAGCATTGAACTTTGCTGGAACGCTCACCCGGGCTGGGCCCTTTAGAGCAAATGAAGTAATATAGATGTATAAACGCGTAAGCTCGAGGACTGGGGTGATTAAAATAACCGAAAGTCATTAAATAATTGAGTGTATACGAACTTTGGTATATTTATTGTACGACAATCACTACTTGAACACTACAGTCGCTTTCCTATCACATCTTTACATCATTCATATTCTAAGCCCCACTCTTGCAGATACAATCCATGTAAAGAGCAGTATTGATTAATTTGCCTAAGAATTTACAAGAGCTATTTTAACGCTATGGCGAAACTTCACTGGAGCAGAATAATTGACCCAACTTTTTCAATTTGATGGAAATTCTTTCCACGCTTCTAAATTAATTGGGGCATCGGAAGAAATCGATAAACATCGCTATTGCTCAAAGAAAAGGCCTAGAACTTTTTAGTCCGTTCTAATTCAATGGCTGGTTTTCACATAAAACATCCTTGTCTGCTACATTCAATATCAAATTAACGATGTTTTTGAATATAGCCCATCATAAAATGCAGGCATTATGGCGGTAAATACAGACAGACTGCGCTAGATAGACAGAAATTGAGTACCAAAATAAAGTTTCCGATTAACAACTTTGGTACAAGCAGAAGACGGGGTATCAAGCGTTTCGTATTGAATAGGTCGCTTCACGCTTTTTCTTCTTCTTGGTGGCTTCTGTGTTTGCAGGACCGGAATGTTGGAAGAAGTGCTGGTAGTGACGACGAACGGCCAAATAGTCTGTTGCAATATCTGGTCGATATTGAAGGTGGCTTCTCTTGTTGCAGGATCGGAATGTTGGAAGAAGTGCTGGTAGTGACGATCGAGGTTTGTTCGTCCGACGTATACTCTAACTTACTCCCTGCTCTACTTCGATCAGACCCGAGCAACCGCGAGTAGGCTTCTGAAACGTCAGAGCAACTCCGAGCACTGATGACGGACGAACGCGTTTCCAGTGCCGAGAGTAAACAAACTAACTAGGCATATAATAATAATAACTTACGGTAATTAACAACTTTCTTATCAACTGTCCTGTACAGGAAACATCCGTCGACACTTTCTTCCATGTTTACACAGAACACTTCATCGGCCATTTTCGCGCACGAGTATCTTACTCTAGCTTGATCTGACTTCAAAACGAGAGTAAGAATATCTTGATCTAAGTTGCTCAGATCACTTTACTCTGGTCGGGCGAACACAACTCGAGTAGGAATGTGGCACGAACGAACGCATTTCCGTGATCTAGAGCAGCCAGATCAAGTAGAGTACGTCGGGCGAACAAACCTAAAGCAATTGCAGATCGGTCAAACAGTCTGTTGCAATATCTGGTCGATACTGAAGGTGGCTTCTCTTGTTGCAGGACTGGAATGTTGGAAGAAGTACTGGTAGTGACGACGAAGACAAGCCAAGGGGTCTACGACATCGTCGCCACTAAAGTCCTCGACGACGAACTACTCAATACTCCCACAGTATTCGAGTGTGAATTAAAAATACCAGGCACGAGATATGCAATCAGAAAAAGCACGGTCTACTATCCCGGTAAGTTGGTGACACTGGGCCTACTCATTTTAGCACAGTTGTCTTGAATTATCAAACTTCCATTAGAATGTTGTACATTAATTTGAGTGTAGTAACTGGAAGGTCACAACATATAAGTGTGACATTTTATGATATGCCTTTTTAGAATGATGTGTTTTCTTTTCTTCACCCTCAAAAGACGCCAATTCTTACACACAAAAGAACACTTTTGCGAACAACGTTTTTGAATCCGTTGAATCGTTCTGAGTAGTATAATTGACAAGAATTTCTTATCTCGTTACAATGCCATGTTCTTCTACGGGGATGCATAACACGTATGACTGAGTATGACAGCTTACCACTTGGAGTGCTGTGAGTGGTCTACCATGAGAGCGCTCCCTGATAGGCAACATGTAGGCAACATGTCACAAAAATCCACTCGAGGGGGATTGCTGTATGCACTATAATATATTGTTGATACCAAATAAGTAAAATAGTTTTTGAAAGATGTTGATGTTGATCCAGTATTCAGCAACTGTAGGTGGAATCGTTTCCAACGCTCTCTGAGCTGTCTACGCCTCCTTAAAAGAGTATTTTACTTTATACAATTTGGCCTTCATAGAAAATGTATTACGATATTGTATTGTATTTATTGAAGTTTATACCCGCCCGAGAGCGGGAAGGCCAATGTAGGGCACAAATTGCCCTCTGTAGCTATGTACAAAAATGGACTTATAATCTAGACTAAGGACTAAATACTATAACTAAGAATAGAAAGTGGCAAACAGGGAGTAAAGTTGTTAAAACACACAAAGGTGAAACAAACAAATAGTTCAAATTTTAAGAACAAACTAAAAAGGAATCGTAAAAACAAACGCAAATGACACGCTTAAGTAATAAACAAAAGACCAAAAGAAATAGTTCAAATAGTAAGAACACACAAAAAGTAATCGAAAAAACAAACGCAAATGACACGCATAACATAAGCTAGCATAATACTTTTTAAACTGCGTATTTTACTCACACTAAAAACGAGAGTGGTCCTTGAAAGCTGAGATTCCGAAGTGTGGACTTTGTTAGGCCAATTACGATCTTTTTTATGTTGCACCCACGATACTGTTTCCCCAATAAATATCCATTTGAAATTACCGTTGACTTACTTGTAAAAAAAAAACGCTAATAATAAATGGGAATAAAGAAAATAGGGAAATAGAGAATAGTAAATACATATGCGACTGACGTTGAAAACTCCATTTCTATTACACTAAATGACGATATTTTGATGATAAGTGAAATACATTTTCCCCCGAACAAGGTTATGTTATTGTTCAGTGCGAGTTAGCATGATTCAAGCCATTAAAGCCATCTTGAAAACAGGATGTAAACTTAATTGAATATAAAATAAGACAATATGAGGGTTGGTTGTTATTTTATGACTTCATACAATCACATTATGATTTTTTGGATTACCTGATGACATCGTCAATACGTCGATACGTCAATCGTCAAGAAATCGCAAGCCACATAACATTTTTTAAAAATGTTTAATGATCGTTTTCTGGTCAATCTGAGTCTAAAGCGTCGTTAACTAAATACATTCTTTAGGGGAGCAGATATATGTGCAAAGTTAAACATTATTGTAATTTGAAAGCAATAGATACTTTTGCAATGTGTATTTTTGTATTTCCAAGTATACGAGGCTTCAAGGTTACAGGTAGGCCACTATTTGACCCCTATTGTGTCTGCCAGGCGCAATTTCCACTCACACGGGAAGAGCAACCAACAATCCCAACATATAATACCATAGGTTTAAACCCTTCTCATATCCCTCCGACATCATCGTTGAATACCGGAATGCAACGTGGCAGGTCAGGACATCCATTATAGTTTAGTCTTTTGAAGTGATTTCTGGGAAAAGTATCGGCCCTTATTGTTTATATGACGCGCTGAAGTGCCGTGATTTCAATAAGTGTAGTGTACAATATGCAATAGTTCTTGTACTTTGTGTTTCTTGTATTTTCCTAATAAAACTGATTTATTATGGAATAGTTCTTGCTCAGTACAGTGGAACTATAAAAGTAGACGAATAACCTACATCTACTAGCACTCACAACACTCTAACAAAGGTAGGAAAAACGATGAAAACCCTTTTCCATTGTATTTTCTAAAACGTATGTCGGCGAAAAAGAAATGTGATTGTGTGTTGTGTGGGGAAGGCTGCTTTCTTTCTACCTCATGAAACCCAACAAGTTACGGCGTCACATCAAAACTATGCACGGCGAAAAAATGTTGTCGAAAAAACCGAAATGTGTGATCGTAGATTGAGTGAAATGACACAACAAGGTAAAGCTTTAAAAAAATAGGTACAATACTGGAAAACTTTATTATTTTATCGCGAAAGCAAATAACGTCATTCATTTGGAGAAATGTATTTTGTACCGGTGGTGATTAAGATCGTAAAAACAGTGGTACCTATAGGTGAAACATAAAGCACCTACCGGAACTCCAAAGAAACGAAAATTATTTTTATTAAACTCAATGACAAGACAATCTGATTTGAATTTGAGTGAAGCTTTGTCAAAGGAAACTAGATGCACAAGACTTTTAAGCGTTTCCATTCCTAAACAGAATGACCGATTCTAATAATTTGAATATCGGTAAAGTTGTGCCGTGCATTCGAGATCATTTTGTCTTGATCCCATGGATTTTCAAAAATGTTGTGATGATTTGGATGTGGCACAGTAGGCCTATTACCGAGTCCCGACTTCAAATACAAAAAATACTGACCCAATTTTGTTTAAGTTAAAACTAACAATTCTCTTGGTGTGCGATGTGTTATAACAAGCTGCTTCGATCTACTTGTGCGAAACTGGATTCTCATTCCTAGCTGCAATCTAAACTAAATACCGCGTTAGGTTAGGTTAGGTTAGGTTAGGTTAGGTCAGGTCGCGGTATCAAATGGAAAATGTGGAAAACAACCTTATAATCGCCCTATCAAACATTTCACCACGTACGGAAAACGGTCACAATACCCATCCCACTAAAATGGTACTAGTTGTTTACATTTGAAAGCTAACATAATGATTCTAAATTTTCGTTACAAGAGGGGGGGGGGTGGAAAAGGTACTTCCCTAAACGGTTCCAGTTCCAGTACTCAGTACTTACGCCACACAATATTACGCATGATGGGAAACGACGGCGTTATAGTTTAACAGCTGATTTAATAGACAATACTTACTGACAAATGACAATATAGTGTTGTCGTCACTAATATTATTAAATTCGTCCGAGTGGATCTCACAATATCTACGCGAACCAATATAAATGCATCTGGTTCGTATATTTTGGGCTTCTTGTACCATTTGCCTAAATAATTATCATAGAATACAATACAGTGATTTTCGGCATACAAGTCACTTTCTGAAGTTACTTAGGTTCACACGTCTCAAAGTAGGTCCTATCGCACATAAGTTAACACAATTACATTGACCTTGACTAACAATAATACTAAGGAACGATTAAAGTTACGACTTTTGAAGTATGAACATGCATGCAATCAAGTCTCAAAGGGCGTTGAATGGATGGATAATCTATTTACTGCGTTGTATTCAAGTGTTACAGTGACGGGGTAAATATAAACGATAATAGTATACACATTTCGAAAGAAATCTGCTCTTTTCATGTAATTTTCAATTTAACATTTAATCGTTTTCAAATCAATCATTGAGATCTTCAAAATTCTATAATCAGCTCTCTGGGAATTCATTTGACAAAATGGAATCGACATGGTCCCGTTTCTTAGTAAATCACATTGAAACTACGTACCAGCCGTCGTACATGGCTAGAATTGAAAGATACGGAAAGGGGTTCAAAACTACACAAGATTGTAGCGGTGTTATTAAGTACCAATCGCTAATTGAAAACAATTGTTGTTAAATAAATATATTAATTATAATTGCTTTATTTGATAATTTTTTAGCAGACAAATAAAACAAACAAATACAATTTAGATAATCAAATATAATACATGTTTATTATAGAGTACACATGTGTATTGCACATGCAAATAAATTTTAAATGCATTTAGAAAATAGAATTTTATATTTTAGAAATAACTGGTCACTTTCTTTTTATTGTTTACGCACATTTAAAAGCTACAATATAATAAAGCTATGTTTAATAATTTAAGAATGATACATTTCATTTAGTTTGTTGGTATCTATAATTTCTAAATGTGTCTTATTTGTTTTAATTGTACTTCTTTTTAAACAAGTTCAATAGCTGTAAAGATTTTTATGTATTATTTACATGAATACAAACCAAAACCGTCTATTTGCTTGTTTTGTGGATGCCAACGTTTCCTGCAATACAGGTTAATCCATGTTCTTATTAAACTCTCTCTTGGTCTGGCCCAGATTTCTTCCGTCGTATGAACACGCGTATATAAGCTTATCCAACCAAAACACCCCCTAGTCACTACGTAATGTGTATCGTATCGCTAACAACTGGGCTCGAGCTTAATTACGTAGACTAATGCGATACTAAATGTGTTAACTGTAAGAGACAGAGATAAGTCAACTAATGTATAGGTTTTTGTGTCGTTAGTGTAAAACCAAACTTTTTCCGTGTATGAATTGTGAATAATGAACTAAGCCACAGCCACGACATGACAGCGTATGGTTATGTTGTCAAAAAGGGATTCATAACGCGTTTATGACACTGATTTAGCTTTCTAAAATACTAAAGTAATAAATTGCAGGTTGACAGTACAACAGATATACTCGTTGCCAGTTTTGTGGAGCGTTTTCAATCACTCGAGTATACGTAAACTATATGATTGTAGCAAGAGGTACATATCAGGTATAAGTCGCAATATAACTCTCGGTACCTTGTAATCCACGATGATAAATGTTATAAGAATTGTTAATTTGTTTAGATTTCTTATCCAACCGTAAAAAAATCATATTCTTAATAAATGCACGTATACACAGGTTTTATATTCTTTTAATGTGAAATATAGAGTACAACTACACGAAAGTTCAATAAATATCACTTAAATTAATAGTGTATCTGACAAATCAACAAAACTAATATGTGTGTAACTCATATATGTCATATATACATATATGAAGAAAAATACGGTACTGCATTACCGGTATGTCAACTGTTATTTCACGTCTTTACGGCAAACTTAATAAAACAGGACAGTAACATAAGCCTCTTTCAATAGTATTCTTCATCTGTAAGTAATTTACAATAGACTAATTAGATAAATGTGTCAATAAGTGACGAAGAGAACTCTTTGTAAGCAGTTGATTGTACGCTTTTAGTGTTTAATATGTATCACCGATGCCAGGCTTCGGTTAACACAGACGCCAGTGTGACGTCACGCAGTGTATTCCCTAAATGTAAACATTATGCGATCGTGACGTCAGCGGCAACTTGGCAGAACGTTGGAGCGTAATAAGTAAGGAACGCCATGATATTATATGTAGCACCGATTGAAAAATAAATGTTTTGTGTGTATAGAAGCTCCTTAAACGTTTATCCGTGAACTATTAAGGACAAGCCCGGTCGCGCGTTGTGCGGAAAGAAGTCTCTTCAAAACGATTAACAGAGATAAAAGTGAAGATTCTGTCAATAACATGAAACGTCGAAAGCAATTCTAAGCAATTATTATTCCAAAACGATTTTAAGAAAATTATTGATTGTAGGGGTTTCATCCATGTAACTTCACACTATTTTACGGCATCTGACGTTGGTTATATCTGAAAACAGAATATTATAGAGAAACCAACATAAAACATACAAATATTAAGGAATATGGAAGTGTTTAATTTACAAAATATCTACACTTGTGCGATTGAGCGGGTATGTTATTTGATGAGTGGGCGTGGTGACGAGCGATGAGTAAGCGATGATGGATGGGTGATGAGTGAACCATGAGCGGTCGTGGTCGAGATACACGTAAAGCGACCCCTGACGTTAAAATGTCACCGCTCTAAATATACCGACAATGACTACTAGAATCATTTCATAATGTTTTCTCACAAAAACAGAGCAAAGCCCAATGATATTAGAGAAACACACACATTTTCATACACAAAGAATAAGAATACTGCCAACATTATCTGAGGCGATTAAATTAACAAAATGTGTGGAATAAGCAGTTATTGATGTAACTTGTCACTTCAATGTATAGACCGAGCCACGTTCTTGATGTAACTAGTCACTTAATTCAATGTATAGACGGAGCCACGTGGAATTTAGAAATACCGAAATCGGCGGAATGTTGTTTATGTTGGACCTCCAACAAATGCCGACATTGGACAAATAAAAGTATGCAATCCGTGAAAGAAAGTTGCGCCCTATGTTACCGAATTATTTAATAACACTGGGCGTCCATGTTTTCATTAGCTGAGCGGAGCGAATCTTTCATTTCAACTCGATCGGCGCTTTGTCTGTGTGTTTGTTTGTTTGTTTGTTTGTTTGTTTGTTTGTTTGTTTGTTTGTTTGTTTGTTTGTTTGTGTGTTTGTGTTTATTTTTTTTTTTTGTTTTTTTTTTGTTTGTTTTTTTGTTTGTTTGTTTGTTTGTTTGTTTGTTTGTTTGTTTGTTTGTTTGTTTGTTTGTGTACAGAATTTTGTTCGTCGCGCACAGGTCAAACGGCTTGACAGATTTGGCTGAAATTTTAAGTCAACACTCATGACCACCAAACAAGATATTGTTAACATAACCACACCAAAATCCGTCAAGTTCCATCAACCTACAAAAACCGTATACGTGAAACATATGAACTTTTAATTTGTTTTATTAAAATTGATTGATGAATTTAAATCCTCTTTTGTACTTATGTCCAAAACAACTATTTAGACACGTGCTAAAAGTTTTACAATTGTAACTTACCGCCAATGTGTAAAAAATATATATTTTTTTTCGAGTATAAGATTCCGTCCAGACAGACAAACACATGATAAAACTTTGATTTATTAATTATGATGTATTAATTGATCAATTTGTTAATCTGTTGATTGATTTATCTATTGTCATCAAGAATACGTATGTGTGAAAATTTTCAGTTCAATGGTGAACATTAAGAAGTGGGTGAAAAATCGATTATAAAATTCCAACCAGACAGACAAACACGCCAGACAGAGAAACACATGAAGCTAATAAGCATTGTAATGATGTAGGCCTACAATGCCTATAACGGAGTGTCTATTTGCACCTAAGTTGGGTGAGCCCAACATTTAAAATTCTATTGGCACCCAAGTTGTTTTCACCCAAGTTGCGTGTGTCCAACATTTAAAATGCTATTTGCACCCAAGTTGTTTTCACCCAAGTTGGGTGTGTCCAACATTTGAAATGCTATTTCACTCAACTTGAGTGAAAACAACTTCGGTGCAAATAGCATTTTCAATACTGCACGCACCCGCGCATGCGCAAAGCTTGGGTGAAAATGGCATTTTAAATGTTGGGCTCACCTTACTAGGGTACAAATAGAGGCAGCCTTAATATTATATATAAAATATTAGTTTTTATTATGACCGGCTGCATAAACGATCGAATAACATTTTAAAGAATAAAATAAGCTATATGGGGGCTACTATAATAAAGACTCACTCCCCAATTATCGACAATTTCACTTTGTCACACACGTGTAGTTGGCATAGTCCCGATTTTTACTGAGAAAAGATCCGCAGAAGAGATCGATATAAAATGGAATTTGCAGCACTAAAAGCCGGCCCTCTACAATGATTTCTATTTTGCTTTTTTTCTGTATATCACTTCTCGATGTAAACTTGTAAAGTCTAGATATATAGTGCAAATAAATTTGATTGTGACAAATGTGAAATGTGAGCGAAGATTGACTTAGTTTGAAAAGCTTATTTCAGCGAGTCTAGTCTTCTCGATGTAAACTTGTAAAGTCTAGCTATATAGTGCAAAGAAATTAGATTGTGACAAATGTGAAATGTGAGCGAAGATTGACTTAGTTTGGAAAGCTTATTTTGGCAAATCTAGGCTTATTCTCTTAGTCTTCTCGATGTGAGCTTGTAAAGTATCGCTATATAGTGCAAAGAAATTAGATTGTTGATTGATATTTGGGCTTAACGTCTTATATTTTTGCAACTTGGCTAATTGACGAGTGGGTGATAATGAAGATGAAATTGGGGGCTCTTAAGAGGAAATGGACAAGTAGGAGGGAGCGTGAGGAAAGGGGAAAGGGGAGGAAAGGGGATTGGGGTGTGGACTGCATTTCGTCTGACTTCTCCTCGACCTGTCCGGCTAGGGTGGCCCTACCAGCAGTGCGATTCTGAATGGCCGTGATAAGTTTAACGCATGCTTTTTGTCGTTACAGTAGGCGAATGCAAGGCGGTGATTGGCTCACTGCCTTGTTTTAACGACTAGAACTCGGGTTAAACTTATCGATGCCGATTCAGAATCGCGGCCCAGAAGCATTCGCTTCCGCCGGCATAGCTCTCGAGATCAACAAAGCACGCAAACCTGCCCACCACGATAAGGTAGCAGTCCCTGAGCAGGAAATTAGATTGTGACAAATGTGAAATGTGAGCGAAGATTGACTTAGTTATTTTCCTTTTCACCTTTGAAAAGGTTATTTCGGCAAGTCTCGGCTTATTCTCTTAGTCTTCTCAATGTGAGCTGGTAACGTGTCGCTAGAGCATTGATTAAACAGTTTAGGTTTAATCAATGGCTAGAGTGCAAGGAAATGAGATTGTAACAAATGTGAAATGTGAGCGACAGGGGCGCCAACTTTTCAAAATGACTTTTGGTGCTCAAACTGAAGTTGGTGGGACAAGCGACTTAAGGCGAAAACAGAAGGGATGCAGGCGCTTTTTTTAAAATCATGCATTTTAGAGTGATTTCTGAGCGTTTCATAAAAAATACCGAATTGAATGCAATACTGAAATACTGTCGTTTCTGTAGTGCATAAACCAGATCACCTAAACAAAAATGGAACACGGCTATTACTAAGTATTGAGTTTTGGAGCTATGGTAAGTTGTTTTCAAGATAATAACTCAATAACAGTTTTACAAACAAACAAGAAACAACAGTTATACATTCACAGTTAATAACAGTTATTCTTTGCCCATACTGTTGATACTTGGCTGATGATACACTGAGTACAATTTGGAATCTGGATTGCAGGTATATGATAATGTAGACTAGACATCGCAATATTATTTGCCACGGGGGACAATTGAAAGCTTATTTAAAAAAAAAAAATTTTAAGCTTTTTTTAAAATCATGCATTTTAGAGTGATTTCTGAGCGTTTCAGAAAAAATACCGAATTGAATGCAATACTGAAATACTGTCGTTTCTGTAGTGCATAAACCAGATCACCTAAACAAAAATGGAACACGACTGTTACTAAGTATTGAGTTTTGGAGCTTGGTAAGTTGTTTTCAAGATAATAACTCAATAACAGTTTTACAAACAAACAAGAAACAACAGTTATACATTCACAGTTAATAACAGTTATTCTTTGCCCATACTGTTGATACTTGGCTGATGATACACTGAGTACAATTTGGAATCTGGATTGCAGGTATATGATATTGTAAACTAGACAGTTGTTGTTGAGTTGGCGCCCCTGGTGAGCGAAGATTGATTTAGTCATTTTCAGCTTTGAAAAGCTTATTTCGGCAACGGCAACAGTTAGGCCTATGGAGAAGCGTTATAGAGTGTAGAAGCTGCGAAGTGATATGAAATTACTTCCACTAATCTGTACTTGCTGAGTACTCCCACAAATATTTTATGTATTAAATATTTCTATTCATACAATATTATGATCAGGAGTTGGTAGAAAAGAGAACAGCTCCAAGCAAGCTTGCGGATGCTGAAATGAGGGCCCCCCTTTCCCTGTCCTCACGGGACACCTACCCACCACGATTAGCAGTAGCCGACGGGACCGTGTGCTTCTGGTAAAGCCACTCTAGCAGACAGGTCGAACCTAGACTGGAAGAAATGATATGAAAATGGTTTGTTTGTTAAGTTTTTAAAAATCGCTCATCTGGCAACGTGGAGCGTTTTCCTAGTTAAAGCAAATGTTAATGATTGAAATTGAAAACGTTATTACATTCATTCAAACTATTGTCGTGTATTTGAAGTTTCTTTTGTTGAAATCAATAAAATCATGTAATGGCAACACTGAACGTAACATAATGGCTGGAATAATAGTGACTCTCGTAAAAAGTAATGACTAGGCCTACAAGCATACCATGGACCTAGTTAAGTTAATAAACCGACCATTTATACCGTTTATACCATTTATACCGTTTTATACCGACTAGTCTTATTATCAGGAGTCTATATTACAAACGAGGTCTATAAAATGTGTAAATGGAACCATTCTCCTAAAACCGAAATTTACATTTTTACCGGTCAGTAGTACACCAAGACAAACAATTGTTTTAACATGTTTTCTTCTCGATTGAATATAATCAAAAGGTCTATTATCATTACACGTTTTTGTTTTACAACCATAAACCGAACAAAAACGCTAAGAATTAAGCATATTTCTAACTGACAGCAGAAAAACTAATGAATTATCGTTCGAAATGTTTCCAAAGGTTTATTCAGGTGACGGACCTAAACCGGAACAGTCAAAACTAGAAAATACGTGTTCAGTTAACAGAACTAAGCTTCTTTGTTGGCGTCAGTGACTCGCACAGCTAATTGTAGACAAGTTCGAACATGTACGATCTGCGCGAATCGAAAGCAGGAGTGAGTTGAGAAAAACATGATATCGAGCGGGAATACAAATTTGACAGCGCTGTATAACAATTAATTAGTATACATTCTATTCAGATTGCAAGACTTCTTTCTTCGAGAAGGCAACGAACATCTAATTATTGTAGAGGGTGGTTGTGTTTGTTACATATTAGGTTATCAGAACAGAAATACAGAATTTCTAGTTTTGCTTTGTTTAGTTTTGTTTAGTACTAGGCTATGTTAGGCGGAGGCCTGTCTAACTTATTTTATGTAGATATGGATGTCTGTATAGCTTTGGGTTTATCCCCTAGGTTTAGTTCATCACACACTTGGTTTGGAGACTACCTAAGATTGATACAGTTAATTTTAAGAATACTTTGGATTTGTCAGGTTTAACCTAAGATTTGTGCGGGTAGGAACTTAGGAAGCATCAAATGAGCTGTCACTGACTAGGAAGTCGTGAACTTTGCTCAGGG
The DNA here is from genome assembly GCA_945910005.1 of Isoperla grammatica. Classification (NCBI taxonomy): domain Eukaryota; kingdom Metazoa; phylum Arthropoda; class Insecta; order Plecoptera; family Perlodidae; genus Isoperla; species Isoperla grammatica. The sequence goes on from OX246738.1 coordinate 30,178,131, forward strand.
CTCAAGGCAGAACACATAGGTTCCTACTCGATCTATCAAATTTCCTGTTCTATGACGCGTTTCCGTAATGTTCTAATTTGGGTAACGCTTGACTTACTCCCTTCTTCAAGACCAAATAGACGTAAAGTATTCATTTCTCAATCATTTTTATGATGTTTCAATATGCTTATTCATTGTAAAGACCGTTAAATGTTCGTGGAAGTATTTAATACAGGAGTAAAAACAAGGATCAGCTACATGAGTCAAGCATTACCCTAACTTATTCTAAACAGTTCGAAATATGACAAATGAACGCACCTCAAACGTATCACAACTCCAATTCAGTCAAAATGTGGAGCAAGGGCATTGCAAATATTGTCTGAACGCCACAGACAGATGTGACGTGGCCACTTGGACGCGCTCTTGATTGTTCATAAAAATCTTTCCGTCAATTATTATTGGAACTGTAATTTAAATTTTGAGTCTGGTTGTCAAACTTTATATTTTATCATCTTCAGACTGTCATGTGCAGTGACGTGGCCGGCACGATGGCTTTCAACTGCTCGATTCTCAAACGTTTTATATTTGTACGCCGTTATGCAGAGGCGAGGTCAACGATAACAAAATAACAGCAATCGTAAAATTGCGATAATTTTCTTCCGTCTCAATTGTAGTGTTTGCTTTTGATCGAGCCATAGAAGGAAGGGGGTTCCCACCCCCCTGCGTCACGCAACTCCAGTGTTCAACACGGCAGCGCTGCCTACGGCACCAAATTCTCAACACAAGACGCGTTTATTGAAGCCGCTGAACAATTTATTACCTCATTGATTTCCTGCTAATAATGAGACTCCTCTGATTACAGTATTAAATTAATTAAGCCGTTTTAAATTAGTTTGGTCGCGTTGACAACCAGCAGTGCTCGTTCCTACCTCGCAAACTGGCTTCCGCAACGTTAATAAAACCCATAATTTAATGCATTATTTACTTAGAGAACGCTCAATTAGGGTCTCGATATTTCGTCGTTGCATTCACGTTTAATAAAGCAAGAATATACGAGCGGGAAGGGGGGGTGGGGGGAAGGAGAGACAAAAGAGGTTTTTGAAAGAGACAGGCAACCAACCAACCACCTGTATGTTCTGTATACGGCTGGTTATTGATTCCAAGTTTATTAGTGCGTGTGCGGTGGGTGGCGGCCGCATGCATAATTTGGGACACGCGCTCGGTTCCGAGGGGGGAGGCGGGCGCCAACGTGCACGGAATTTAACACGAGTAGATGCCGAACGGAAAATGCATGGTGAACCTGTAAATTAACTTGTGTACGATAGGCCTAGTACTAAATACTTAATGTATGTGTGTGTGTGTCTGTCTGTGTGTTTCCTCGTTTCGAGGAAAAAATGCATACGATTGTATCGGAGGGTAAAACGAGGGAAAGTACACATTAGTTTATTTATCACGTGAGTAGTACCAGAATTACCATATAAAAAGCGTTTCATAAATAGATCGTCTAATATGCTATCGTGTGGTGCTACGTTTGGACGGGAGTGTTTACTTAAACTAAAAGTGGAGGTTAAATAACATTATTTCTCTTTTTTAGTACAAATGCTTTAATTAACCATATCGATAAATATTATATTAAAAATATGATTAAAGTTTTTAGTCAAAATTAAATACGTATCAAATTATGAATAGAATGCCGGATGATAATAGACGAATTAATTAATACCTAGCTTGCCGTATTTCAAATGATTTTCACTACCAATCTCAGATCATTGTCTACTACCCCCTTTAAACCGCGCCAAGTAAAAGAAAATCAACAGATACCTGGCGTTCTTTCACACATTCGTAATTGCACGGTTCGGCTTATCCTTATGCACAAGCGGTTTGGCCACACCAACCTTTACAGGTAACCAGCGAAAGGTCTTAAATTATCCCCAATGGACCTGCGAAGTAGAAAAATAAGTTTTCACCTTGGACTCGGCTGTGTCGTAAGCATCGGGATACTTCGTTGGGCCAACTATAGAATATCTTGTAACGTTCACACAGCCTACGTGATATTCAATTCAGATTCACGTCATGACTGGGTGTGACGTCATTTTCCATTCTACGAGACGAATTCAACTCCAACTGAATGGATGCATCATGTATATTCCCTATAGTCGTAATTCTGTGATAATGCCAACCAACAAATAAAGTAACTAAGACGCTCTTATTATCTAGGCATACTCGCGCTGTTGCTGATCATACTTATCAGTTTCCTTCCGTTCCTTCTGACGTAACCCTCGCCGCGTCGTCAAGCAGTAAGTGACACATTTAACACTATTTATTATTATAGTAAATAGTAAATAATATAATAGTAAATAATAATAGGGCCTATAGTAAATAGTATCATAACTTTCAGCTATGAATTATTATGTTGGTGTCTAACAATGTGTGTTTTGGTTTAAAGGTGATTTTTGAAATTGTTAATTTTTAAATGATGATTGATGTAAGTGAACAAAACATAAGTCCTCGATCTGCACTGCCAGTTTGGCGTGTGATACAAATAATAAATATGCATAGTACCAAATTAGGTCATGTACCGTAAACGCAACCGGGCCAACCGGGTTGGTCGTTTAATTGTTGTTTTCATTGTCATCCATTGTCATTGGTGCCGGCGCAGTTGGCCGAGGTCGAGTAGGCGTTGGTCTAGTAAACTGCAGTCTCTGCGTTCCAGGTTCGAATCCTGGCTTGGGCATGGTTGTCATGTGGCGTTTTTTCATCCTCATAATCACCTATTCATCGTCTCGATTAGCCTCCTTGCAACAATATGGGACATAAAACCCCAAATGTCATTACTGCAATTTCTTTAGTCGCGCTTTACGGTACATGACCTTAGTCTCTCATATAGGACGTGTGTCCCGGTTTCCTGAGTAGATCCTTTACGCGAGCAAGTTTTATAGACAGCAATAGCAATTTTTGATGATCACCGTAACGGTGACTCAATGTTCAATACACGTCTCTCAAAGCCCCAAAAAGATTGACTAGCTGGCAATAATTGCTCTTGTGGGCAATATTGCCCGCAGTCAACCAATCAATGGGAAAATGCTATGATGTCGTTGAATTTCGAATAGAATAGACTGCCGACCGTCCATTTTTGAACCACCTCATTTTATATTAGATATATTGTTAGTTTATGTTTGTATGAATGATTTTGGATTGAAGGTTATAGCCAAAGACATTATAATATTCCCTACGCTACATGGACCCCAGGAACATCCTTAAAAATTTGTTATTAGTGGGCTGAAGATAAACTTGGCAATAAATAACGTACGATACATAAAATTGCATTGAAGGTACGGTCATAGTCACTCAACAGTCAAAGTGTCAAATTCGGGGGCAGAATGCATAGTTGATTTGTTTATGGTTGCTATGTAGTTTGTTCTTCTTATGGAAAATAGCGTGTAAAAAAACAATTGCATAGCAACAAATCCTGAACTTAACTTGGCACTTGACTCTGCATACGATACCACCGTAAGTGCAATTAAACCACATCTTTAATCCTTGGAAGTTGACCTTGAGCAGCCTTCTCTAGCCGGCTGAGACAGTCGAGACCAAGAAGACGTTTTTGGACTGATGTGATTGAACCAAAGTTCACATCGTGTAATTCAGGCGCGTCGGAACGTTTTTGATGTAAGGGGGGGCAATTCCAGAGTCAATAGATGGTAATAGTAAACAAAACGGGATAAAAAAAATGTTGGATTATATATGTATAAACCCTCCCCAAATCCACTATTAATGGTTATCAACTTGCATAGTTTAATTTGTACTCGTAACGAGGTGGGTGATGTAGTTGGGGTCAGGGGCGAAGTCCCTGTCGCAGGAGGCAATGTCGCCGTAGGCGAAAAAAAATGTTGTCCCTGCATTATGTTTGATGGCCTAGAAGGCGTTTTGAGGTGATATCTTGTCATAAAAAACACTACAACGGATAAACATTTCTGCTTTTGTGTTGTTGGGTTGCTTCTTCCTGGAAATGAAATGTTGACTGGTTGACACAATCATACGACGTTACTTTCCCAGTAAGTAGAAATCTTGACTTTTCGGGCACGTTACCAAGGACCACATACATATAATATATTTTCAAATCTGAAATCTGCCCCCCTATGCCCCCATGTCATGAAAGTTAGGGGGGGCGATGCCCCCCTTGCCCCCCCCCTGTTCCGACGCCACTGGTGTAATTCAATGTACTCTAAAATATTATATCTATATCTTTGCATCCGCGCACCGCGCACAGTATAACACTAACCCCTGAATGTGCAGCGTATTGCTGACTACGGCAATAAATTGCTCGTATAAAGTGGCTTTTAAAGCAAGCCATGGAAAAATTATATTTTTATATTTGATTCAGTAAAAAATAAAAATATAGAAATAATATTTTAGTGTCCTTTAAAGCTTGTCAGATCTGCACATTCTTTTGCCCGACCAATGCGGCAGCGCAATATTGTAGAAAGGAGTAAATTAATATTTGAAACAAATGAGTATTCATTTGAAAACTCTGGTGCATGTTATTGTAAGGAATTAATATACTTTATTTTACTAACTTACAGGAGCTGGGGATTATAATTCAAATGTCGCGAACCCAAGATACATTTAATTATTCCCGGCCATAATGGTCCCCGAGAAAATGTAAATATTTTCCACAAAAGTTATTTGCAACTACAAAGTTTTCTGTTTTATTTGAAGTTTAAAAGGTCACTGGCTTCAGTTTATTTCTTCCTCAGGGGTAGGTAGCATGTACATATATTTCTCCAAGAAATGTAAGCTTCCACCATATCTGGGCGCAAAGCAATGTTTAATACTGGAAGCAGTGGGGTTTAAATTTAATGAGACGCAGGGCGAGAGAGTTTGTATGAAGTTAGACAATAGAGCTGGCATTTCTTTCCGCATGACCGCTGTAGTCCATTTATTACGCTCGCCGGCGAGCACGGCCGCTGGCCCAGCCCGCCGACACGGCAGACAACCAACGGAATAACTCACAGTGAAACGCGAGAACATGGAAATGGCATGTTGCTGATTGTTGTATTGAAAAACAGTGGAAACTTTTCTAAATACACATATTCTGTTGTTGTTTTTAATTGCTGTACATTGGATGTTTTGATCAGTAAACATAAACTATGATCTGGTATGGATACCCATGCACAAAGTCAAAGGTAACACTGAAGCACAATCCCTTATCTGTGACTGAAGCTGTGACTGAAGTAACCCATAAAGTTTAGGTTATGACTTATGTGGAAGCGCACGAGACTCTAATTTGGGAGGTGACCGATGCGAACCCACTATACCAGCAATCCTGATATAGCTTGAGCCGTCTGTCTGTAACACATCCATCAATTAAACATCAATTACGATTTTAGACAGCAAAAGAGTTTCGGACGTATGTAACATAACACCAAATTTTTTGATTACATGAAGTTTTCATTTGAAGAAGTGCACAAATCTTTAAATATAATTTGTTTGTGTTTACTTCGGGTGTAAAAAATATAGTAATGCCAGCTTCCCGTTCCCCTAACGGTAGAAGATAATGGAAGCGATTTTTAATACTTGGATACATTGTTGTTCGATTTCTACTCAATACACTACATTTTTTAGCGGACACTATGTGCCATCTGAAATGTATAACTAGAAAAACGCTCTGTGTGACGCGTTAGTGCTCGTATTAACGCATTAGCCGTGACCTGGGGAAAGCCTTGTCCTTCGGTGATGATTATCGTTAGCGACGAGTATCAAGCGGCGACCTGGAGAATTAGAACCCCTTTCGATATAAATTGCGATGTAATTTTACCGACTGTAATTATTAATTAATATAAAAATGCAATCATCCTCTCTGTGGCGAAGAAGCGCTTCAAGGTCCAGATAAGCTGAACGCAGTTCGGCATGGAGAAAATTCCTCTGAGATATAATAATAACTCGAGAAGCACTTCAAGTTAAATTTAATTAAAACCCAATACCTGACTAGTAGTTACGTCAAAACTCAGAACTTATCAACCTTTCCGCGTCCCTACAAACCATGTTCTATACCTGAATAAAGGAAGCCAAAACTAAAAGTTACATTTCGATTACATTTCGAGTTTATTTCAGTAATCAGTCAAAAGCGCACAATTTTGGATGATTTAAATAATCTACACAATTACTCTGGGTTTGGGTCTACTTGGGTTTTACTTGTGTTCTAGCAGTTATTTATAGGGAGTATTCACGTGACGTCACATCGGCCATTTTGAAGACAATTTTCAAGTTTCAACATCTTTGGCAATATATGTTGAAATTTTATCTCTCAATATACCAGAGTTTGATCATGTATATCCCCGATAAATTTTACGAAAATGATTATTGTATGCCATTGTAAGCGATTAAAAGTGTAAATTTATCTTGCTTTCAAGTAATAATACCAAACCAAAGTTAGAGAATAGTTGAATTTTCACCAAACGCCAGCTGAAACAAAGTAACGCCGCACAACCAATGTTATTGGAACCTCCATGGCCACCATGCGAATCACTTGAATACATCAACAATGCTTAGATATACCGTACCACATTTTATGTATGTATTTTCATATAATTCAATTTTATCTGAAAACTTTTTTTCTAGAAATGCATTTAATTTCACTCAAATCTAATTAATAATTATAATAATTTAAAAAAATATGTGACACTGTTTAAAACACAAGTATTTTAGTTGTTTTGTTCTTTTATTTTCTTATCATCATGAAATTGTATTAATTATTTTTCTGTTAGAGGGTTTACAAGCTACGGAAATGTAATACAGTTATAACATTGGTTATAAGCCAGTTCTGTGAAGCTATGTTTAAACCTAAATTAAATTACGATAAGGGTGTCTGTGAACCAATCTTCAAGTGATTGGCTACCTCTAACGTAAAGGGCTCTGCCAATATATCTTCTCTTTTCTTATTTAATTAAAGTTTCTCCAGTCAATTTATTCTGTGTACGGATAGTGCTCGGTCTGACCAAGACGTTGTCAGTTACTATAAAGTGTTCTCCAGACGCCACTTTAATGCCATGTAACTTACTTACAAGATTGAAACGGCCACCCGATCTTCATGTTAAATTCAATTATTAGACCGAGCTCCATTAGAGTAACGAAGATGCGGAGGAAGCTCTGTCTATAGACGGACGCTGCTCTCGAGCAGTCGACATGGACCAGAGTGTTTCGCATAGGAGAAAATAGGAATTAACAAGGATATTTATTGTATGCCACGTATGCGCTATTAATTATACAGTTCCGTTCCGTTCCGTTCCGTTCCGTTCCGTTCCGTTCCGTTCCGTTCCGTTCCGTTCCGTTCCGTTCCGTTCCGTTCCGTTCCGTTCCGTTCCGTTCCGTTCCGTTCCGTTCCGTTCCGTTCCGTTCCGTTCCGTTCCGTTCCGTTCCGTTCCGTTCCGTTCCGTTCCGTTCCGTTCCGTTCCGTTCCGTTCCGTTCCGTTCCGTTCCGTTCCGTTCCGTTCCGTTCCGTTCCATTCCGTTCCGTTAAATTTTATACAAATCAAATATATTCCATTTATTTTAATTCAACTCACTGTATACTGTACGTAGGTAGCTATTTTTCCATTAAAGAACCCTCATAAGTGTGGTGCAACAAGAAACCAACACGAGCATGCATACAAACTGCATATAAAGTCATACCTCAGAGGCTCTGCTCTAAGCATAAAGTGTATCAATAACAAAGTACTGGCAGTTACACCTAGCCGATCTCGATATATACTAATGATGGAAATTGATCATGTGACACCACATGAGCGTAAAAATATTTATATTGCCAAATTACATCAATATAGCACATCAAACTATACATGAACTTTAGCATACGTGTGAGACAGCTGTCCATTAATAAAAACTTCTTCTTCTTGCCTTCTTATTTCCTCGTTACTCGCGGAGTGGTATTTTCCATTACATACTCTGAAGCAAAAACTCCATACATAAAACCCATTACAAATGTACTAAAATAATGCACTACTTCAATTAAAAGTATAATCATTTTTCGTAGAAATCCTGCCAAGAAACAATGCATGTAATGGGTTCAGGTGATGACTAACTATTGTTGTTGTGGTACGTGGAATAGTAGAAAGGAATGTCCGAGGATGTTAGTATGACTCCATCCCAATATTCACCTTGTGACTGAGGAAAATCTTTAAAACAACTCTCGGTCGGCATTGCGGGGGCGGGTATCGAACCGACGATCTCCGCTAGCACTGAGCCATCTCTTAAAATATGTAAGTCACGATTGTTTACATCATAATGAACATGGCGTATTGGTTCAACCGAATCGCTTGTACTAAGGACCTGTATGAAATATGGTGAGGCTATTTGCAAAGCCTAATATACACGGAATTAACATATTCCGTTTCAATCTAGAGATCATCTGAAAAGTTCGTGTCTAAAAGAACCCAGCATTTCACATACTTATTTGCAGAAATAAACGCCTAATGTTTCTGTTCAGTTATATAATAGACTTTATTATTTGTGACTGTACGGGTCAATAATTAGGGTTGCCAAAATTATTCGTTTTAACGTTAGCCAAAATCATCCCCCAAACGATACAAGAATTTTCTAAGGGTGTCAATTGGAGCAAATTTTAACGACCAGTGGATATAAAATGGATGTTGTTAGTTAGAGTTATAATAATTTGACTGATATTGTTTTTCGGGTAAACTGATTAGCGTAAACTTGGTTTTAAGGTAAACAGGTAAAGTTGATATTTGTGATCGAAGAAACCACTTTCGTCGACCATTTGCAGCGTTTATTTCCTAAACAGGGTGTTTGAAGCTGGTAGTTGATTCTGCCTGCTCTTGTCTTAAGAAGTCTGTGAGCTGACTCACACGAAAGCAGCGTTGTATTCATCCTAGATCGAAGTTCTTGGCGTGCGGACTGGCTTAGAGCATAATCCTTGACAAAACACACCGGGCAAAGTTTTAATTTAGAGCGAAACTCCGCCGCTGAAGGCTTTTACTTTGATGAGTCACCTCGTATTAAGATGCTGCACATGCAGAAAACAATCTGGATAAAATGTCGGAAACACAGAGAGTAACACGTCTTCATGTCGAAGGGGTCGAGGAACAAAATAGTCATTGTCAGGAGGTGTTCTGAATATCGTGTCATTGTTAATATGGATAGAAAGAAATTACTCTGTAGGACGTCTAGAACACCTCACTGTGCAGAATTTCTCATTTGAGACCATCTCTCAACATGGAATCAATAGAAGAAAGCGCATACATTATCTATCTATCTATATAATAATGAATGCGCTTGGCGGTAATACGTGGTGACAAAACGCCACGTTTTTTACCTGTCGATTGGCAAATGCACTCAACTGTTATCTAAAATTGGTTTTCTATTACAACTAAAAAGTATACTTTTGCCTCGCCCACTCTTTTGACACACACACTCACACAGCCGGCCACCTGTTCGACCCCAGACTGCAGTAATTCATCGCTTCGTGGGTTTATTTGTCTCTACTATTTCCTTCCTTCTCTTCAAACCATGGTTTCTTTTCTTTTTACTTTAATCATCGTCTGACGAACACATCCAGGCTACTATCAACAATCAATGTAAGTACTTCAATCAATTCTTCTTTTATACAGTCCATTAGCATTCGTTCGTGCAATCGGCCCCAACATTGGTTTAACATGGCAATCATTTTCATGAATTTTATCGGTGATACACTTGTTTTTCAACTTCATGTTTCATGATGAAAATATATTTATTCAAGTGACAGCAGAAAGTAAACATGCGATTTGGCCAAAATTATGGTCATTGTGATATCAAGTTAATACTATCTATAGTCCAAAAAGAAAGAGAATGTTAAACATTAGTTCTATCAGTTAGTACTTAATTATAATTGTTCTCAACTAATTAATAAACTAATAGATGATATTGTATTCAATGATTTTTCACTCAGTTACAAGATCTGATTTTAAGTTAACTTCTTGTCTAATTATTAACATGATTACATCACACATATATAAATCAAGGGGACACTCTTCGATTATTGCGTGACTTGCTCGTTAAGGCTGGTCCACTCCGTATTTTTTAAGTGGTTTTAATGTATTTTACTTTGCAGAACGGGATATCTACAACTTTACAATACAACGATTTCACCTACGGGAGTGTCTCCTGAGAAATAAATATGTAAAATATAACTAATTGTTTGCATAAATTTATATGATTTGCTGAGTATAATTAAATCTGGGATTTCGGAGAGGGGAGGGGGGGGGGGGGGGGGGGAGACAAAATTTTCTGGTTTTTGTCGACAAAGTCCTCTCAACTCTCTTAGCGGAGTTTCGGTAAACGTCAAAGCCAGAACCATGGTTTAAATAAAACACAGTAGTCAAGGTTTGATTGTTTGCGCCAGGGTAGACTAGGTCCTCGGGTAAATGGAACACAGGGCGTCTGTGTAAAACTGTGTAGTAAAAAAGACGCGCGAAACGTGTCGTGATTTTACTCGCATTGCATAATAAAAAACATTCGTAGCTCAGCCAATGAGAGGTGACGTTTTATGAATCCGGCCAATGGTAGTGATCCTAAGTAAAACGGTTAGGAAAATAACATCTTAAATCTTAGGGAAGTGTGTCAACCGACCTTAAGATAATTATTTACCATTTCTGGCTCATGAGGTATTTGTAATCCATTAAATAAGGGTGACTAGTCCTGTCTCTAGGACTTCAGATCATGAAATTATGTGTGCTTTAGGCCACGTTAGAAAATCGGGCCAAGGGGCAAAGATACTTTAAAATGGTTCGTTATATATTAAAGCAAATATGAACGGTAAGAATTTTATTTTCATTTGCTAGACTGAGAAGCTTTGATCTATTGAGTAGCTTCGCTTAGAGTTGACCTAGATCTTTCGCGTTGAGGACGTTGCATATTAGAGATAAACCGCGTAGCCTTGGCTTGATAGCAGCTTTTCGATGTGGCAGCATTATTGAGATATGATGAAAAACGGTTGTTTACGAAGTTTTATACTGGAGTAAGAATAAGAATAAGAAAAATTATGATCGATTTTTGAAAACATATTAAAGCCAATAACTGCTGAGTAAAAAATTTAATTACGCTATTAATATTCTTGATTTTTGTCAGTACCTATAGCCTACTAAGAATTTCATTGTCAATGCTCGGTCCCTGAATAGCGTCGAATGGAACAACGTTGAATCATTTGTGTGTAATGTGCTTTACCGAATAGTCTTTAAAAACAAAAGTTGAGCACACAACGTTACCTAACCTAACATAACATATACGGAATTTTATTTTAACATCACGGTTTCTAAAAATATTTTTTCCATCATAAAATGGTGGCAAACTCTGAGATAAAAAACAAAATACATAGAATGGTTGAAAATTTTCGTGCACTCATGCATGTGTTACGTTAGCGATTATTTTCCTTTTGCGTGTTTAGCGTTTATGCCGAGCGAGTTTCCATTCGACTCTTATGGAACTTAGTTCTTTCGGCAATCAGTTCTTATAACTGAGTGGACATTCTATGTAAATACAAGTGTATACATTTATTTAAATCAGTAAGGAATCAAAAATAAAAAACAGACTGTAATGTATTTGTCCCGCAGTACTTTTCTTTATTACAAAATCTACATATTGCGCACATGCATGCACATAAATAGGTTGCATGTAGAGTGTAGGCCCTGTTTTTCCCCATTAAATACATTTTGTGTTAATATCAATATTTTTAAGCTCTGGAAATTTTTGTGTAGCTTTCTACAGAGTGAAACAAATCTGGGAAACTTTATGAAATATGAATCTTGTAGCATTCTTGTAAAGGGCTGTTTCTCACGTTAAAATTCAATGCTAAACAACGTTTTATGTAGGTAAGTAGAACCTCAGATAACAATTTCACGTGGTAGTAGTGTTGTGGATAGAAATCATAATTTGTATCCAGTTAAATAACAAGAAATAGAGTTATTAATTAGGTAATTGAGAAATAATTATGACGATAAAAAAAAAAATAGCCAAATATTTCAAAATACATTTGATTATTATTTGGACGGACACATAAAATATTAATCAAAAGTGCAGAAAGTGTTCCATTTTTATGACCCACGTGCGTCCTTGGACGTTCTAGTAAATATAGAGTGACTGTGTAAATGGCAAAGAGATAACACTTTCTTTGTATGCAAGTGAAGGTCATGGTACTAATTTAAATTACTTATCATCTGCAGCATTATTTTCAACACTGTGGCGGAGAACCCTATGATTGAAGCTCAAACTAAAATTAAATTATTTAAGGCGTACATGTTGCGTCCTTTGCAATCCCTACCGCACTCACTATACAAATCCCATCCGTTGTCAACGTGAAAGATAGTGCCACGTTTATTTATGTAGGATTGCGAGGATCTTGGTGTAATTTAAATCTCGGCGTGGCGTTAGTGCTGACATGGAGAGTCGTGCCTGGCATCAGACGGGCCGTGGAATTGTTGTCGAGGGGTGTTAGACTCTGACAGGCCGTGATAGATCGTGCACACCTCTGAGCCATTTCCTCCCGCAAGTGACCGCACTTTCGTGACGTCATACCGTAGATTCAAATATCGAACGTTTATTGACAACTGCATGAGAGTTGACACAGAAAGAAGGGCGCCCACAAACTGAAAGTGAGTCATATGAGTAGAGATACTTTTTTTTTTCAATTTTATGTTCTAGATGTAATGTAAGATCCGATTTCACCAAACTTTTTAATCGGGCGATTTACTAATTTCAGATTGGTAAACATGGTTTCAACAAACATTACATGCAATTTTACCGGGCGTCATTTTTATCACCGATTAACAGACAATCGCCGGATTTAAATTTGGTAAATGATTGTGTTTGAAGTTTAAACCCTTCAAAATGAAATTTTAGCAAAAATGTGTTTGTCACAACCAACTTGTTTTAAAATTTGTTTGTCTGCAAACATTACTCAGTCTTAGTTACCTCATGTACGGGGGTATGGCCGGTAACAATGCCCGTGACGTCACGTCAATATAGGCCGTGTGCACAGTGAAGTTAAGTAGGTACAGGATTTGTTGCTATGGAATTGTTTTTTTTACATGCTATTTTCCATAAAAACAAACTCCATAGAAACCATAAACTGATCACATACTTAACTTGACTCTGCATTCCACCCTAATTGCATTCTTACCATTCAAGTAGTGACAATTGAATTGATTTTAAATATCTGCACATAATTTCCCATTGAAAGTGCAAGAAACCCCCTCATATAAGGTTTTGAAAATCAAAAATGGATGCAGCAAAATGCTAAAATAGTTAATGCTGAATTTAGAGAAGTGTGACATCTCCACGTATAAGTTACAGGTTTAGGTCATTTTCTTTTGCAAGAACTCGAATACTCTGTCTGCACCCAGGTTCCCCCACCACAGGACCTCGCACGAGCGGCTGGGAGGGAGGGTTATTTACCGATGTGAATGGAATCAAGAAGGGTAGCTTGAAATAAAAGCTTGCAATGAAAAATAATTGGCATATCATTGTTATATTCCACTAGTGCTAAAAACATAATAATATGTAGATATTTACTACATTAATACCTACGAAATTGTACAAAACATCGCAAAACCAATATAAATACCAAAAATTACGCATATTGCTTCCTCTTGTTTTGCTTAATAACCTTGGTGACATAATTGTTCCATTGTTGCGGTGTCACGTTATCGAATCCATCATACACAAGACGTTCCACGTTATCAAGTTAAAATGTAGTATTGTTAGACGCTACATGAGATTTAATTCGCAGACGTATGGTGGTAGTCCCATCATGGTGTGGCCTGCAGGCCGTGGGTTTTACAGGCCAGTCGTGTGCCTGGATAAAAACGCACTTCGAGAATTTTTATTGTTGTATCAGTCGTATTCTGCTTCATATTCATTTTAAGCACTTGTCAGTTGTTTTCGCTTTTTATTTCTTATACGATGATGAGGCAGCCCACGCACAAGACATAATTGTCTCATACGGATTTCTTATTTTCTTACTTGTATACAAATATTTATCATATGATTGTGTAATACATAATTATACCTAGGCCTCATGTAATTTTATGTTATATTTATTGTGAAAATGAGAATAAAATGTAATACATTGTAGTAACAGGCCTAATAAAACTATAATCTATTTCAATAATGTGTTTTGAAACAACCCATCAACCAAGTGAGAAATATTGCCATACGTGACCATCTGTCATTTGCTTAAACTAGTCTTCAAAATGAGGAAATACTAACAAGAAACAGATTGTCCGTCAGCTCTAGAAGGGAAAACCCACTGAAGGGAAAACCCACTCTGTCTCAAAACAAATATTCTCAATAATGACTCTCACTCAGTGTTGTGTCTTTAACGAGTGCATATCGAATTCAGCTTTGCAATGGCCAATAATAGTGGAAATCGCAATCAGCCTCCTGAGAAGTATTTACAGAAACGATCTACGCGTAAAACGCTTACGAGTAAAGAAAGTGTGATTGTGTTAACAGTTTACGAAAACTTACGTAACGAAAACCCGACCGAATTAAAGTCATTGCGGAAAGAGCGGGAGTTTCGCAAAGCTTCAGTGTAAGCGTTAATGACGGAAAACTGACAACGCCGGGCAAGAAACACCCTCGTGGACCATACAATAGAAATACTCGTATGGACATTTACGACGATTTCGTGTAAAGTGCAGTTCGCAACAAAGTTCACGAACTTTTCAGACAAAACATTCCTCCAACAGTTAAAAGGGTTAGAAAAAGAATCAACAATGATTCCGAGCTTCCAGATTTTAATATATCTACTGTTTTTCGGCTGATGAAAGACTTGGGATTCCAGTACAAAAAACAAAAGCGGCTTTCAATTTTCATTGAAAGAGAGGACATTTAACTGTGGAGAAGACATTATTTGCGACTTATAAAAATTGCTCGGGTGGGAGGAAAACGCATTTATTACCTTCACGAGACGTGGGTTTGCTGGTCATACGCATTCTTCAGCGTGGACCGATACAACAATAAAAAGTTCTAATAGTGCATTTTTATCCGGGCACACGACTGGCCTGAAACAACCCACGGGCAAGGGAAGGGACGACGACTTGTTGTTGGACATGTCGGCAGTGACCAGGGATTTCTGGATGGAGGGTCTCTCGTGTTCGAGGCTAAACAATTAACTGCGGACTATCATGATGAGATGGATGGCCCCAGGTTTGACCGATGGCTCGACTCTTTTATTCCCAATATGAAGCACTGTATTGGTAATTGATCACACAGCGGAGTAGAGAAGGCCCCAACAATGAGTTAGAAAAAACGCGCCATACAAGATTGGCTTGTTTAACAAAAATGTCGCCTTCAACGAAACGTTGATAAAAGTTCAGCAAATGCAAAAAGTAAATGAAAAAACCCACAATTCAAGAAATATCACGCTGATGAAATGATAAAAAATGCAGGTCACACTATGATAAGACTCCCACCGTACCACTGCGAATTAAATCACATTGAAAATGTATGGAGCCAATTGAAGCGATATGTAGCGTTTAGCAATACTTGATAGCGTGGAACGTCTTGTGTATGATGGATTCGATAACGTGACACCGCAACAATGGAACAATTACGTCACCAACGTTCAATGTGGGAAATCGACGGTATTACAGATAATATCGTCGATCAAATGGTTATTAATACCGCAGATGATTCAGACACTTCGAGTGAAGAAGACGACGATGTCCCTGCTACGCCACTGTCATTAGTTAAACCAAACCTCTCAGTCTCAACGACCGACGATCAGCTTACTTTGAAACGTTATAATTAGGAGGTAAGCTAGTTTCTAAATTAAACGCTCCGTGAAATACTACTTTGATTTTATTATATTATTACATTGCCACTAGTAGTGTGTACGATAAACATACGGAAACCGCGCAATATCACATGTTTGTGGTACACAATATCGAAAAGTGATTCAAGAGCAGGAGTGAGTTAAAGTCTCATCAGTCATTACGGAGGAGAGGGAAAATAGTGTCGTTACTTATATACGATCTTAATCATTATTAACGAATAACATTGATGAGCCATGGTTTATTGCGTGTAGGTCTAAAAAATACGGTTCCTGCGTTCCAGATTCGAATACTGGTTTTGACACCTATGTTATTTTTATAATATCACCTGCACTCATCCATCGATTAGCATCGCTGCAAATCCAATATATCACCATCGTAAAGTAGTAATAAAAAAATAAAAAAAAACACGTTTATAATGGGTGTCGCACTCGTGGGTTGTCTTTGTCAAATAGCGTAATTTTCGGTCGAAATTAGGAATTCAAAATTCTATTTATATTGGTTTTGCGATGTTTTGTACAATTTCTTATAGGTATTGCAGTAAATATCCACAAATTATGCATGTTCTTAGACCTACTGGTATACAACAGTGGCATGCCAATTATTTATTCAAGCTACCATTCTCGCTTCCATTCACATAGGTAAATAACCCTCCTTCCCGGTCGCTCGTGCGAGGTCCGGTGGTGGGGGGAACTGTAGCTCAGACAGAGAATGAATTTTAGTACGGTCACACCGTAAATTCAAATATCGAAACTTAATTTGACAATTACTGCATGACAGTTTGACACAAATGGCGTCCACATATTGAAAGTGAGTCGTTGTGCCAGACCAAAGATAGTAACATATACCCTGTCGGGTGGTGACAGACAATAATATAATCACCATATTCTGGGTAAATCACAGTAAACGAAATTAAGGAATTAGCGATTCATTCGGACGATTGTCTCACAAACTGTCACGTGACGAGAGATACATGGCTGTGTGGTACACAATTCCTCCGCTTGTTACTATTGTAATTGCATTTAAATAATTTGTAATATGGTACTTGCAATTGAATGTCACTATCTCTTGCGCACAATTCATTGCTGTGGTAATTCCAATAAAGCGTATACTTTGAATAAATAACTCGGTTTGTAAAGCAATCGACTCAGTGTTTAATGAAATTATTTAAACTTCATCTATTCACTTATTGTTGATACTTAATATAACATGCCAAGAGTAATATGTGGTCAATAGAATCTCCTTACATTGTTAGTTCAAGATTAATGAGTATCGATCTACACTACAAAGATGAGATACAAATACAATGCATTGGCATTTTAATAAATACATTTACAGCTAGGTTGTTGCATAGCCTGTATTTGGATTGTATTTTTAATGATACTCGTATGTTACCGGCAGGGGCGTCGGAAGTCTATTTTTCCAGGGGGGGCGAACTTTCCAGCTGACTATGCAACATTTTGTAAAAAAAAAATCCGTAAGTTACCATGCAGCCAGCCTCTGAAATCGCTTGAAGGAATAAGCGGAATTTGTATTCTAAAATGCATTTAATTCATATTGGCCATTTTTTCAGGGGGGGCGAGATGATACTCTCGCCCCCCCTGTGCTTGCACAGGGGGGTCGACTGACCACCCTGCCCCCCCGGTTCCGACGCCCCTGGACTTACCGGTACCTTAAAAGAGGCTCATTTGATAACGAACATAGTAATAAGCTAAGTGATACAAAAATCCGAATTACGAATATGAAAGACGAAAATGCAAAAAAAGAAAATCACAAATCAAAATAAGACCCACGATGGAACGTTTAATAACGGAAACCGGAAATCGAAAACTGAATACTTGACTAAATAATGCAGTGAATGGAAAAGTGTTTAGTGAAAAAATGCATTAAAATATTAATCATAACGAACATGCAGAAATATAGTGCAGAAATACAAACTCAATACACTTTAACCTCATGCGTAATTACTCATGTGAGTAATCTGATATTCATACCATGTTTTGTTGTGCTGTGCGTGGCATTCTGGCAGTGCGTACGCAGGAATATATTTCGGAGAGGGGAGTGGGAGGGGGGGGGGGGGGCTATAAAAAGTAGGACATAACTGTAAAAAGTAGGTATGGTCTATGACATAAGGTTAGATTATCGATATCGCGGCGAAAATTTCGATATCGATATCGATATTATCGAACTCCAACAGAACAACTGGCCTGACTGATGGCAATCTTGTAAAACAGTGTTATATGACAACATGCACCTTTTTCAACGCCGATGTTGAACAAGCCAGTTGCCCCCCTCCCACCCGCTACTGGTTAATTTCAACCCTTATGCAGACACGTGCTTCTTAGAATTTTGACATGTGCTCGGTCAGTCTTATTATCGGGCTGGGTGAGCCCCACTCCATAATGGCACGATTTTGGAGGAGGACAAAATAGTCATACGTGATTGGTGGCCCGTATGCCTTCTTGTTTGACCAGGGTAGGAAGGAGGTTGGTTGAATGCACGAAGGAATGAGTGCAAAATGTGTGCTAAGCAACAAAAATATATTTCCACGCGGAAAATTCAAATGTCGAAATCATCGCCAAGAAAAATATTATATTTTTAGCGATTTTTCGATATTTAGATATGTTAGTTATATATCGATATCGCAATAATTCAGTCATATCGATATCGTATCGAAATATCGAAATATTTGTCCATCACTAGTAAAAAAAAAGTGCTCTACAAACGACACAAAGGGGTGTGGGGGGGGGGGGGGAGGAGGGATGTTCCTGACAACTGCGCTGCAGGCAATTTTTTTTAAATCCGTATTTTTGAAAAGGTTTTACTGAACGGGATACTTTATAAACATTAACACAAATACATTACATACATAACACATACAAAAATTACTTTTTTCAACTTAAACAATTTCATCATTTCTTACTAAGCTAATAGAGAAATTAATTGATATGTAAATTTGTTTGATATATTCAATATTTTAATATTAATATCTTAATACTTTTGTATTAATGTTGTAAGTCTGTTTTAATATTTTATTTAGATTTAGGAATTTCGGGGGGGGGAAGTCCAAGCCCCACGAGCCCCCCCCCCGCCCTGGGTACACCGCAGCATGATTCTAGGGTGAACTGATATCAAGTCATTTACAAGTGTGATATAAACTCGCCAACTCTTCACCTCGAGACGCTCATCATTGTATCAATGCTATGCACGTGTGTGACAGTTTATGGTAGTCAAGGTCTTTGTGACAAACGATGCCCAAGATTACATTGACGATACTTTTTTCAAGTAAGAATTGGTTTGAAAACTGAACCAAGCATTTTTCTCATCTGTCAATCTTTCTCACAGTACAGAGTTTCGTTATAGGGGCATAAATTAAATATACTTTTTTTATATTTTGATTGAGCTTTACACATTACGACATGGACTGATGTGGGTGTGTGACAATCACAAAATATGACCATCCATACGACGGATTAGTTTATAACATCCATTTTAAATAATTATCGCGATACACGTTTTTTGGTTCAAATGTTTCTAGTTTACCAATGTTATATTTTATAATACTAGTGTGATTTTGATACACGAATATTAACATCTGCTTATCACATAATTTTATTATGTGATGTACGAAACGACTGCTATTGTTCATTATATTTTAACTGATAAGTAAAGAATTAAATTAAATTTGTGTTTGTCACTCCAGCTAGAGACACTGTTTTCCAGTAGGGACAGTGTTGGGTAACTTCCCCAAAAAAGGAACTTATAAAAGTTATGTAACTCTGTGTTTACAAGGAACTTTTAAAAGTTCCATTTGCTTAAAAAAATAAGGAACTTTTGAGTTCTCGAAGTATCAAAACTTTCTTTAAAACTTCCCTTTGCAAAAAAAAAGATAATGGGACATAGAATTTAAGTAACGGTTTTTTACCCGCATATCGCAAACTCAGTTTGCTATTCGTGTCCGTGCCGGATGGCCACTGATTTCTTGAAAGAAAAATTAATAATATGTAATGAAGCATTGGAAATTGTAATTTTAATGTGCAAACCTGCACAGGTCGGTGAAACAGTGCTCTACCGTCAACGAATTTAAAAGTAGGAAGTGGCCTGCATATGATATTGAAGAGTCAATTCTTAGTGGCATTTAATGGCGTTTTTGATTTGTAAATTTCTCGAAAAATCGAAGGAATTTTAAATTTTTTTAAAATAAAAGTTCCCAAAATTAGTAACTTATTTCAAATGTACCTGGAACGTCCGAATTTTGGTTGTTATAAATGCCTTATGAAATGAAAGGAACTTTTCAATTTTTGTTAGAAAGTTCCTGAAATTAGGAACTTTTGTGTTAAAAATTACCTTAATCACAAAAGAAACGCGTTCCTTTAAAAGTACCGGTATTTAAAAAGAAATTCGTTTCTATTGTTTTTCACCCAACATTGAGTAGGGGACTATACCATTATGTTATTATTTTATTCCTCGTCATAAACACTGACGAGTGACGATGTATGAGACGATAAGGTGTTTTTTTTTTTTAATTGAGTTCAAAACATTTACAATTTTCAGTAAATTCTTTGCTATGACCAGTTTGTTGGTATTGTCACAGTAACGTCTTACTTATTTGTTCCAGGTGTCTCTGGGTCACCAAGTGGTAAGTGATTATTTTAATAACTACTTTATGAATTCAACTAGTCAAGGCATTGGCAGACTCACACCTGTGCTCACACTAAAGTATAAACATTCAATCTTTAAAAAAATAGAAAACCTGAAACGAACAATTCCCGATGAGAGAAATGCTCGAGGCCTGTCTTACTAAATATGCACTATTCATTTGTATTGAAATTATATTTAATTAAATTTATATTACAATACAATTCCATTACATTTAATTCATAGTTATCTGCGCTAGGAACGCTTTTTCAAGTGGTTGGAATAAAATTACAGAATTGTGGGAGCATGGTAGGCGGTAAACATAGTGAGAACGAAAACCTCCACAAGGATGAATTGTGAATTTGATAAGCAACGGGCTGGGTAGGGATGAGGAGGGTTCTGTTGGGGGGAGCGGTCGTAGGCGTCACAAGCAAAACTTTGCGCGACTAATAGCTTATCGACCTTAGGTGTTTCGTGTAAGAGCAATTTTAGAATCTTGTCAATGTCAACTTTCTCTTTAATATTGAGAAAGGCCTACGCAACATGTTTGTTGTGCAGTATGTACTGTGTAGGTCATACGTTTGGTACACATGGGTGGCGTATCCAGTAATTCGTCAATGGTTGTTGAGTTAAAATTAAAATGGCACCGAGGACCACATATTACACCAGCTGAAATATTTCACATTGTTAGTAATTATGGTATTGTCAATGCTATGTAAATTTATGAGTGGACGTATGCTTGGTTGTATTGCAAATATATTATTTGTGTATCCAGAATTAAGCTCATAATATTGTTTAAGGAATTATGATGTGATATTATTGATATATCCAATGTAAATTGAGAGGAATGAGGTCGCAGAAAAAAGTGGGGTGGGAAGTAACCGCCCCTCCTCCCCATATTCTACATGCCTGTTCAGTGTTCATTGACCAAGTTGTGTTTTCATTGGAAATATATATAGTAGTGTGCATTAAAATCGCTGCCAGCTTTACTTTTCAGTAAAAAGAACATTTAACATTAGTATTATATAGCTGAAACGTTTACTCTAAATACATGCATTGTGTCCGTAGGATTAGTGGCGCACCCAGGATTTTATCCTAGGGGGGACTGGCCAACCCTAGTGGGTGTACTCAATAAAAATAATAAAACAAAGTAGGCGAGCAAAGAATTGCTACCCCGTTTATTTTTATTTACACTAATTGTTTTAGTGAAAAGGTCACATCATCACAATAGAACTGTTATTAATTAACATTGAACACTTAGACACGTGAAAATGTGCTGGCCAAAACCTGTTGAAAACGGAAACCGGAAACCGAATACTATTATTTATTACAATAACATATTTTTATAGTTATATGCTACCTATTGAGGAAGCTATACATTATTTGTAAGCCACCGATTAGGGTTAGTTGGGTACGAAAGGTCAGTAGTCGTAAAAACAAAGTGCAGTTCTAAAACGACAAAAATAACGCGATCCGATTACAGCACACAAGACTACACTCTGCGAAACAAAGATGGGTTTCTTTCAAAATTTAATATTATTTTCATCATTATTAATATCATTATTTATGATGAAAATAATAATGATCAATGTTACCCCTATAAACGTTAAGAGTTTCGACTATCAATAAACTTACGGTATTTGTAGGGTTGTGGGGGGGGGGGGCTTTAGCGCCAAAATCCCCCCCCCCCCCTCCCTTTGGGTGCGCCACTGCGTAGGATTATTTTGAAATATAACAAGTATGCTTAGCTGCCAACACAAAACATGTTCACCATATTCGATGGAGGACGGTATTCACAAAAGAGCTCCTCCTTTTTTTTTTCCTTCTTTTTCACTTTTATATATATATATGTATATACTATATATTAATTTTTTCCCGCAATTTTTTTTGTTTCTTCATGTTCTTTCTTATTTGCATACTTCTATTTTTATTTTTTAATATGTTGAATTTCCACTTCATTTGATTTTATTTCATTTCTCAATTATTTTTTCTTGTTCTTAATTATATTTTATATAGTCTGTTTTGTTTTTGTTGTTATTGTTATTTATGATTTCATTACTGTTCATTGTCTGCATAGCTTAGTTTTATTTAAGGTCCTCCTTTGTAAATCAGTTTTTATAACTGAATAGGATAGACATTAAATAAATAAATAAATAAATAAATAAATAAATAAATAAATAAATAAATAAATAAATAAATAAATAAATAAATAAATAAATAAATAAATAAATAAATAAATAAATAAATAAATAAATAAATAAATAAATAAATAAATAAATAAATAAATAAATAAATAAATAAATAAATAAATAAATAAATAAATAAATAAATAAATAAATAAATAAATAAATAAATAAATAAATAAATAAATAAATAAATAAATAAATAAATAAATAAATAAATAAATAAATAAATAAATAAATAAATAAATAAATAAATAAATAAATAAATAAATAAATAAATAAATAAATAAATAAATAAATAAATAAATAAATAAATAAATAAATAAATAAATAAATAAATAAATAAATAAATAAATAAATAAATAAATAAATAAATAAATAAATAAATAAATAAATAAATAAATAAATAAATAAATAAATAAATAAATAAATAAATAAATAAATAAATAAATAAATAAATAAATAAATAAATAAATAAATAAATAAATAAATAAATAAATAAATAAATAAATAAATAAATAAATAAATAAATAAATAAATAAATAAATAAATAAATAAATAAATAAATAAATAAATAAATAAATAAATAAATAAATAAATAAATAAATAAATAAATAAATAAATAAATAAATAAATAAATAAATAAATAAATAAAATAAATAAATACAAAAGTGGGAGATATTCATTTTCTTTTAACCACCATCTAGATCTAGATTACATTCCACGTAATAACAACAATAACAAGATGGCGGTTAGTGGCGGTAGCTCTGTGTCTGTGCTCCGGTTGTTATTATTATTTATCGTGGTTTTTCGAGTGTGTGTTGCACGGGTTGATCGTGAAGTGAACGGTAGTGTGGTGAAGGAAAGAGTGTTCAGTGGTTCTACTCTGGAAGAGCTTATGGTAGTTTGTAATGTGCAAATTAGTTGTCGAACTTTGTGTGCACATGCAATCCTGCACAGGCCGGTCTTGCATCAAGTTTCGAACGTTGGGCTAAGCGGGCAGGACACATTCCACGGGAGAAGAAAGAAGGGTCGCGTCACCCGCTCCGTCGTCCGCCTACCTGTCTCCAGCTTCGCAGTCACAGCGCTCCTCGTCGCATTGGGTACATGTCTTTTGGCCAACAGGAAAAGTACCTACAGGGAAAAGCACCTATATTCTCTGCGGAAAAGTGCCAACTGTCAAACCCATGTCATGCCCCAGTCAGTGCGGCAGCCTTTGAGGAAACCACTTTATACAAAGTCACCGCCAACCAATTAAGATGAACAGTATTCAACAGTATAGATAAACCACCCCCTAACCTGTTGCCTCAATATCCAGGTAGCCAGTGGTCATTTTCCCGTTGGTAAAAGTACGGGTTCCCGTCGCATTGTGTGGTGACGTTCAGATCAACCCCGGCCCACCTGTCAATGTCAACAACCCAGACCAAGCGGAAAACGTCAGAAACACGTGTTCGATTTGTGTAACAACAGGGCGCAGAAACCAAACCTTCGTAACGTGTGTACAGTGTAGAAACAAAGATCACAGAACTTGTGCTAACATCTCCACATCGCAGTACAGTCTCATAAGCAAGGGCAAGTCACGTTACTTATGCTGGGCTTGTAGTGTACCGCAGTTTTCAAATTCAATGTTCGAAACCAGTACTGACTCCATCTCAACTTCTTCACTTTCAAATAGGGGCGATCCTTCTAGAGTTACCTTGCTATCTTTCAATGCCCGAAGTTTAAACAACAAAATACGTAGACCCCACATTCAGGCCTGGGTAGCTCAACAGAATCCAAGCATTATGTGCATATGCGAAACTTGGTTATCGACAGATACGGACGACAATGAGATATTCCCCTCGTATAACATCTTTAGGAAAGACAGAGGCTCCAAAGGTGGTGGCGTCTTGATAGCCGTCAAGTCGGAATTGAATCCTACGCGCATTGAACACCTAGAAACAGACTCGGAGATAGTTTGGGTTGAGTTCGAATCGTGGGGAAGGCGATATCTTCTGGGGTCGGCATACAGATCTACAAGCAACACAGAAGTGAAAAACAACTTGCTGATTGAATCTTTACGTCGCACACACGCTATTAGCAACAGGTACAAGGGGATAATTATATGTGGCGACTTTAATCTTGACATTGCCTGGAAACACGATGCCCCGAGTCCTAAAGTTAATTCAACGGAGAAAAGACTTGCTGAAACGTATTTAAGCTGTTTTTACGACCTTCTCCTCTCTCAAATGGTAACCGAAGCTACTAGGGTCACTTCAAGTTGCAGGTCACTAATTGACCTTGTACTCTGTAATGATCCACAGTTGGTTGAATCGACTGAGGTAATCCCGGGTGTAAGTGACCACCATGCTATCAAATCAACGTTGAAATGTCATCTACCCAAACATAAAGTTATAAGAAAAACTGTGCTTAATTATGCTAAAGCGGACTGGAATTCATTGAATAATTTGCTGAGAGAAAAGCTACCTTCCTTAACAGACAACAAAACCATTGAAATAGTATGGGCCCAGTGGCGGGACACTTTTTGGGATTGTGTTCACTCAGCTATACCAAGTATTACAATCAAGGGCAATCGGCGTGCCCCGTGGATATCAGGTGACATTATTAAGTTAATAAAGAAAAGAGATTTCATCTATAAAAAATGGAAAATAAATCAAAATGAGACAAACTGGAACAAATACACCGATATTAAAAAGAAAACTAAGACACTGATTAGAAAAACTCACAGGGAATATGTTTGGAAACTGGGATCTGAAAACAAAAGCAAGGACTTGTGGAAATATATTCACAGCAAAAGTGGGAGCGCTGCGCCGACTCATTACATAGACAATGATAAAACTATAATTGATTCCAAGGAGATTGCTGAGGCCTTCAGTGCGGGTTTTAAAAACAATTTTAGCGCTCCACTTTCAGACAACTTAGATCTTATCGGCATAAACGGAACCCCCGCCCATCAACAACTAACGACCCTACATGTGTCTCATGGTGAAGTCTTACATCGACTGCGAGAGCTTCGACCCGGCACAGCACCTGGCCCTGACGAGATTCCTTCAAGAATTCTCGTTCAGTGTGCCGCAGCAGTAACGCCATCTCTTGCTCACCTATTTAATCTGTCACTCTCTACAGGCGAGATCCCGGAAGAATGGAAGCGCGCAAACATCGTCCCTATTTTTAAATCTGGCGCCAAAGTGAACATTGAAAACTACAGACCAGTGGCGTTGACATCAATTGTTTGCAAACTTTTAGAAAAAATTATACATCAGCCTATATTAAATCATCTCGTGGACAATGGCATAATCAATAAACATCAACACGGATTTCTACCCAAACGCTCATGTACAACAATGCTTGGTTAATAGAAGACTGGCAACACAATCTAGACATCAAGTCGGTGAAACAGGTGGACACAATTTGTTTGGACCTTAGTAAAGCGTTCGATATGGTCCCTCATCGCCGACTTCTCAGAAAGCTGAATCACTATGGGATTAAAGGCTCTCTGCTTAAGTGGTGTGAGTCATTTTTAACCAACAGAAGTCAAAGTGTTGTGCACAATGGTTCGAAATCTAATTCCGTTAAAGTTGTTTCCGGGGTGCCTCAGGGCTCAGTATTAGGGCCATTGTTTTTTGTCATCTACATGATAGACTTACCTTCTTGTGTCTCGTCTAAGGTTTTAATGTACGCTGACGACTGTACGCTGTACCGCCCTATCGTAAACAACGATGACTTTGTAAAACTACAAGATGATCTGGACAATATCTATAGGTGGTGTGCTCTTAACCAAATGCAATTAAACATAAAGAAATGTGTGTTAATGTCAATCACACGGGCAACTAACCCTCATAGCAATAGTTACACCGTGCAAGATGAAACCCTCCAATCAGTAAAATCGATTAAATTATTGGGAATTACCATTACAAGTGATTTATCTTGGAATCTGCATACAGACAATACCCGGGCAAAATGTGCTAAATTAATTGGATTTTTAAACCGCAATCTGAGTGAGAGTAATCGCCAAGTACGCAGAACAGCCTATCTAGCTCTAATTAGGCCAATAATGGTGTATGGAGCACCTGCCTGGCATCCAACCACTATTACTAATCTAAAAAAACTAGAGGTAGTTCAAAATAGGGCAACAAAGATGATTTACGGCTACAGGACAGACCTCAGCACACAAGGGAGAAGAACTGGCTTAAATATTCCAAGTTTGGAGGCGTTCTTCACCCAATGCGATATCTTGTTTCTACGCCGGTGTATGAGTGGTGAAATTGATCTTGATCCTTTAGAGCGATTGTCACTGGACTACAGGGCTGTCCACCTTGGCCGAGGATCCCACCAAGGAGTCATGCTCAGACCGGCCCGAGCCAACACTAGCGCATATCAGGTCTCCCTGTACCATCGTGCCTCGCGGATATGGAACTCTCTTCCTACTCAAATAAAAGTTTTAACTGGCAATAAATTTAAAAGGGCTATTTGCAGAACTTTCCACTAGTTAGCTTCTATTTACGATGACCTTGCAAGAACTTTGACATGATTTTGGAAACTTTGTTTGTTTGACGTCAGATTAGTTCATAGAATCACCTCAGTCATAATCCCATCATCATTATTTATTGCACCTCAAATCATCACTTTCATTTGCACTACATCTAGCATACCTCATGTAATCTAGGTACAATTTAATAATAGCCATTATTTCTCTTTTCAGTTAATAAGAATATGTATGTAATAGTTATATGTATTATATCATATGTGTTGTAATTATGTATTACGGTAGGCATCAGTGTAATGTTAGTGTTAGTGTTTATATATCGTAGTTATATTCTAGTATTATTTAGAGATAGGTTGACCTAATATTATTAATGGTTGTAAGACACAATGTGAATGGATCTCAGGTCCGCTTCTTACATCCAATTTATAACTAGACTGCTGCACACATAAAATGTAACTGTTTATGTTATGAATAAATAAATAATAATAATAATAATAATTCACAATGGAAATGTCTTAAAAGTGGTCAAAGACGGATATATTCAAATGATTCGAAAGTTTGAGGGATTATTATTAATAATTTCCGGATTGAAAAATTATGATAATGTTTCAGAAAGTAAAATCTTCAACTTGTTGGTAAACAAATAAAAATAAATAATATATACATTTAAAAATGCATTATTTATAAATTTGTAAATACTCAAAATCCTAAATGATCCAAAATTTCTTAAAAATTAACATTTTTTAAATTTTAACTTTGTGTGTATATACAAAATAAAACCTTTTCTTTATTCGACTCAAATTTGAATGTGATCTACGAAATTAATTCGGTACTGAAATAGTTTAACGTAGTTCATGATCTCGTTTCCAGATAGCAGTGCTCGCCTTTGTGCTACACTGTGGTGGACGGTGATATTAGTGGTGATAATGTTCTCCAGTGCTACGAGATTCTGGTAAGTTCAGGAGGTGAGCTTAGAGATTACTCTATTCTGTGAGGTAGCAAGCTCGCTTACCTCCGCGGCAACCATGACTGACCGCGGTCATAAAGCCAGTGCGAGATGCTGGTAAGTTCAGGAGGTGAGCTTAGAGATGACTCTATTCTGTGAGGTAGCAAGCTCGCTTACCTCCGCGGCAACCATGACTGACCGCGGTCATAAAGCCAGTGCGAGATGCTGGTAAGTTCAGGAGGTGAGCTTAGAGATGACTCTATTCTGTGAGGTAGCAAGCTCGCTTACCTCCGCGGCAACCATGACTGACCGCGGTCATAAAGCCAGTGCGAGATGCTGGTAAGTTCAGGAGGTGAGCTTAGAGATGACTCTATTCTGTGAGGTAGCAAGCTCGCTTACCTCCGCGGCAACCATGACTGACCGCGGTCATAAAGCCAGTGCGAGATGCTGGTAAGTTCAGGAGGTGAGCTTAGAGATGACTCTATTCTGTGAGGTAGCAAGCTCGCTTACCTCCGCGGCAACCATGACTGACCGCGATCATAAAGCCAGTGCTGAGTATAATACGACACATCTCTTTCACATTCCTGACCAGTCATCCCGCTTGATATGAGAAAACCACTTGAAGTTCCAAAATTACTTTTTATATCATTGATTCAAGCATAAAGTGATCTGAGAAAATCAAACTTCTTTCGTTTACTTTTTTGTGTTTGGGTACACGACAAATATTGTGCTACAACAACATGTTTTTATCATGCAACTCTACTTAAAAAAGAAAACAGTATAATATGATGAAATTTTCAAACTTTTGTCTCATCAACCATCATTGTTTTACTGTGAACGTTTCCGTTTTCCGATAGTTTTTACAACGTTGTAGCGGAAAATGGAAAACGCCGTAGATGGTGTTGAAGGTTGATCTTTTTTAAAGGCTGTGGTGCAGGCAAGCTGTCGTAATTGAAAAGTATTTAGAGTGGAGATGATAGCAACATGACATGTTGTTTAGACAGCTGTTGTCGGTCAGTACTATAAAATTAAATAGTTTGGTATTCCAGATGATTATTTGTGTCGATAAAACAACGTGTGGAACTATCGAACTATCGGAACTATCTATGCCTATCGTTTCTCTTAATGTGTGTCAACTTCTCATCCAATTCGATTCCTACAAACAACCTTCGACATTCCATCCAAAGTTCCCATTATGGTGAAACCTACAACAACCAGCCATTACATATTCATATTTGATTTGTTTTTATAACTTCAAAGTCTCATTGTCTTCAATGTTTTACTGTCAATCCTATTGTGAATAAAATGATATTTGTCTTTGTCATTTTTCAATTTCTTTCGTTTCAGAATACTGCTATAGACAGCTCACTCTGCTCTCTCTGATCAGAAAGGTCGAAGATCCGTCATTAAACTTTGTGAATAAGAAACACACTTCAGCCTACCACAAGGCTGTGGATCGTTTCTAATCTTGGATGTAGCTAAATGCATTGAAAGTCATTTAGCTATTTGATGTATTATTATTTTCTATCAATGCGGAAAATAGATTAAAGTATAATATAATTAAGTAATTCATTGACGTGCTCAACATTTCTATCTCGAAATCGTACTAGAGCGACGTCAGTGATTGCTGTGTACCATTTTACACGTGGGATCACATTAATTAATAATCGTGTTCAGTTCTATGTAACTCATATGAATATCTGTGTTATTTATGCATGAAACTGTTAACCGTCATAGAATTAAACAAGATATTGACAGGTGCAATAATTGTGTTATATATATGTTGTGCCGTAACGTGTCAGATAGTTGTACCCTTGCCGTGTTTTCTAGCCCACCTTACAGAGCTGAGACTCAGTATTAACAAAATCACAAGACAATATCATCAGGCGTTTATACACACCTTCCTAGGATTTAAGATTTACGGAAACCATAGCAACTTTAGCTGTTTACCTAAAATTCTTTGCAGCCAATGAGAAGCGAAGTTTTTAAACCGGCCAATGGTAGTGATCCTTGTTAGAAAATAAAACCTTATAAATCTTAAACCTTAAATATGTGTTTAAACCAAACTTTACATGTCTAATGTAACACATGCAGTGTTACCGATACCCTTCATGTCGCTATTGTTGTTGTACCAAGTCTAAAATATAGGAGAAATCATTTAGTTGACCTAAGTTATTTTTTTTTAAATCTGAATGGTATATTTGATATGCTATGTTTTATTCAGCTTTGTTTTTTATAAGAATATTTCCAATGGAAAGGAGGATTGTAATTACACGCAATGACAACTAAGGGTGAATGAATAAAGAATTGGTATGCACTGCTTGCTACACTGCAGTATATTACTTCCCTTCAACATGTTGACACTGATACGGCAACAAGTGCTCGAACTTAGGCGATCTCTGGTATTGAGTTACACGCTAGGAAAAGAATAGAAGAGAAACAGGTGTTGACGAAATCATAGCGTAAAACAACATTGAAAGTCGGTTATTGTGGCAATGTTTTAGAAATGCCAGGATATAAAGAAAATACAATTAAATACCACAAATCTCTGCAACAAATTTTACAATCTGTATACTAAAACAAATGTATAATTGAAATGTGGGAATGAACGTGTTAACAACTCGTTAATATTGTTTTTGTCATCATAAAAAACACAGTATGTATCAGAAACATGTTTACCAAATAGGAAAATGACTTTCAAGTAAATTTTTTAGTCAATATAATATAGATAGGTCATTTACACAAGAAAGAGCGACTAAGACTTACCATTGTCTAGTGTGTATTTTGTACCAAAAACTAATATAAGTAAATTGATATTGTCTACTATAATGAATTAAATGTGAAAACGAAACAGGGTAAACACTAATTTATACGGTTGCCAAAGATACCACTTTCAAGCGAAGTGAATGTTTTTACAAAACAAATAACTAATGTCATATTGCACTATAGAACATAAGTTATAGTAAGATTCAAGTTTAGTTATTTAAAGTAGCAGTAGATAATTATTTTAAAACGTTCCCGTTAAACCAATGGCGGAAGGTTGTTCAAGTTTTACGAGAGGAATGTTAAAAATACATATTTTCATTGTACAGGGTGCTTGACTTGTAACCAATCATGGTCCTCCTCACGGGAGAGTTATTCTCGATTGTATACATTGTATTTCAACTGTCATATAAAACATCCGTCATAAACGTCGTTTTCATTTTCGTCTGTATGTCAGATTCAGAAATGCCTCTTAAAATATCTAAAGACAAAGACAGTTGTTATATCAGAAACGACACCAGTATCTCCCTCTGCAAACAGCATTGGCTCCGTTTCCGACTACATTATGTTTATTTCTTTTCTCCCTTTTTTCGGTTCAATTTCCTTTCTTTTCACTTGTAATCAACCCTCTTTTTACTTCTCGTGTTTATTATTTTGTTTCTGTTATTCTAGTGATATTGACTTTACTTCTTTTCACAAGTGTGTGTATTTCTGATGTGTAAATTTATTACATAATCACTTTTTTATACATTTATATACCTATTTATAACTTTTCAACTTTCAATGTTCTCATCTTTAATAGTTTTGTTTTGTAGATCGTGATATCTAACGCTAATTGATGTTTTTCACTTGTAACGTTAAATCATATTCTATAGTGGCTTTTTTGTTGTTGTTCGAACCTATTGCTATTCAATTCAATGTTCAGTTCTTTCATTGCAATTATTGAGTATCTGAAATATTTGTCGTTTGCAAATCTTTTAGGTATATATAATATATAATAGACATTATATTATGAAAAACAGCAATGCATATTTTGTAAATTGTGTTATGCAAAACTTGTATGGTACTGTTCATTTAGTTGTATTGGAGCTAAATAACAAAGGTTGGTTACAATTTATATATTCACTTGAAGCCAAAACATATCATTAACTACTAAATTATTTGAAAAGTTACTGGTTAATTGTTTGTCAATATATGTTAATGACTTGGAAGTGGAAGTGGAAGTGTAACTTTGAACGTTCGTTTTTTGGACGTTTCTATTGGTTCTTATAATTCTATACATTATACAATTACTTCAAAGAATAATCCTCAACTGCAAGGTAGTACACGCTATTCATTTCCCAAAATGTTATTTTATTAATATAGTACTAATTTACAGAAAAAAACGATCCCATTCGTTTTTGAGCAAACCCGATCTCTTCGGAAATGTCTTTACCGCGAGTTTTCTTTATCTGGAATGCTTACCATAATATGTTGTGAAGATCAATACATAAAGCCAATTTTAAATGTAAAATCCGTTACCTATATGTAAATTGTGACCAACGATAGGGCATTTGTGGTAAGTGTAGCTGTGGCGGCTACATACTAGCATAGTCCTTAATTAGTACTCCTTCAGTTCGAAAACACGCTAATTTAATTTCATTTTGTATACAAATGTACACGCACTCTTTACTTACTCGCTACTTGCAGTATCACTGGAGATCTATATTGAGACGAAATCAAAATAACCCAATAAGGCGGTGCTTAGAGTTACAAACTAACAAATATAAAATTCATATGAGAATGAAGTTCCAAACATCAAGGCGGAAAAGCAATATTTCCATGACGAACAGCTTATTATTTTATGGGTTTTCGCGCAGTGAATGGTAGAGATTCTTTCGCCAGAAGTTTAACACGGTGCTTACGAGAACAAGCAAAGATTCACAATTTTTTACGCGCACAATTTCAAGTATCTTTTAGCAGACAGCCATCTATGTTATTTATTTTTATTTGGAACTGTTCTGCAATGCAGTTATGTGCTTGCTTGATGCAGAGCTTTGTGTTACGTGGAATGAGAACACTTCCTGTGAAGTCCTGACATGGAATCACCTGATCCGGTTCGAGCAACTCGTCTGTATGTGTTCTTTGTTTATCAGTAACAAATGTACACACGCCGATCAGCTGCTCGATCTTATTCCGACAGGAACGAACTCATCAAGTCGATAGTTGAGCCAACTAACGGCCTCAAACGTGTGAATGTGCCAAGCTTCCTGATCACGGAACATTGGCATGAGATCAATAATAAATTAACAATATGTATTGCTGCTGTGCTGTGGTCACTAAACAATTTTAAATTGTAAGAATTTATTGCAATGTATAAAGAATTTAAAAGCCAATGTTGGCGAAATGTACTATATTGTGGTAAGAAAAAATCTATTAAGAGCATTTTGCAAGTCCGAAATGATTGACATGGAAGTTTCATTAATGTTTTAATGAATTACATATATATATGTTGATTTACCTAATCAAAATTGTGACATTTGTATAAACTATTCCAGGAACAAAGCAAAAAATTATTTTGGTTGGACAGTAACTGCTTCAAAGCTTCTTAAACCTTAAATTGGTAATTACTTTTTTATATTTTCATATGTATTAATAATTATTCTCTTTATGAATAAATAGATTGAGACGTATTTTAAGATAAGACTGTTTGATGACTGGTGAAAATCAATTGTTGAGAACAGTTGAGAACCTAGCTGCACCAGCTGCCAAAACACCTTTGTCCAAATTAGAACCCCGAGTAGATTTGAGATAAGCTAAATCTCCTAGGAAGATGAGGAGAATCACCTGAAACTGTGTTCGTTCCTATAAGTGTTGAAGGGTGTGGACTGTGTGATATGGCGCATACGCACTGATACTGACAGTATCGTGCGTTAGGACATTAACCAACAAGCTATGTTTGGTAATGAAAATGTATCTACTATCTTAATTTATAGAGATGAAAGATAATATTTACCATTGCCTGTGTATTGTGTACGCAAAGGTAAAAATACTATAAGGAAGTCCCAACGGCATTTAGGATAAACTGGGACTTACCTACTTTGGTATCAATCCATTTCAGTTTCAGTTTAAACTAAACCTGGTTTGGTTCTCATCGTAGAAAAGGGCTGCTAGTTACTGTTTAATATTTGATAGGAATTTTAATCTTACAAAAAAATGCTTGTAATACTTTCTAAACAAATATTTATAACTGTTAAAAATGAACGCGGATCGTTTTTGTTTTGAATATTTAGGCATATCTTTCAAACTTAACAGATATTTTCATTATACGATTTATATTTCTAGTACATATTTTATATAAACATAATAATTGTTTTAATGTTGAATGTTGCCATGAAAAGCAGTTATATGTTTTCTTGAGGGGGAAAAAATAAGAGTTGAGCAATATTTTGCTCAACTCTCTTGATTTTCCTTATTTTTTTTTTTCATTATACTATTTATATTTCTAGTACATTATATACACATAATTGTTTCAATGTTGAATGTTGTGATGCAAAGAAGTTAAACGTTTTCTTGAGGGGAAACAAAAGAGATTTGAACCAATATTTTGCTTAAGTTTTTTTTTATTATACGATTTATATATTTTCTAGTACATTAAATAAACATTGTTGTTTCAGTGTTGAATGTTGTCATGCAAAGCAGTTATATGTTGCAAGCCCATTTATATAAAGATAATTGTTTCTATGTTGAATGTTGTCATGCAAAGAAGTAATGTGTTTTCTTGAGGGAAGAGAAAAGAGAGTTGAACCAATATATTTTGACTTTTTGTTTTTTTTCATTACATGATTTATATTTCTAGTACATTATATAAACATAATTGTTTGAATGTTGAATGTTGTCATTCAAAGCAGTTGCATGTTTTCTTGAGGGGAAAGTAATAGAGTTCAACCAATATTTTGCTTAACGTTTTTGTTTTCATTATACGATTTATATTTCTAGTACAGTTAAATAAACATTGTTGTTTCAGTGTTGATTGTTGTCATGCAAAGCAGTTATATGTTTCAAGCCCATTTATATAAAGTTAATTGTTTCTATGTTGAATGTTGTAATGCAAAGAATTTATGTGTTTTCTTGAGGGAAGAGAAAAAAGAGTTACGTTAGAGACTTAACGTTTTTTTTCATTAAATGATTTATATTTCTAGAACGTTTTTTTTTCATTACATGATTTATATTTCTAGTACATTTTATATAAACATAATTATTTGAATGTTGAATGTTGTCATGCAAAGCAGTTATATGTTTTCTTGAGGGGAAAGAAAAGAGAGTTGAAACAATATTTTGCTTAAGGCTGTTTATTAAATCGATCTATAAACAAATATTTATATAGGTTTTCTTGTGTTATAAATAGCCCTTTTCTCTTCAAAGATTGTTATTTTTGGCTTAACCTTTCTTTCTTAGATAAGTTACTTTCTTTCTTCAGTGTAATTTATTTACCAAATATGTACTGTATGACGAGAGTTTTAAAATAAAATTGGGTTTGAAAGTGTCTTGCTTTACTTTCCCAAACATTCCTTCATATACCTACGAAGTGCGAAGTGAAAACGAGTAAAATATTGATTGTTTCTTGAGATAAGCAAGAGTCCTTGCAATATTCATAGCTAGTGAAGTAACATATTTAAATTTAAACCAATAGTCAACATTGCATTATATCGAGCTGGAGATATATCGTGTCTAGCGGCTCATGGCTCAAGGCAGAAACCAATTAAGTAGTATCTGATGATCTGAGAAGTAGCGGATGTTATGTTATTAATTTACTACACTACACTATTGTCTAATGCAGCTTCTTTTGTTCCTGTTTTTTGTTTTTATTGTAATATTTTGGATCAAGTCTTATATGTGTATAAAGATATTATTGCCTTTGTTTTTAACACTCTTTTACCACGTTTTCAACTTCATTGTGCGCATTGTCTCTTTCACTGGCATTTTTTGTACTTTGTTTTTTTTTGTTAATGTACTTATTTTATGTAGTATTGTGACAAACGCATGTGTAATGTGTGTTCCTTGTGCTTTTTTATGTGTTTGTAAATTGTTATGTTTATTATTTCTCGCGAAATGGCAGAATACGCTTTATGTTAAAAATTGCATGATTAAATAAATAAATAAAAAGATCTATACATATATCAACGGTTTTTTTTGTTATTTGTTTAATCTTTTTGGAAAGAATAAAATAAAATAAAATAAATTGAATTGAATGTTAGCTATTGATCCGTCTATATTCTGTATACGTAAACTAAGTAAGTGTGATCAGAAAAATATGCTTGGCCATTGACTGTCATTCTATCTTAAGAGTGAGATATATATTTTCCCGATTGTCAGTTTTTAGGTTTCGACGAAATGATAGTGGTTAAAATAACCTTTAATTGGGTTGGCATTTTATTATATTTAGTATTTTTCTCAATTGTTTACGATTGTCACGTGAGCTCGGAGGAAGAAACGGCAACAATCCCTGTCTAACTAACTAAAGAGTAATTTGTTCGTCCCTCCACCGTTCTCGCGCGTGGCATCAAAGTGTGTAATATTATAGACACCCACCTTTTTTATTATTAAAAGTATCATTATTTTTACAGTTATAACTTTACAAATATAGGATTTTATAATATGAGAAACTGACCACAAAATGAAAAAAATCTTTAAGCACAACACTTTCCAATCAATATTGACTGTGCCTACTTCTGCGTCTGGCGGAGGTGGGTGATCAGCACAGCTCCCAGTCCTCCGCCAAGAGTCCGTTGACGGAGATGACAACGGGGACGATGTTGAAGCGCTCGAGCCGATACATTATGTCCTTGATCTCGCCGGCTGGAGTCTGGAACTTGCCCCCCGCCGTCACTGCGACGTCTACAATGGTCGCACGGCGTCTGGCGGGGTCCAAAACCATAATGTTTGAATTGATATACTCGAAAATAAATTAGGTCCGAAATAAAATTGCGAAATATGAAAGAAAAATAATATTTCAGCAATTTGAGAATATTCCACTGTGTATTGTGATTGATTAATTAGATGAGCGTAGCCCGAACCGGAGTGAATCTCTCATTTGAACTCGATCGGCGCCAATTGTCTGTGTGTTTGTTTGTTAATTTGTTTCTTCGCGCACACAGATCAAACGACTTGACGGATTTGGTTGAAATTTTCAGTAAACACTTGTGACCACCAAACTAGATGCTGTTAACGTAACCAGCAAAGTCCGTCAAGATGCCAACCTAATAATTATACAGTGTATAAAATCGCTCATCTGGCAACGCAGAGCATTTTCTTAGTATTTTTATTCGTGGAAAAAAACAAATATTACATAATTTGGCGAGTTGCAACAAGAACTTGTTAAAACGTTTACAGTGAGACCTCAGGGAAACGAGGGAAGGACCTGGCACTTCTTTGAGGCAGTTCAAGTAAACTACATTGGGCGAGTATCGAACCAGAGGCGTGAGGATGGAATAGGTAAGATGCGTTGAGTCTTCAATCCTTGCCCACTTTCCAATCAGATTCAGGGTCGGGTGTTCCGTGTTACGAGCACAAGTAAGGGATGGCGCCACCTCCATTAGTCTCAATGTAGTATGATAGCAGACGCGAACATTTGGAAACATTCCTTGGCAGTTCTGGGTTAGCTTTAGATTAAGTTGGTGAAGAATACGAAAGATGGTTGCTCGAACTTAAAAAAAAAAAAATAAAAAAAAAAATGATATGAATAGCTTATAATGATGATAATATTCAGATCTCGTGATACTTGGAAGTCATTATAAATATCGATAGAGGAGTTTTCGTAGTTAAATGCACTATCGCTCATTTACAGGGCTTTACTTCTTGCAGAAAACAGTTAGGGGATGATGACGTACGGCTCTATTCCTAGAGAGTAGAATAGATTAAGGCCATTAATTGATGCATCAATAGGAAATAATATCAAGGAAATCGCATTTGCCATTCAAGCATTACTCACTCAACAAAAAAGCAAAGCAAAATATTGTATTCATAAGCCAATTATAATAATGCATAAACTGAATTTGAAGATGTAGTAGCAGTCGCGGTGCTAGAAGAGTGTCCACATACGTCACAAAGAAAGTCTGCGCTATTTAGAAAAAAAAGCAACAACTGTGACGGAGTTAAATTGGGCAAATGTTTCAATTGCGGAAAGTTACGACAAACAAGTGCCAATTGTTATTCGAAAAACGCCTCGTTTTAGTGGACGTAATAATTGTCGAGGCGATGGTGAAATGATACTGTATTCAAATCAGAACCTTATCACTTTTCAAGTAGATCTGTTCATTACTTTCCATGGTTTGACAGCTCAGTGTAACGGTAATGCATGAAAGTCACATGTTTTCAATTAAAACAAAGTGAGGATACTTCCTTCGCATTCACTGTAATAAATTGTATGATAATTTTTTGTGGGAAACCTGCCTTGCACAGACTGAAATCCTTGTTTAGGCGAATAGCTAGGTATTGCGGTAATTGGAATAGCTGCGAAGGATTGTCTAGAGATGTTTGTTGTTGTTATGACTCAATTCCATAATTTTTCTTGACTGAACAAAACCTTGGAAAACCTTCAGTCTGGATTGTCGGTAGCGGGTATCGAATCGGCGATCTCCCGAATTTAGTACTCGTGACTACTATCACACACTAGCCATCCCTATTGTTTTCATTTCTCAGAATAAAACCACCACTTTTCGATGTAAAACATACATAATACGTACTTCTATATTAATCAATTATGGGAGGCCTGTCTTAGTACTCAGTTAAAGTAATCGTCTAATAACCATAGAAAACCCTGGAAAATCATTACTTAAATCTACATTGCTGGTGGTGGGGATCGAAAACACGATCTTCCGAATTAAGGGTTCGCGTGTTCTCGCGCCGAACTACTTCTATCCGTTATGCATCCGTGTTTTAATTCAAAACACACAGAGATCTTACTTGGACACATTATAGTGGCTCTCTTACAGTACATTTCAATATTGAGTGTTCGTAACTTCATCAATTGATTTACATTATTATATTTAAAAACGGTGAACGAAAAAGTGTAAAGAAGTTTTCGTTTTTTGCATTTTCCATTGGCTTCCAATACCAGTCAATTTGTTTGGGTGTAAACAATCCCTTTTCGAGGATCGGGCTGGGGACTTTCCTATATTACTCACTCAACGCTTGTACTTCAATATTGAGTGTTGGTAACTTCATCAATTGATTTACATTATTATATTTAAAAACGGTGAACGAAAAAGTGTAAAGAAGTTTTCGTTTTTTGCATTTTCCATTGGCTTCCAATACCAGTCAATTTGTTTGGGTGTAAACAATCCCTTTTCGAGGATCGGGCTGGGGACTTTCCTATATTACTCACTCAACGCTTGTACTTCAATATTGAGTGTTGGTAACTTCATCAATTGATTTACATTATTATATTTAAAAACGGTGAACGAAAAAGTGTAAAGAAGTTTTCGTTTTTTGCATTTTCCATTGGCTTCCAATACCAGTCAATTTGTTTGGGTGTAAACAATCCCTTTTCGAGGATCGGGCTGGGGACTTTCCTATATTACTCACTCAACGCTTGTACTTCAATATTGAGTGTTGGTAACTTCATCAATTGATTTACATTATTATATTTAAAAACGGTGAACGAAAAAGTGTAAAGAAGTTTTCGTTTTTTTCATTTTCCATTGGCTTCCAATACCAGTCAATTTGTTTGGGTGTAAACAATCCTTTTTCGAGGATCGGGCTGGCGACTTTCCTATATTACTCACTCAACGCTTGTACTTCAATATTGAGTGTTGGTAACTTCATCAATTGATTTACATTATTATATTTAAAAACGGTGAACGAAAAAGTGTAAAGAAGTTTTCGTTTTTTGCATTTTCCATTGGCTTCCAATACCAGTCAATTTGTTTGGGTGTAAACAATCCCTTTTCGAGGATCGGGCTGGGACCTTTCCTATATTACTCACTCAACGCTTGTTCTAAAGAGTGTTGGGGTAAAAGTATTGTGTTTTGTGGGGGTGGGGGTGGGGATGGATGGTGTGGGAGAGGGATAAACACGTACACAATTATTTCCAGCTTTGTTATTAACGCACCACACGGCCCGAAAATAAGCTCGTCACGCAATAATTGGGAAATATCGTTCGGGTGTAATATGAAGTACGAATAGATTGTTATTGACAATGGTGACGGATACCTCGGTTTGGCAACAAAATACGGAAATTCACTTGAATCAGACAATAGTTATAAAAATGATTTTCATGTAAGAGCGTTTTATATAACCAGGGTTCACTTTAATAAACTTCAACAAGGATGTTAGCGTAACATGGACCATGGCTCTTTGTCAGCTGTTAAGCGCGAAATTATTTATTTAGTCCACATGTATTGGGAATGTACCAATTTGTTCAACAAATATTATTATACAATGTGTGATAAAGCACTTAACACTATTACGATGGGTGTCTACTTCACTAAAATAGTCCACAAACCGCAAATGAAGTCATTTTTCAAATAAAGTATCAGAATATAGTCTATTGGTACGTAACATCCATATTGCAAATCTACCTAAGTTGTTATGGACAAACTTCACATTGACCCTGAAATTGAAGCTATCGCAGTCGGCCGCGGTCTCTGCACTCCAGTTCGAATCCTGGCTTGGGCATGGATTCATGTGGCGTTTTAACATCTTCATAATCACCCACACATCGTCTCGATTAGCATCATTGCAAAACTATATGAGACGTTAAACCCCAAAGATCTTCATCTGAGTTTGAAATTTGACGAATCGTGACAACTGCAATAACTGAAATGTGACTCCACGTAGCAATAGCAACAAGACCTATAGTTCTTATTCGTGATATGAAAAAGCCCTGAATCACGGGGGTTATTCGTTTTTGCATTAAGTTTATATAATACATTTTCAATGTAAGTATAAATGCACTGAATCACATTTTAAGTTTTTACGAGCAGCATAATGGCGATCGACGTCCCAGCTGTAAGATCTAGTAGTATGATTCATCTCCGGGGCATTGGTTTGATCCCTGCAAGAGCAATCTTTTGTTGGGACGAAGGCGTTCAGCTCTTATTTCAACATTCAACGCGCTTATCCACTAGTCCCCGTAAAACCTCCAAAATGAAATTCAATGAAGTGGACACCATTGAGATGTCAGTCACAGGTCTAAGTCCGGTGTCAAAACGTTGCCTATCAAAAGGGACCCTAAGACGTGAGCGGTAGATTATCAATCATCCCACAGTCCCTTCTAATCTTACAGTTCACACAGTTAAGATAACAGAGTAAAAATAAATATAAAAGTGTATATAAAGTTTAAGTTTAGTTTAGTTTTTAAGAGTGTATCTGGTTGACCAGATCCAGCATGATGACATAATGGGCAACACGCGTACGTTTTTTTTGTTAAACCAAACACTTAGTTTAATAGTATTAGATACAAAAAGTATATTAATGCAAGTCGCACGTAAAAAATAAATTTTTAAATAGGTTTAATGTGGTCGCATTTATTGAAGTTTAAACTGGGGATCTGAAACGCGTACAGGTGGCTGTGACGCAATGGTTCTGTAGACGTGGCAGAACAGACCAATCGCTGAGGCGGTGAGCGTACGCAGAACAAAACTATGACGTCAAATCCACTCTACATGGCGGTGGCTCGTTTTTCGCGCCCTTTTATTTATCGTTACTAAACCAATTATTTTGAGGCATAGACTGATCCGTTTTTCAAAATTCAAAGACACAAAATTATTAAATGAGAGACGAAGTATTTAAAAATCGATTAAAATTTTCATACGCGTGTTCCCTATAGCCAAATGTGGGCATTTGAGACGAAGTATTAAGTTTAAAACTGATATCTGTTAAAAGGTAAAGAACGTCCAAGTTCGTTCTTGTTGCTTTTTACTCCACAAGCGCAATAATTGCTCTTTTACCCAAAGCCAAAACGTTTAAAACGTATGGAAAATGTTTGGTTTCTGAGACACGAATCGATAGCACATAAGGAGCAAACCCGTTGTCAACTCATAGACCTAACCTAGCCAAACCTTACTCAAAGAATCTAACCCAGCCATATACTACCAAAGGGCCTGACTGCCACTTGAAAAGCGATGGACCCCTCCCCCAGTCCCTAACAGCTAAAGAGAAAAATCTAACCAATCAAATAACAATTCCTACTCAATAGCAATAATATAATATGCCGGAATGCAATAGGTCGATACTCGAACCCAAAAGGACCGATGAATTAAAGTACTAAAAATAATAATGCCTAACCTAGACATATCCCGCCAACGGGCCTAAGACATTTTAAAACCGATAGAACAAAACATCCATGAAAAGAGAGTTCATGTTTAAAAGCGATGCAGCATTGGAGGGGAAGCGATGTGACATTGGAGGGGTGAGGGTGATGAGGGTGAAAATAAATAAATTAACGGCTTCAATCTGTAATAAATTTCGCTGGCTCTAATGGTCTCCATTAGTAGACTGAAAAATATCCTATTATCTTCAACATTTTCTTCTAATCTTAGTATCAGTACCAGTGTAGAACTCATATTTCATTGTAACAAGAAAATCATCTTAGTTGGCAGCAAATAACAATTCCTATACTCAATAGCAATAATATAATATGCCGGAATGCAATAGGTCGATACTCGATAGTGAATATGGGCATCAAGGAAACTGCCGCATTTTAAAAAATATCACAACATATAATCGGGGCAGACTATTCTTTCAATTGCTATCACTTCATATTATATAGTTCACCCCAACTGGAGATCGAACCTACACATCATTCCTCCGCCTCTTCAGACTGGTGGTATTTCCATTTAAGCTAGTAGGGCTGCTGGAACAGACCGGTGCCCGTCTGGGCCCGGGGAATAATAGGCCCAGAGTGACTCTGATAGTCGTAAGAGGCGACGAAAGGAGACCCTGTCCCTTACCCCCCCCCCCCCCCCCCCCCCACTGTCCCACTGAAGATTTCTCCTCCCACTTGGCCCTGCCCGCCCTTGCTGGACTCCCCTTATGACGACTCCCGCGACTTGATTCGCAAGACGTCGTATGACCTAAGCTGTCGAGTACGTCGTTAAACACCACCAATAATAATAATAACAATAATAATAATAATAATAATAATAATAATAATAATAATAATAATAATAATAATAATAATAATAATAATAATAATAATAATAATAATAATAATTATAATAATAATAATAATAATAATAATAATAATAATAATAATAAAAATAATAATAATATAATAATAATGGAACAGACCGATGTCAAATTGCTATCTGTTTTGTTTGTTTTATTCTTTCGATATGTTTTTTAAACAGTGATTTCACGTGGTTTTGGTCCTGCAACTGTAGTAAGTTACTGCTAGTACCACGTGAACAGTTTGTGTAGTGAAATGGCGAGTGATGCTTGCGGTTTGATCGGCGGAGTATTGCATGCGTGTGACCATGTGCACTTGATCGTATACACTTGCGAGTAATACATTTACTGGTCGGCGGTTGCGTGGTATTTATGATCGGGGGTTGTCACGTATACAAGGCAATGAATGATTGATTAACAAGCCAACTATCCTCACCTACCATTCGACCCCCGCACTCCCTCCTCCAGAATAAATAAATAAACTAGTGGAGTGTTCAATCCATATTGTGCCCGCATGTGCGTTGCCTCGGAAGATCTTTAAAAAAGGTTTGTCACTGAACTGATATACTTGGTGGATTAACACAAGCTT
The DNA here is from genome assembly GCA_945910005.1 of Isoperla grammatica. Classification (NCBI taxonomy): domain Eukaryota; kingdom Metazoa; phylum Arthropoda; class Insecta; order Plecoptera; family Perlodidae; genus Isoperla; species Isoperla grammatica. The sequence continues at coordinate 30,221,689 of OX246738.1, forward strand.
TCAGGCTTAAATAAAAACTCCTCATACAGCCCTTAGATGAAAAGCCTACCGATGCTCGTCAATTCGGGATGTCGCCGTTTCGATACCGGTGGGCTCTTGGTTGTCAGGAAGAGCTGCCCTGGACCTATTGTCTTCCGGGTACAATCGGGAAGGAAGTTTGAGGAATGGGACAAGTTGGAGGAATATATGGACATTCCTTAGCAAGTGTTCCAGATACACAATAACTAGTTAGTCATCTGAAGAAGGGTATGAATTATCCCTGGGCAGGTTCCATACGAAAAAGTATCTTTAATATTATTATTCCCTAAGAATACACATTGACATGGATGGGTAAGCTCTTTGGAATTGACTGCTTTGCGACCAAGCAGCAAAATAAATTTAGCTATAACAGGGATTAACCACATAAATATGATACAACATATATTAGTCTTCAGAACATTATGACAAAGAAAAAATAATTTCAGTATGCACCAAAATCATTTGCATTATAAAAAACTCTGTGGATAAAAATAAAACGCGGACGAGTGAGAGCGTGTGTGTGTATTTGCTCAATAGCAGAAATGTGTGAGCTTCGCAGTATTTCAAAATGCAAATGCCAAGTGCTAACGTAACAACCTTTTTAGTGCAGTATGTTAATACGAAACTAATACTTTCTTGTGCAGTGGCGCAGGGCTACCAAAACATAAATAAATTACATTACTGACCATTACTATCGGAATATCCGGTCGGTTGTTCTGACGGTCGCAAACAAATAATATATAGCGGCAGAGTCGAGAAGAATATATCTAACACATTTCCAATGAGAATTTATCGTTATCATCCGTTGTAATTCAGTCTGTGTCGTTTCAGTCCCGACAAAAATAAACTCCCAGTTTATTGTTTTCAATCATCACATTTATAGATCGTAATTGGTTTATCTTCAGTTGGGCAATATTCGTTTACAAATGCGAGGTGAACGTATAGTATTCCCGGAATAATTGCTTTGCTGTCGAGTCGTAGGCTTATACCTCATATCGGTTAGCCCCAGGACACTTCCTCTACAAGACCAATACCACAATAACCAAGCCCAGTCTCTATAGAAGTAATAGGAATTCTATTGATTCTTTCTGTTTCTACCACCGAGAGTTTAATTGAATCTGCCAACGAGGCTTATTCGCCGGCTGCCTTTATGGCAGACATTAACGGATACATTTGTCAGAGGTGGGACGCTTTTCAAACACACTGACAATGTTTGATTAAATTATTGTCTTTGGCGAAGCTGTGTCCGGGCGATGTTTAACAAACTGCTGCCTCGGTACTCGCGCACAGAGGGTAGTAATAAAAACAGATGCACTCGTTGGATTTAGAGAACCTCTGATGTTTACAAAAATTAGTCCTAAATTAACGCGAGAGGCGTAACGTGTGAGATGTCTGAGGTAACGAGATTTATTAGCACACGACTACGGTCCAATCACAAAATGAATTTATTCTCTTTGACGTAGTCAACACTTTCGGATGTTCCTTTTGTAATAAGATTCCTCTGGTCAGTTTCGCTCCTAGATGGTTTTAATTGGGCTGAAATTTCACCAAACAGCTCTAATTTATGGACGAAAATTTTCCGTTGTGGAATTGTAGGACCCACAAAGATATAAGTAAAATAATATAAAGTGGATATACCTTAAATAAATTATAACCACAACGAATTTAACCCGAAGTTTCTATCTCGCGACCATGTTATGCACCATATCCATACGATACACCCCTCAGAGAAATGTAACTTTATGAAACCACACGTGACATGCATGAAGGGCATGTAAGTAATTAACTCGTCAGATATTATACAATATCAATAGTCCATCCCATAATGATTGTAAAAGAATATAATTAATCTGTTCCACAATTTTGGATTACAATGTTTTAGTATTGCCCTAGGTTTAGTATTGAACTGGTGCGTTTGTCAAAAAGACGCTGTATTTATTTCTTTCCATTTAGTAAGCTTTTTGTAGATAACCCATGTGCAATGTTCATGTCATAAAAGCATGCGAGTATCAGAAAATATTGTGATATTTACAATTGTGTACAATATACATTACTAACTTATTATTGATAACTATACACATAATAAATACTACCTTTATGGCGATATGCACAATCAATTACTGTCAAGTTAAGTGAAGGATCTATGGCATTGTTTTATTATACGTGCTAGTATTTTCCATAAGAACAAACACCATATTATAGCAACCATAAATAAATCATATGACTTTGGAGCTTTCATAGCAATTCGTGGCACATAATAAACCGTATTAGTATTCTTCCACATGAAAATTATACCTTCCAACTGAGTGGGTAGACTAGAAATACAAATGTATTTATGGCCTTCCAGATCAGCTATTCAAAACCAAACTTAACATTCAAGTGAGCATTATTGTTCTACGTTACTTAAATGTAAATTAATAGATTAAAATACTAATTATATACATGTTTTCATTATCAGATTTCCGTTTGTTTAAACTTAATCATTGACAAGATGTTTACTAGTATAATAATATGCAGAGCATATATAAGTTGTAGAGCCAAAATTGAAGATAGACCCATTCCATCGCCGTACAAGCCTTACTGATGTTATTATTATAATTATTATTATTTATTTGCCATATATCATTACATAGTACATGATAGAACATTGCTACATGATGAATGATGATCTATGATGATCTGTTAAGTTGTGAGACAGTCGTGATTTGCAGGTACTGTAAGTGTAATGCCTGGATAGATTCAAGTTCAATTACCTATTTTCTATGTGGTTCGAAATAAAGCCCTGATTATATCATCAGCAGGACCAAGATGCAAACTCTATATATGCGTAGTGTTAATATTGTACATTTGGTTGGAAAGAGTGTTTGCTCCTAAATTATCATTACTGCTTCCAATAAAAAATCCCCAATTTGTTTTTCTTTGTTAAAGCAGGGTTTTATTTAATAATATGATGAGCATCTATCATTATGATTCCAAGCAAACAAAAGCGCTGTTATAAAGCAACCACAAAATTAGTTCCATATAATAATACCGGCTTGTGTACATCATAATTCGTGTACTCGTGAAGCCTATGTGTACTTGATAGTAAATTCAATTTTTATATCATTAAATAACTATGCGATTGCATTTTATTCTCTGTGAAATTATTTGTGAGTACTTTATAACTTTTCCGTGTCTTATGCATTCTGTAGGTGATTGTAGGTTTCTATATTATATATTTTGTTGGTGTTTCAATTTTTTTGTAAGTTACTTGACCTGACTCATATCCCTAATATATTGCAATAGAGACGGTTCGTATGTTATACTACCTTCACTAAACCATCCTCTGAACATAACTACTGCTTCAGTATTCCGGGGCACACGTACAAATAGCGTCGCCTACCTGTAACTGCATCATCGCCTATAAATGTACATGCACGTGTTCGGAATAGAAGTACATATAGTCGGCACGACGTTGCTCTATGATGTCAACAAGGAAACAGGCATGCCATGAATGCATTACACCTTTCCAAGCGTTCACTGGCATTTCATCGCTTCATCCTGATACATTGTGTTGCTTGTTTCTTTACAATGTTCATCACACGTAGTATTAAATACAAATAGCGTTAATTGTGAGCATACAATGTATTTTTCTCTTTAAAATACTTCAAAACATTTGAATTCAAATATGGATACACATATTATGATGAAATTGTACGTTTTCGATACATATAATTAAAATTGCTTGCTTGTGTTGAATCTATGTGCAAAAGATGAATATCTTGTTGCCACCTTCTAAAGAGTTAACAAACGTGTTTTATTTTACCTATGATTTCAGCTTGTTTACTTTCGACCCTGCTTTAAACAACCAAACTATGTGCGTTGTGCACAATAGAGGTGGGTCTAAAACGTGGATATGATTCTATCAAACCAATTCACTGACTGACTTATGATGACACAAAACAATTACTATAAATTTAAATGTAAATCCAAAATTATCTATCTGTAGCTCAGTTTCTACTATATCGGGTTGAGTGGTGGTTTCCTACCCTTGTCTAGGGGATGAAACTTTGAATGACTCAGCTTGCCACGCTCAGCGTTCCTCATCTTCCTCCTGCTGTTCTATCAAATTTTTCAAGAAATTACTGGAGGCAAAAATAAAGTTAATTAAGTAAAGACAAAAACTGAAAATTAAAGTGTGTGCTAGAGCAGGAAGAGGACAAAATTCATTTCGATGGGTATAAACCATAAAAAATATTTAAGTACTTGTATAACACAGTCAGTGGAAAATTTTCCAAATAATTACATATTTCTTACAAAGCTCAAGGGATATAATAAGTATTAACTAATCAACAGTAAAAGAATAAACATTTAGATACGGACGAATATCCAGCTCGTTTTTCACGACTTGGTTAGTCTCGAGTCTTGTGTTGACTGATACCTAACATTGAATTTCTGCTTCTTATAAACCTATACACAAAACATTTTTGGCAACAACTTTTCAGTCATTATTGACAAAATACGGCTTTGAGAATGCGGCGTTAGCTACCTAAAATATGATAAAGGCGTGCACGCCATTTTCAGCAATGTTGATATCATAAAAAAAACTTTCAACCATAAAATCATCTCAACCGTTTGGTAACGTATTATTAAAATTCTACTAAAACACATTAATCTTAAAGTCAATGCTAACGAATGGGCCGAAAAAAGTAAATGCACTGCCTTCTATTTCAATAATGGCATTATAATGATGCAGCGCAAGGGCGTGACTGTTCCGTGAAATTCTTTAGAGGTTCACATGCCTGAGATTTTCACATCGAAAACTTTGCTTTATTATTTATAGTTATACGTATATTATGTAACTAGTCCATGACTCAGACAATATGCATGTGTAGTATACAAGACCTCATTGAAACATCGGAGGTAACTGAAAACTGACGCAATTATTGTACAACAAATCATGCTAAAACTAACAAGAATAATGCGCCGCCCTCAAGAAGAACATCGACTCCCTGCCCGATGAAATGAGCAGGACAGAAAAGGAGGCAGCCTTATATTGGATAGCAAGAAAGAAGAATGGAAAAAAAAAATACTATAGTAATTATATTTAAAAATAGGTATTAAAGTAGGTAATCTTATTGTGAAGTGAATCTCTGTCAACATTTGTATTTCCCCGTGACGAGGAGAGCGGCCGTCTCGATTGACACATTTCTTAACTAGGGCCGCTTCTATCGCGAGTAATTTATCTCGTAGTTCGCCCTCACGTGTTATCTGAATGCGGTGGTGACAACATGCAACCCACCCCTCGCGCACGCTAGAAACCGTTTGACAAGGCGACGTGGAAATATGGGGGGAAAATGGAAACAGTTCATCATAAATTGGTACGGATATGAATGTCATTATTGTAATGTCATTTAGCTAATTAGGGTGAACAAAAAACGATCAGAAAGTGAACTTGTTCGATATTTTGTTGTGTTGGGGCTAACGAGAACAGAAAGGCCCAGTCAGTCTCGACGAAGCGTTATCGCGAATGGGAAACATTATTACAAGGTTACAGTACATAATATATGTCCTACACGGAAAATAAAAAAAGAACGAACAATTGAACATGCAGAGGCCCAGCACTGCGATCATGTAACTTTGGTCGATAGCGATGAAAATGTTATGTTTGAACGATTGTGGTTCTTGAATGGAATAATGAACAGCTCAAGTGCCCAAGGTAGAATTACTTAAAACAAACCTTTGTAATGATACATCTACAGTGACGTCATTGACAACAGTCAGGCGAACTTCAAAGACCCGTGCAGTGTCCCAGAATAAAGCTTATATCTACAACTCAATTTTATATGTTTTAAATAGTGGTCTTTTAACAACGACAATTGGTGACTGTCATGACCATTTTACTAGAAACAGAGAGGATATTAGAATTGAAGGTCACAATCTTAGCCAGTCTTGTAGGCGTCCTGATATCTCAGGGGCTAAGCTTTTTAATAGCCTGCCTAAACATATTAAAAATTGCAGGAGTGGAAGTTTTAAGGTGGCGCTTAGGGCGTTTTATTCTGTAAAAGAGTTTGTATTAATGTATACTATGTAATAATGTATTGTAATAATCTTAATTATTATTATTGATATTATGTAATGACTTGTCCGATATCATTGTATGATCAACTAAAGGACCAATAAACACATTATTATTATTATTATTATTATTATTATTATTATTATTATTATTATTATTATTATTATTATTAGTATTATTATTATTATTGTAAGCTAGTCTACGCGACATGTGATTGGAGGTTGTCGAGGTGGTAGTCAGGCGAACTTCAAAGACCCGTGTGTCCCAGAATAAAGCTTATCTGCAGATGCGGTAAGCGTCCAGCAACGCTTTTCTATCACATTGTTGTCTTGAAACAAAAGAATACAAGCAATCTATCATGGCACGTCCACTACCATCTAGAACACATCAAAGAGATTACATATCCATAGCTTGCACGTACGTCACATCTTTGCGCGTCGCAGCCAAATTTGTGAGCAAACTTTGACGTTGGCATGGAGAAACAATAGGGAAGTCTCATCAAAAATAAATATTCCTCAAAGCACCTAAAAATGGAAGATCATTATCTAAAAATACGGGCGGTATAATTTTTATATCTGAGAAGCGTATATTTCCAATTCTATTAGCATTTTAGGTTTTAAATTTGGAACTTCTTGATCCGTAATTGAAAAACGGCTCTTGACGTCATATGTCATGTAAACAACTGCCTCCTTGAAGTATTCTTAATAATATCAACGATATTAAGTTGGACATTTTACAATATCTAGGATGCAGTGACTTTACAACAATGTCTTTTATACCACTGTTTTATTCAGAAAATACATTTTGATACAGTATTTACCAAAACGTGTTTAAAATAATGCAATTATTTAACATATTGTTGTTAATTAATTTTGAGCAGTGTTCATTTACTAACTAGAAATAAACGTTGGTTCAGTTAAAGTCTTACGAGAGCAATATTCTACTAAAAGGTGGGATGTCAGTACTATTTGTATGATACAAAATTATTGTTTACTGACACATGACGTCAGAACCTTTTAATCACGAGCAAGATGGCGCAGGTCCGTTTCTGAGCGTGTTTTGACAGCAATATCTTTGACTTGCTGTTAAAGCGATGTTAATGCGCCTTTTGAGCCGAAACCAATTAGTTCCCGTTTATTTTAACTTGAGATAACCAGTAAGCAATTAAAAAAAATGTGTGAGCCTTCCCTATTATTGAAGGCTGTTGCAGAAGTACACCGAGAATTGTTAGTTCTTTAAAATTCAGCCTGTGTTTGAAATAAAATCGGTATCGGTGTTAATTTTTATTTGTTATTATGTTCACTTATTCTAAATTAGGCTTATTTATTAAATTTGAATAGTATTTGTGTTTGTGCAATCATAGCCGCTATGCCATCACGTGGGAACTATGAATACAGTCTTCTAAATGATGTGTTCAACCCGCCGCAAAGATATCTGACGGTTGCTAGGGTGAAACATAACAAAAAAGGTAAATAATGTTTCAACACGATTCTCTTCGTCACCTTTTTGGAGAGTTTTCATCCTGAATTGGTTCCCTTCCACGTCATCAGCACAAACAGGTCATACAGCATGTTCAACTTAACTCAATATTAATTGGGTTTTCCAATGGGCGCCACTCAGTGCGCGTTGTGTCTGTTGTCGTTCTGTTTATTGTTGTTGTCATTGTTAAAGGCGCGCTCAGTGCTGTCCACTGCAGCCATTGGAAAACGCCATAATTAATCGTATAGGGAGTATTCACGTGACGTCACATCGGCCATATTGGAGGCCACCTATAGTATTATTTCAAGTTTCATTTAGCTGTCAATAGAAAACGAATAATATTGTTTACAGGGAAATGTGACAAGTTTGAACACGTATATCCCCGGATAAAGTGTACGAAAATGATTATTGTATGCTTTTGTAAACGATTAAAAGAGTAATCGCGACAAAAGAGTTTGTTTATGTTGATTTTAAGTGACAATAGCAAACCAAAGTTTAAGAACAGTTGAATTTGCATCAAACGCCAGCTGAAACCATGCTGAAACAAAGTAACAATGAACTACCAATCACATACCATTGTGTCCTCCAATGTGGCCACCATGCGCAATACGTGAAAACACCCTATAGATTTATAATGAACGCTAAACAACTTAGGGCGAGATGCAGATTCAAGTTAAGTATAGGATTTGCTTATGGTTGCTATGGAGCAAAGATATTGGAGTTTGTTTTTCTTATGGCAACAATTCCATAACAACAAATCCTATACTTAACTTAACACTTGACTGTATATATAGTCCTTAAACTGTTAATAAGACAAAGGGGAATTTACAAAGCAACTGTTACTTGGATAAACAATGTTTTAACTTGTGAAAAACAGTTGTAGGATTCTGAAAAATTGCGCATTAGCTTGAACAGCTGATGAGCTAAATGTAGACAGTATAATGAGCACGATGACGAGAGAATTAATACCGAGGCATGAGTATCGACAAGCAAACATGGAAACCACATTAAAACCTTCACGAGATGTGGCTGGGCTAAACTAGAGTTTCGCGACAAAGTCGGACTTAACTTCTTGCTTGTTATTTTTGTCCGTGTCTTGACTTGGAGTCGAGATTCTGACTGTGCGTGTCAACTTTAGTCGGTGCGTTGAACAGGAACCGAGGAGAGTTCTTCACAAATGTACTTCGTGTGGTGTCCACGCAGGCCCATCTTACCCATTAGGCAAACGAGGCAAATGCCTTGAGCCCCCGTAGTGTAGGGGCCCCCAATTGAAGCCAAGTCGAAGCCCTCCATGTGAAATCTTTGGCCGAGCTAAGTAATACTATAAGTAAACAAATAAATAATATAAATTTAACTTGTATCACTACATTTTATGGCACCAACAGGAACTGTATACAAAGTTCTTCTGTTTATTCGTAATGGGGGGGGGGGGGGGGGAGGTAGCAACGGTTATAAAGCAACGGACAGACGATCGCGAACTTGCATCTTATAAATAGTTTTCACTGTATAGCAATTGCTATCCGTTACACCCTTTAGAGGGCAAGATCTCGCCTGACGTGTTTTAGGCCATCAAACAAAATATTACCCAAAAATGTTCCGTTTTGGGCGTAAGAGACGACACCTGTTCCAAACCACCTCCATGTGGGGCCCCAAAATGTGTTTTTTTTTTTTTTTTGCCTCGGGCTCCCAAATATAAAGAGACGGCCCTGTGTCCACGTCTTTCTTTTGTTCTTTTATTCCGCGTGCGGCGGCTGCAGTTATCAAGCCGAATGACACCCCGATGTTTGAGTGGAAATTAATTAACGAATGAATAAACCCACCATTGGGTTTTTGATTATGCTTTGGACACGATGTTCATGCATTGTATCGAAGCTGCAGCACGACGAGAATGACGATCAAAGTATCGGGCAAGTTAATTAAAGCAGATACGTACAATGACACCAAACATCTGCGAGCCGTGTTATAATTAGTCGTAGCTGTACTAAAACAATTCTGCTCGGCTTGCCTGTTCAAATCTATATCGTGTCGACATTGTTTGATCAAACATAGTCCCTAGGTCCCATGATATGAATTTTAACTAGGTTCTTGAGTAGCCAATACGTACGATCCTACCGTCACTGTTAATATGAACAATGTAGCCATTGCAACAAACCCAGTTAATATGACGACGCCTAACTTCAGTTAACACGCTAACTACAGTTACCATTGCAAGGAGAAAGATATTCGCTTTTGTGCGTGTAAGTACAACAAGAGATACTTTCCTTATGGCATATTAAATTAATATTTATTTATAGCATCCACGTATAATTACTATGATATTCAGACATGCTATTTGCTAATACATCAGTGTGAAATTTTAAATAGGTTAAATATAAACACACTATATTTTAACATTAAAAAAAATAGACAAACTATAGTATTATTTTCGTTTTGGTGCATGTGTGTGTTTCGTATATGAGAGAGCACATATCCATATAATTTAGGAGATGGCATATACGCGCATGAGCAGGAATCGTTTTAACATACGGTGGCATTTGCAATCCAAACAAGGGTTAATTTTAAAAATGTAATAAGAAATAAGAATGTAAGATAGATAATATACAAAATACTGGTAGTAGTTCAATAAAGCTATCTGACAAAGCTATCACTGAAGAGATTAAAGGACTTCGTGAAGCACTTCCTTCGAATGGGTTTTTAATCCAAACCTCTCAACCATTCGTGCCTTATAAAAACGTCAATGTACCTGAAGAGACAGGGTACAGCATATCTACCGTGTACAAGGTATTATGAGCGAAACTGGTCGACTTCTAAGCACATTCCAGCAAACATGTTTTGTTGGAAATTATTCAACAATATTGTTGCTCCTTTGTATGAACTTGGCATCAAATGCTAAAAAAAGTAAACAAACAAGTACAAGCCACTTAATATTCGTAATCTTGCCCTAAAGCTTCAAAGAAATCCATATTCGTCAGCACATTCTATAATTATTTTACCTGACGACCGACGTTGTGAATAATGTTCGTGACATTTTGGTATTTAGTTTACCAGTTATAATTCTCTTAATGTAAACTACCGGTACGTTGGATGCAGATTCTGATGTGTCTTTGAAGTTCTTATATCGTTGTTATAGTTAAGGTAGGAAATCCATACACATGTTATTTTTTTATTTTTTTGGGGTGAGGTGTGGTAAGTTTAACGTACTCATTGTATATCGTGTGACAAAACCCAGAAAATTGTGAACAATAACAATATATATATGACTGGATGTAGTGCATTAAGATAGTATGTGGCGGTGGAACAACACTGCAACGCTTTGGTTACACTTGAGTTGACCAGCCACACATATTAATATTTAATGCGTAGCGTGACGTAAGCTTCATCGAAGAGATATCTATAAGAATATTTTCATATAGACTCAATATTTTCATATTACTCAAGTGTAACCAAAGCGTTGCAGTGTTGTTCCACCGCCACATACTATCTTAATGCACTACATCCAGTCATTGAATTACCGGCCCCGGTGGTCTAGGGGTTATGGCGCCCACCCGGCAAGTGGGAGACCTGGGTTCGATTCCCAGTCGGGGTTGGTTGGTTTAATTTCTGGATTTTTTCATATTTATGTAGTACTTAGTTTTCGAGATTTTGTCCGCATAACGTGGTCTCTGAAAGCAGGTTACGCTGACGAAAACTCGAAACCCAAGTGCTAAATCAACTTTAGTTCGCGTTCGCGAAAACCTACAGAATAACATGTATATTATTCTTGTATAGTAAATATAAATACGTTTGTTAATTTTGATTAGAATACAATGTTTGTGAGATTAACTCAAATTAGTGAGCAGAGGTTCAGCGCCGGCGGGTGAGTAGTTTGCCGCTTTGCGGTTCTTTGTGTAACCGTTTAAACTCTAACCTTGGGTTTTCGGTGACTCTGCCAACCATTATATAAAAACATGTATACATGTTAGATAAGACAAATATCAGCAAAACAAGGCGACAGCAGCACGGTGTAGTGAGAGAACTTGTTCCTCCTGTGGTGGCTGGATTTTATAAGAGCGATAATCTATAAACAGATTATAAAATCTCTTCCCTGTCGAGACACAACCCCGCAAACCTCATAAATAAAATTATTACATTCATAATTATAGGGTCTACCCACTCAGAAACAAGACTGATTTTCAATTGGGGGACTTTAATTTAAAGCGACAAAACCACCCTGTTGGTTCTGAACACCATCGACGAGTGGGCGAGAACCAATCAAAAATCTATATTTCAAATATGAAATACATGAATCAGTGATTGGAGAGTGTGAACACCAGAATCAACAATGCCGATTCAGAACAACTTATGAAGCTTATGGTATTTATGAAGTTCCATGTGGGTGTTATAAAAGAACATACTCTGGATAACAAACTGGAAACTGTCTGCCCCTCTAGATGATGAACACAAAACTGCAATCGAAAGAAGAGAGCCCGCGTCAGTCCAAGGTCTACTGGATTTACTCCTAAATCCAGTCGCTAATTCGCGCTACAAGCGATCAAGTGGACCTTGGCGTCAGTCAGCTCTATTCCAATAGACCGTTTTCAGAATTTATCTAGGACCCTTAGCGTCAGTTTCACCAAAGTTTAATCCCGCGATTTTCTGTTATTCGGAGGTCAAAAATGGTGCCCGGTAGAAGCCACCTTGCATTTTGTATGTAATGTTTGTTGAAACCATGGTAAAACCAATCAATCAGTGTCAATCAATCAATCAATGGTAACCAATTTTAGAATATTGTACGATAGGGTACACAAAATGGTAAAACAGGTATTTCTTTATTTTTTAGAAGACTTTATTAAATTCCAATGTACAAGTCCGACATGTTCGGTTGGTGAGATTGATTGTATGCGTCATCATAAAATAAGAATAACCCCTGCCCTTTCTTTTCTTTTTCCCACTCAATTTTTTATTTTTAGGAAACGGTAAAACAATATAAAACTATTTTTTAACGTCTGCAATATTTTCTGTTTTGTAGGTTTACGGTTAGTCATAATAAATAAATTTCACCTCCGCGTTTTCCACCCCCCCCCCCCCCCCCCTCTCGCCACCACACTTGATTTTCAGAAAATGGTAAAACTTACTTTTATTTTATTCTAAAAGGATAATCTAATTGCCGAGTTTCACGTCTTTAACATTTTCAGTTTTTAAATACAAAAATTCGCCTCTACTTTATATCCGTTTTTTTTTTATTTGTCTTAAATTGATTTTAGTAAAATAGTAATAGGGTACGTGAGTTTATTTATTTCTAAAGAAGAATCATAATACCAATTTTCACGTCTGTTACATCTTCCGTTTTCGAAATATAGGCCTACGTATGCTCATAAAATAATTCGCCCCCTCTTTTAACGCCTACCGGCGCAATTGGCCGAGGTCGATTTGGCTAAGGTCTAGTAGGTTCGAATCCTGGCTTGGGCATGGATGTCATCTGGCGTTTTTTCATCCTCATTATTACCCACTCATCGTCTCGACTAGCCTCGTTGAAAAATATGGGACGTTAAACCCCAAATATCATCATATCTTCTAACGCCCCCCCCCCCCCCCTAACTGCATACTGCATTTGAGAATATTTGTAAAAACAATTGTATGGGTACATATTTTCAAAGTAGAATCTAAATAACAAATTACACAAATTTAAAATCTTCCGTTCTTTAGTTTTAAATCACCCTCTGTTTTCACCCCCTTAGCTGAATTTGAAACATATTAAAATATGTGTATCTTTACGTTCCAAGAAAAATATAAATCTATTTTCAATTTTGTACCATTTTCCATCTTTGGATTTTTTAAATGTTGGAATCTATAAAAAAAATCCACCCCGTGTCTCACCCCCCTGGATTTTCAGAAAATGGTATAACACATCTTGTTTTGTTTTGAAGGTAAATCTAAATACCAATTTTCACGGCTGAAACAGCCTCGGTTTTTGAGGTATCCTCATTAAAAAAAAAAAAAATACACACACACCCTTTTTCCTTGCCCTTTACTGGATTTTAGAAATGTTAAAACATATGTTTCTTTATTTTTAAAGATTGAAGATATGTACCGATTTTCACGTCTCGAACTCTCTTGAATATTTTCGGTTTTGGAAAAAAAAATCACCCCCTTCAATTCCCCACCACTTTTCATAATAATTGAAATCAAAAAGAATTATTATTAAGGAGGGAAATAAGAGATTGAAAAGGGTACCTGGGTGGGAACGGAGTAGTAAAGGACCTCATTTGTCCGCCTACACGAACGGCAGAGTCACCACTGGGCAAATATATATTAAAGTACTAGTCGAGTGTAGTACTGCATGAATATGATACACCAGGCATTACGCAGACCTACGAAGTAAAGTAAATAGCAAAACATAGAAATAATGATGATTCCACATCGTTATGTATTCAATGCCAACACAACATCGGGTCGCGTCCAACGCATAACATTGTATTGAAAACAGCCGTGACGTCACAACGCTGGGACATAGCGCACAGCTGTTCCGCCTCCACGATCAATAGCCTGACGGCGGCCCATGTCGTTCAGTAGTAGTTAGCCAGCCACCATTACTGTTTGTAACACAGACAATACACCCACTCGCATCGCATCGCTTCTAACTAGGCATTGTGGTAAACTGTGCTTTTCATCTGGCGAGTGAATCACAGACTCCGTAGTCCGCATGCAGTGATGTCGCGGGGATACCCAGCTGTACTGTCCGCCATCTTGGACTACTGTACATTCAGCCGCAATGCGTTGCGTTGGGGCTAGGTTGATCGGTTCGGTGCAACTGTGATTCAAATAGAGACGGTGGCACGTTTAGTTGTTTCCGGTAGTGTGTGTGTGGGGGCAACGCACGATGATCTTTGACCTTGCTATCCGTTGTGAGGCCACGCTTGGCGTACTGCAGCAGGCAGAACAGGTTAGTCGGAAATAGAATGGTTGGTTCTTGGTTTGTTGTTATTTAGTTGTGTGTGCCAAAAGTGCACTGGGTAAATATTGTATTTAATGATGTCAATACCCTTCTATCTAGACGGTTTTTATTTGTACGACTATCGTAGTTAATTTGTTATCTGTGACTGTATTTATCTGGTATACTACCGTTTTGTGAGATTGCCTTTTCTTCTACATTATTTTGTTGTATCATGTCCTTGTGTGAATACATTTTGTCGGTGCTATATTGAATATCTGCCTGTTTCTAACACCTTACTGTTGATTATGTTTTTTTATGAAAATGTTTTGTAGATGGTCATGAAGTTAGGACTGCGATTATTTTAACATGCTTTCTAGCAATTATATCAATTCATTATTATGCCGAATGATTCCTTTAATTTGTTTAGCGACATAAACACACAGTTGACATTATTATTATTCTTATAATTGATTATTATTATTATTATTGCCTTCATTGTCGACATTATTCGATTTAATTTACATTTGCTGCTACAGATAACCGGTTCGAATAGGTATTGTAAATACACCTTACATGTTATTCAAGGAGATAGATTAATTACAATCAATTTATTTCTCTACTAACTGTCATGTTCAACCACACCTCAACAATGACGTAAATAGAACGAACACACAAAGTATTGGTGTTTCGAAGTGAACAATAAGTAGTTGCGCGGAAAAGCTGCGCACGAATGGCCTCGCAGTCACGTGTTCCGACCGATCGGAAAACCCCACGTGACTCATGCGCACGTGCCACACCGGCAGAGTCTCGTGTAAGATACAAGCCGGTTTCACCAACATATTTAAATCGGAGATTAAATACGTTGATAATAGCATCCACGATTTTTCTTTAAAAAAATTGTCTTTCATCCAGTGAACATATTATATATTGTTATATTTCAGGATTGAGTCATTAACAAGCGTCAGTTTTAGAGTAGTCATAAAATAGCATACCATTATGACACTCAGCAATGAAATACGTTCATAATTCATGTACAAAGATTTATATTCTAAAGTTTGCTACTTATTGTTATTTTGTTGCAATGTTCGTTTGTTGTAAATAAACATGAAATCAAAACAAAGACTCAACAGGTAGGTCGAATATCCATTGTTGTACGATTCGGTCATGGCCTCCTGTATGCATTTTACTAAGGGATCCAATAATGCACAACAAAATATGACTAAACGTGTGTAAGACATTTATTGCCAATCTGAAAGTACTGTTGTTGGTGACTTAAGCCGCATTCACATAAATGACTATTGATTACTGACTATTGACTATTGACTAGTGATTATTGACTACCTAAAGAAAGATATGAACACTACACAACTAAGTTCTTTGACACGTA